>CM077927.1:9808492-10408492 GCA_039797435.1 Crotalus adamanteus
TCTATCTACCTACCTACCTATCTGTATCTATCAATCTACCTACCTACCTATCTCTGTCTATCTATCTACATACCTACCTATCTCTATCTATCTACCTACCTACCTACCTACCTATCTGTATCTATCTATCTACCTACCTACCTATCTGTATTTATCTATCTACCTACCTACCTATCTGTATCTATCAATCTACCTACCTACCTATCTCTATCTATCTATCTACCTACCTACCTATCTGTATCTATCTATCTACCTACCTATCTGTATCTATCTATCTACCTACCTACCTATCTGTATCTATCAATCTACCTACCTACCTATCTCTATCTATCTATCTACCTACCTACCTATCTGTATCTATCAATCTACCTACCTACCTATCTCTATCTATCTATCTACCTACCTACCTATCTGTATCTATCAATTTACCTACCTACCTATCTCTATCTATCTATCTGCCTACCTACCTATCTCTATCTATCTATCTACCTACCTACCTATCTCTATCTATCTATCTACCTACCTACCTATCTCTATCTATCTACCTACCTACCTACCTATCTGTATCTATCAATCTACCTACCTACCTATCTGTATCTATCTACCTACCTACCTATCTCTATCTATCTATCTACCTACCTACCTATCTGTATCTATCAATCTACCTACCTACCTATGTCTATCTATCTATCTACCTAACTACCTATCTCTATCTATCTACCTACCTACCTACCTATCTGTATTTATCTATCTACCTACCTACCTATCTGTATCTAACTACCTACCTACCTACCTATCTGTATCTATCTATCTACCTACCTACCTATCTGTATCTATCTATCTACCTACCTACCTATCTGTATCTATCTACCTACCTACCTACCTATCTGTCTCTATCAATCTACCTACCTATCTATCTCTATCTATCTACCTACCTACCTAGCTATCTCTATCTATCTATCTACCTACCTTCCTATCTCTATCTATCTATCTACCTACCTACATATCTCTATCTATCAATCTACCTACCTACCTATCTGTATCTATCTATCTACCTACCTACCTATCTGTATCTATCTACCTACCTACCTACCTATCTCTATCTATCTACCTACCTACCTATCTGTATCTATCTACCTACCTACCTACCTATCTTTATCTATCTATCTATCTACCTACCTACCTAACTATCTCTATCTATCTACCTACCTACCTACCTATCTTTATCTATCTATCTATCTATCTATCTACCTACCTACCAATCTGTATCTATCTATCTACCTACCTACCTATCTGTATCAATCAATCTACCTACCTACCTATCTCTATCTATCTATCTACCTACCTACCTATCTCTATCTATCTACCTACCTACCTACCTATCTGTATCTATCAATCTACCTACCTACCTATCTGTATCTATCTATCTACCTACCTACCTATCTGTATCTATAAATCTACCTACCTACCTATCTCTTTCTATCTATCTACCTACCTACCTATCTGCATCTATCAATCTACCTACCTACCTATCTCTATCTATCTATCTACCTACCTACCTATCTGTATCTATCAATTTACCTACCTACCTATCTCTATCTATCTATCTGCCTACCTACGTATCTCTATCTATCTATCTACCTACCTACCTATCTCTATCTATCAATCTACCTACCTATCTATCTCTATCTATCTATCTACCTACCTACCTATCTGTATTTATCTATCTACCTACCTACCTATCTGTATCTATCTACCTACTTACCTAACTATCTCTATCTACCTACCTACCTACCTTTCTCTATCTATCTATCTACCTACCTACCTATCTATATCTATGTATCTACCTACCTACCTATCTGTATCTATCAATTTACCTACCTACCTATCTCTATCTATATATCTACCTACCTACCTATCTCTATCTATCTATCTACCTACCTACCTATCTCTATCTATCTATCTACCTACCTACCTACCTATCTCTATCTATCTATCTACCTACCTACCTATCTCTATCTATCAATCTACCTACCTACCTATCTGTATCTATCTATCTACCTACCTACCTATCTGTATCTATCTACCTACCTACCTATCTATTTCTATCTATCTATCTACCTACCTACCTATCTCTATCTATCTACCTACCTACCTATCTGTATCTATCTATCTATCTACCTACCTACCTATCTCTTTCTATCTACCTACCTACCTACCTATCTGTCTCTATCAATCTACTTACCTATCTATCTCTATCTACCTACCTACCTACCTACCTATCTCTATCTATCTACCTACCTACCTATCTGTATCTATCTACCTACCTACCTATATGTATCTATCTACCTACCTACCTAAGTATCTCTATCTATCTACCTACCTACCTACCTACCTATCTGTATCTATCTACCTAGGTACCTACCTATCTGTCTCTATCTATCTACCTACCTATCTATCTCTATCTATCTACCTACCTACCTATCTGTCTCTATCTATCTACCTACCTACCTATCTCTATCTATCTACCTACCTACCTATCTCTATCTATCTATCTACCTACCTACCTATCTGTCTCTATCTATCTACCTACCTACCTATCTCTATCTATCTACCTACCTACCTATCTGTATCTATCTATCTACCTACCTACCTATCTGTATCTATCTATCTACCTACCTACCTATCTCTATTTATCTACCTACCTACCTACCTATCTCTATCTATCTACCTACCTACCTATCTGTATCTATCTACCTACTTACCTATCTCTATCTATCAATATACCAACCTACCTATCTGTATCTATCTATCTACCTACCTACCTCTCTGTATCTATCTATCTACCTACCTTCCTATCTGTATCTATCTATCTACCTACCTACCTATCTGTATCTATCTATCTACCTACCTACCTATCTGAATCTACCTACCTACCTATCTCTATCTATTTATCTACCTACCTACATATCTGTATCTATCAATCTACCTACCTACCTATCGGTATCTATCTATCTACCTACCTACCTATCTGTATCTATCAATCTACCTACCTACCTATCTCTATCTATCTATCTACCTACCTACCTATGTGTATCTATCAATTTATCTACCTACCTCTCTCTCTCTATCTACCTACCTACCTACCTATCTCTATCTACCTACCTACCTACCTATCTCTATCTATCAATCTACCTACCTAGCTATCTCTATCTATCTATCCACCAACCTACCTATCTCTATCTATCTATCTACCTACCTACCTATCTGTATCTATCTACCTACCTACCTACCTATCTGTCTCTATCAATCTACTTACCTATCTATCTCTATCTACCTACCTACCTACCTACCTATCTCTATCTATCTACCTACCTACCTATCTGTATCTATCTACCTACCTACCTATATGTATCTATCTACCTACCTACCTAAGTATCTCTATCTATCTACCTACCTACCTACCTATCTGTATCTATCTACCTAGGTACCTACCTATCTGTATCTATCTATCTACCTACCTACCTATCTATCTCTATCTATCTACCTACCTACCTGTCTCTATCTATCTACCTACCTACCTACCTATCTGTCTCTATCTATCTAGCTACCTACCTATCTCTATCTATCTACCTACCTACCTATCTCTATCTATCTATCTACCTACCTACCTATCTGTATCTATCTATCTACCTACCTACCTACCTACCTATCTCTTTCTATCTACCTACCTACCTACCTATCTTTCTCTATCAATCTACCTACCTATCTATCTCTATCTATCTAGCTACCTACCTACCTACCTATCTCTATCTATCTACCTACCTACCTATTTATCTCTATTTATCTACCTACCTACCTACCTATCTCTATCTATCTACCTACCTACCTATCTGTATCTATCTACCTACTTACCTATCTCTATCTATCAATATACCAACCTACCTATCTCTATCTATCTACCTACCTACCTACCTATATGTATTTATCTATCTACCTACCTACCTATCGGTATCTATCTATCTACCTACCTACCTATCTGTATCTATCTATCTACCTACCTACCTATCGGTATCTATCTATCTACCTACCTACCTATCTGTATCTATCAATCTACCTACCTACCTATCTCTATCTATCTATCTACCTACCTACCTATGTGTATCTATCAATTTATCTACCTACCTCTCTCTCTCTATCTACCTACCTACCTACCTATCTCTATCTACCTATCTACCTACCTACCTATCTCTATCTATCAATCTACCTACCTAGCTATCTCTATCTATCTATCCACCAACCTACCTATCTCTATCTATCTATCTACCTACCTACCTATCTGTATCTATCTATCTACCTACCTACCTATCTGTATCTATCAATTTACCTACCTACCTACCTATCTCTATCTATCTATCTACCTACCTACCTATCTGTATCTATCTATCTACCTACCTACCTATCTGTATCTATCTACCTACCTACCTACCTATCTCTATCTATCTACCTACCTACCTATCTGTATCTATCTATCTACCTACCTACCTATCTGTATGTATCAATCTACCTACCTATATATCTCTATCTATCTACCTACCTACTTATCTCTATCTATCTACCTACCTACCTACCTATCTGTATCTATCTACCTACCTACCTATCTGTATCTATCTATCTACCTACCTACCTATCTGTCTCTATCTATCTACCTACATACCTACCTATCTCTTTCTATCTATCTACTTACCTACCTATCTGTCTCTATCAATCTACCTACCTATTTATCTCTATCTATCTACCTACCTACCTATCTCTATCTATCTACCTACCTACCTACCTATCTTTATCTATCTATCTATCTATCTATCTATCTATCTTTCTATCTATCTATCTACCTACCTACCTATCTGTATCTATCAATCTACCTACCTACCTCTCTCTTTCTATCTATCTACATACCTACCTATCTCTATCTACCTACCTACCTACCTACCTATCTGTATCTATCTATCTACCTACCTACCCATCTGTATCTATCTATCTACCTACCTACCTATCTGTATCTATCAATCTACCTACCTACCTATCTCTATCTATCTATCTACCTACCTACCTATCTGTATCTATCTATCTACCTACCTATCTGTATCTATCTATCTACCTACCTACCTATCTGTATCTATCAATCTACCTACCTACCTATCTCTATCTATCTACCTACCTATCTGTATCTATCAATCTACCTACCTACCTATCTCTATCTATCTATCTACCTACCTACCTATCTGTATCTATCAATTTACCTACCTACCTATCTCTATCTATCTATCTGCCTACCTACCTATCTCTATCTATCAATCTACCTACCTACCTCTCTATCTATCAATCTACCTACCTATCTATCTCTATCTATCTATCTACCTACCTACCTACCTATCTGTATTTATCTACCTACCTACCTATCTGTATCTATCTACCTACTTACCTACCTATCTCTATCTACCTACCTACCTACCTACCTATCTCTATCTATCTACCTACCTACCTATCTGTATCTATCTATCTACCTACCTACTTATCTGTATCTATCAATTTACCTACCTACCTACCTATCTCTATCTATCTATCTACTTACCTACCTATCTCTATCTATCTATCTACCTACCTACCTATCTGTATCTATCAATCTACCTACCTACCTATCTGTATCTATCTATCTACATACCTACCTATCTCTATCTATCTACCTACCTACCTACCTATCTGTATCTATCAATCTACCTACCTACCTACCTATCTCTATCTATCTATCTACCTACCTACCTATCTGTATCTATCTATCTACCTACCTATCTGTATCTATCTATCTACCTACCTACCTATCTGTATCTATCAATCTACCTACCTACCTATCTCTATCTATCTATCTACCTACCTATCTGTATCTATCAATCTACCTACCTACCTATCTCTATCTATCTATCTACCTACCTACGTATCTGTATCTATCAATTTACCTACCTACCTATCTCTATCTATCTATCTGCCTACCTACCTATCTCTATCTATCTATCTACCTACCTACCTATCTGTATCTATCTATCTACCTACCTACTTATCTGTATCTATCAATTTACCTACCTACCTATCTCTATATCTATCTACCTACCTACCTATCTCTATCTATCTATCTACCTACCTACCTACCTATCTCTATCTATCTACCTACCTACCTACCTACCTACCTATCTCTATCTATCTATCTACCTACCTGCCTATTTCTATCTATCAATCTACCTACCTACCTATCTGTATCTATCTATCTACCTACCTACCTATCTGTATCTATCAATCTACCTACCTACCTATCTCTATCTATCTACCTACCTACCTACCTATCTGTCTCTATCTATCTACCTACCTACCTATCTCTATCTATCAATCTACCTACCTACCTATCTCTATCTATCTATCTACCTACCTACCTATCTCTATCTATCTACCTACCTAGCAACCTATCTGTATCTATCTATCTACTTACCTACCTATCTGTATCTATCTGTCTACCTACCTACCTATCTGTATCTATCAATCTACCTACCTACCTATCTCTATCTATCTACCTACCTACCTATCTGTATCTATCTACCTACCTACCTACCTACCTATATCTATCTATCTATCTACCTACCTACCTATCTTTATCTATCTATCTACCTACCTATCTATCTCTATCTATCTACCTAACTACCTAACTATCTCTATCTATCTACCTACCTACCTACCTACCTATCTTTATCTATCTATCTATCTATCTATCTATCTATCTATCTATCTATCTATCTATCTATCTATCTATCTATCTATCTATCTACCTATCTGTATCTATCTATCTACCTACCTACCTATCTGTATCTATCAATCTACCTACCTACCTATCTCTATCTATCTATCTACCTACCTACCTATCTCTATCTATCTACCTACCTACCTACCTATCTCTATCTATCAATCTGCCTACCTACCTATCTCTATCTATCTATCTACCTACATACATATCTGTATCTATCTATCTACCTACCTACCTATCTGTATCTATCTATCTACCTACCTACCTATCTGTATCTATCAATCTACCTACCTACCTATCTCTATCTATCTACCTACCTACCTACCTATCTCTATCTATCAATCTGCCTACCTACCTATCTCTATCTATCTATCTACCTACATACATATCTGTATCTATCTATCTACCTACCAACCTATCTGTATCTATCTATCTACCTACCTACCTATCTGTATCTATCTGTCTACCTACCTACCTATCTGTATCTATCAATCTACCTACCTACCTATCTCTATCTATCTACCTACCTACCTATCTGTATCTATCTACCTACCTACCTACCTACCTATCTGTATCTATCAATCTACCTACCTACCCATCTCTATCTATCTATCTACCTACCTACCTATCTCTATCTATCTACCTACCTACCTACCTATCTCTATCTATCAATCTGCCTACCTACCTATCTCTATCTATCTATCTACCTACATACATATCTGTATCTATCTATCTACCTACCTACCTATCTGTATCTATCTATCTACCTACCTACTTATCTGTATCTATCAATTTACCTACCTACCTATCTCTATATCTATCTACCTACCTACCTATCTCTATCTATCTATCTACCTACCTACCTATCTCTATCTATCTACCTACCTACCTACCTACCTATCTCTATCTATCTACCTACCTACCTATCTCTATCTATCAATCTACCTACCTAGCTATCTCTATCTATCTATCCACCAACCTACCTATCTCTATCTATCTATCTACCTACCTACCTATCTGTATCTATCTATCTACCTACCTACCTATCTGTATCTATCAATTTACCTACCTACCTACCTATCTCTATCTATCTATCTACCTACCTACCTATCTCTATCTATCTATCTACCTACCTACCTATCTCTATCTATCTATCTACCTACCTACCTATCTCTATCTATCAATCTACCTACCTACGTATCTGTATCTATCTATCTACCTACCTACCTATCTGTATCTACCTACCTACCTACCTACCTATCTATATCTATCTACCTACCTACCTATCTGTATCTATCTATCTACCTACCTACCTATCTGTATCTATCTATCTACCTACATACCTACCTATCTCTTTCTATCTATCTACTTACCTACCTATCTGTCTCTATCAATCTACCTACCTATTTATCTCTATCTATCTACCTACCTACCTATCTCTATCTATCTACCTACCTACCTACCTATCTTTATCTATCTATCTATCTATCTATCTATCTATCTATCTATCTATCTATCTATCTATCTATCTACCTACCTACCTACCTATCTGTATCTATCAATCTACCTACCTACCTCTCTCTTTCTATCTATCTACATACCTACCTATCTCTATCTACCTACCTACCTACCTACCTATCTGTATCTATCTATCTACCTACCTACCCATCTGTATCTATCTATCTACCTACCTACCTATCTGTATCTATCAATCTACCTACCTACCTATCTCTATCTATCTATCTACCTACCTACCTATCTGTATCTATCTATCTACCTACCTATCTGTATCTATCTATCTACCTACCTACCTATCTGTATCTATCAATCTACCTACCTACCTATCTCTATCTATCTACCTACCTATCTGTATCTATCAATCTACCTACCTACCTATCTCTATCTATCTATCTACCTACCTACCTATCTGTATCTATCAATTTACCTACCTACCTATCTCTATCTATCTATCTGCCTACCTACCTATCTCTATCTATCAATCTACCTACCTACCTCTCTATCTATCAATCTACCTACCTATCTATCTCTATCTATCTATCTACCTACCTACCTACCTATCTGTATTTATCTACCTACCTACCTATCTGTATCTATCTACCTACTTACCTACCTATCTCTATCTACCTACCTACCTACCTACCTATCTCTATCTATCTACCTACCTACCTATCTGTATCTATCTATCTACCTACCTACTTATCTGTATCTATCAATTTACCTACCTACCTACCTATCTCTATCTATCTATCTACTTACCTACCTATCTCTATCTATCTATCTACCTACCTACCTATCTGTATCTATCAATCTACCTACCTACCTATCTGTATCTATCTATCTACATACCTACCTATCTCTATCTATCTACCTACCTACCTACCTATCTGTATCTATCAATCTACCTACCTACCTACCTATCTCTATCTATCTATCTACCTACCTACCTATCTGTATCTATCTATCTACCTACCTATCTGTATCTATCTATCTACCTACCTACCTATCTGTATCTATCAATCTACCTACCTACCTATCTCTATCTATCTATCTACCTACCTATCTGTATCTATCAATCTACCTACCTACCTATCTCTATCTATATATCTACCTACCTACCTATCTGTATCTATCAATTTACCTACCTACCTATCTCTATCTATCTATCTGCCTACCTACCTATCTCTATCTATCTATCTACCTACCTACCTATCTGTATCTATCTATCTACCTACCTACTAATCTGTATCTATCAATTTACCTACCTACCTATCTCTATATCTATCTACCTACCTACCTATCTCTATCTATCTATCTACCTACCTACCTACCTATCTCTATCTATCTACCTACCTACCTACCTACCTACCTATCTCTATCTATCTATCTACCTACCTGCCTATTTCTATCTATCAATCTACCTACCTACCTATCTGTATCTATCTATCTACCTACCTACCTATCTGTATCTATCTATCTACCAACCTACCTATCTGTATCTATCTATCTACCTACCTACCTATCTGTATCTATCAATCTACCTACCTACCTATCTCTATCTATCTATCTACCTACCTACCTATCTCTATCTATCTACCTACCTACCTACCTATCTCTATCTATCAATCTGCCTACCTACCTATCTCTATCTATCTATCTACCTACATACATATCTGTATCTATCTATCTACCTACCTACCTATCTGTATCTATCTATCTACCTACCTACCTATCTGTATCTATCAATCTACCTACCTACCTATCTCTATCTATCTATCTACCTACCTACCTATCTCTATCTATCTACCTACCTACCTACCTATCTCTATCTATCAATCTGCCTACCTACCTATCTCTATCTATCTATCTACCTACATACATATCTGTATCTATCTATCTACCTACCAACCTATCTGTATCTATCTATCTACCTACCTACCTATCTGTATCTATCTGTCTACCTACCTACCTATCTGTATCTATCAATCTACCTACCTACCTATCTCTATCTATCTACCTACCTACCTATCTGTATCTATCTACCTACCTACATACCTACCTATCTGTATCTATCAATCTACCTACCTACCCATCTCTATCTATCTATCTACCTACCTACCTATCTCTATCTATCTACCTACCTACCTACCTATCTCTATCTATCAATCTGCCTACCTACCTATCTCTATCTATCTATCTACCTACATACATATCTGTATCTATCTATCTACCTACCTACCTATCTGTATCTATCTATCTACCTACCTACTTATCTGTATCTATCAATTTACCTACCTACCTATCTCTATATCTATCTACCTACCTACCTATCTCTATCTATCTATCTACCTACCTACCTATCTCTATCTATCTACCTACCTACCTACCTACCTATCTCTATCTATCTATCTACCTACCTGCGTAGATTGATAGATAGAAATAGGCAGGTAGGTAGATAGATAGATAGAGATAGGTAGGTAGGTAGGTAGGTAGATAGATAGAGATAGGTAGGTAGGTAGATAGATAGATAGAGATAGGTAGGTAGGTAGATAGATATAGAGATAGGTAGGTAGGTAAATTGATAGATACAGATAAGTAGGTAGGTAGATAGATAGATACAGATAGGTAGGTAGGTAGATAGATAGATACAGATATGTATGTAGGTAGATAGATAGATAGAGATAGGTAGGTAGGCAGATTGATAGATAGAGATAGGTAGGTAGGTAGGTAGATAGATAGAGATAGGTAGGTAGGTAGATAGATAGATAGAGATGGGTAGGTAGGTAGATTGATAGATACAGATAGGTAGGTATGTAGGTAGGTAGATAGATACAGATATCTGTATCTATCTATCTACCTACCTACCTATCTGTATCTATCAATCTACCTACCAACCTATCTCTATCTATCTACCTACCTACCTACCTATCTGTCTCTATCTATCTACCTACCTACCTATCTCTATCTATCAATCTACCTACCTACCTATCTCTATCTATCTATCTACCTACCTACCTATCTCTATCTATCTACCTACCTACCAACCTATCTGTATCTATCTATCTACCTACCTACCTATCTGTATCTATCTGTCTACCTACCTACCTATCTGTATCTATCAATCTACCTACCTACCTATCTCTATCTATCTACCTACCTACCTATCTGTATCTATCTACCTACCTACCTACCTACCTACCTATGTCTATCTATCTATCTACCTACCTACCTATCTTTATCTATCTATCTACCTACCTATCTATCTCTATCTATCTACCTAACTACCTAACTATCTCTATCTATCTACCTACCTACCTACCTACCTATCTTTATCTATCTATCTATATATCTATATATCTATCTATCTATCTATCTATCTATCTATCTATCTATCTACCTATCTGTATCTATCTATCTACCTACCTACCTATCTGTATCTATCAATCTACCTACCTACCTATCTCTATCTATCTATCTACCTACCTACCTATCTCTATCTATCTACCTACCTACCTACCTATCTCTATCTATCAATCTGCCTACCTACCTATCTCTATCTATCTATCTACCTACATACATATCTGTATCTATCTATCTACTTACCTACCTATCTGTATCTATCTATCTACCTACCTACCTATCTGTATCTATCAATATACCTACCTACCTATCTCTATCTATCTATCTACCTACCTACCTATCTGTGTCTATCAATTTACCTACCTACCTATCTCTATCTATCTATCTGCCTACCCATCTATCTCTATCTATCTATCTACCTACCTACCTATCTCTATCTATCAATCTACCTACCTATCTATCTCTATCTTTCTACCTACCTACCTATCTGTATTTATCTATCTACCTACCTACCTATCTGTATCTATCTACCTACTTACCTACCTATATCTATCTACCTACCTACCTACCTATCTCTATCTATCTATCTACCTACCTACCTATCTGTATCTATCTATCTACCTACCTACCTATCTGTATCTATCAATTTACCTACCTACCTATCTCTATCTGTCTATCTACCTACCTACCTATCTCTATCTATCTATCTATCTACCTACCTACCTATCTCTATCTATCTAAATACCTACCTATCTCTATCTATCTATCTACCTACCTACCTATCTCTATCTATCAATCTACCTACCTACCTATCTGTATCTATCTATCTACCTACCTACCTATCTGTATCTATCAATCTACCTACCTACCTATCTCTATCTATCTATCTGCCTACCTACCTATCTCTATCTATCTATCTACCTACCTACCTATCTCTATCTATCTACCTACCTACCTACCTATCTCTATCTATCAATCTGCCTACCTACCTATCTCTATCTATCTATCTACCTACATACATATCTGTATCTATCTATCTACCTACCAACCTATCTGTATCTATCTATCTACCTACCTACCTATCTGTATCTATCTGTCTACCTACCTACCTATCTGTATCTATCAATCTACCTACCTACCTATCTCTATCTATCTACCTACCTACCTATCTGTATCTATCTACCTACCTACCTACCTACCTATCTGTATCTATCAATCTACCTACCTACCCATCTCTATCTATCTATCTACCTACCTACCTATCTCTATCTATCTACCTACCTACCTACCTATCTCTATCTATCAATCTGCCTACCTACCTATCTCTATCTATCTATCTACCTACATACATATCTGTATCTATCTATCTACCTACCTACCTATCTGTATCTATCTATCTACCTACCTACTTATCTGTATCTATCAATTTACCTACCTACCTATCTCTATATCTATCTACCTACCTACCTATCTCTATCTATCTATCTACCTACCTACCTATCTCTATCTATCTACCTACCTACCTACCTACCTATCTCTATCTATCTATCTACCTACCTGCCTATTTCTATCTATCAATCTACCTACCTACCTATCTGTATCTATCTATCTACCTACCTACCTATCTGTATCTATCAATCTACCTACCAACCTATCTCTATCTATCTACCTACCTACCTACCTATCTGTCTCTATCTATCTACCTACCTACCTATCTCTATCTATCAATCTACCTACCTACCTATCTCTATCTATCTATCTACCTACCTACCTATCTCTATCTATCTACCTACCTACCAACCTATCTGTATCTATCTATCTACCTACCTACCTATCTGTATCTATCTGTCTACCTACCTACCTATCTGTATCTATCAATCTACCTACCTACCTATCTCTATCTATCTACCTACCTACCTATCTGTATCTATCTACCTACCTACCTACCTACCTACCTATGTCTATCTATCTATCTACCTACCTACCTATCTTTATCTATCTATCTACCTACCTATCTATCTCTATCTATCTACCTAACTACCTAACTATCTCTATCTATCTACCTACATACCTACCTACCTATCTTTATCTATCTATCTATATATCTATCTATCTATCTATCTATCTATCTATCTATCTATCTATCTATCTATCTATCTATCTATCTATCTACCTATCTGTATCTATCTATCTACCTACCTACCTATCTGTATCTATCAATCTACCTACCTACCTATCTCTATCTATCTATCTACCTACCTACCTATCTCTATCTATCTACCTACCTACCTACCTATCTCTATCTATCAATCTGCCTACCTACCTATCTCTATCTATCTATCTACCTACATACATATCTGTATCTATCTATCTACTTACCTACCTATCTGTATCTATCTATCTACCTACCTACCTATCTGTATCTATCAATATACCTACCTACCTATCTCTATCTATCTATCTACCTACCTACCTATCTGTGTCTATCAATTTACCTACCTACCTATCTCTATCTATCTATCTGCCTACCCATCTATCTCTATCTATCTATCTACCTACCTACCTATCTCTATCTATCAATCTACCTACCTATCTATCTCTATCTTTCTACCTACCTACCTATCTGTATTTATCTATCTACCTACCTACCTATCTGTATCTATCTACCTACTTACCTACCTATATCTATCTACCTACCTACCTACCTATCTCTATCTATCTATCTACCTACCTACCTATCTGTATCTATCTACCTACCTACCTATCTGTATCTATCAATTTACCTACCTACCTATCTCTATCTGTCTATCTACCTACCTACCTATCTCTATCTATCTATCTATCTACCTACCTACCTATCTCTATCTATCTACCTACCTACCTATCTCTATCTATCTATCTACCTACCTACCTATCTCTATCTATCAATCTACCTACCTACCTATCTGTATCTATCTATCTACCTACCTACCTATCTGTATCTATCAATCTACCTACCAACCTATCTCTATCTATCTATCTGCCTACCTACCTATCTCTATCTATCTATCTACCTACCTACCTATCTGTATCTATCTATCTACCTACCTACTTATCTGTATCTATCAATTTACCTACCTACCTATCTCTATATCTATCTACCTACCTACCTATCTCTATCTATCTATCTACCTACCTACCTACCTATCTCTATCTATCTACCTACCTACCTACCTACCTATCTCTATCTATCTATCTACCTACCTGCCTATTTCTATCTATCAATCTACCTACCTACCTATCTGTATCTATCTATCTACCTACCTACCTATCTGTATCTATCAATCTACCTACCTACCTATCTCTATCTATCTACCTACCTACCTATCTATCTGTCTCTATCTATCTACCTACCTACCTATCTCTATCTATCAATCTACCTACCTACCTATCTCTATCTATCTATCTACCTACCTACCTATCTCTATCTATCTACCTACCTAGCAACCTATCTGTATCTATCTATCTACCTACCTACCTATCTGTATCTATCTGTCTACCTACCTACCTATCTGTATCTATCAATCTACCTACCTACCTATCTCTATCTATCTACCTACCTACCTATCTGTATCTATCTACCTACCTACCTACCTACCTATGTCTATCTATCTATCTACCTACCTACCTATCTTTATCTATCTATCTACCTACCTATCTATCTCTATCTATCTACCTAACTACCTAACTATCTCTATCTATCTACCTACCTACCTACCTACCTATCTTTATCTATCTATCTATCTATCTATCTATCTATCTATCTATCTATCTATCTATCTATCTATCTATCTATCTATCTACCTATCTGTATCTATCTATCTACCTACCTACCTATCTGTATCTATCAATCTACCTACCTACCTATCTCTATCTATCTATCTACCTACCTACCTATCTCTATCTATCTACCTACCTACCTACCTATCTCTATCTATCAATCTGCCTACCTACCTATCTCTATCTATCTATCTACCTACATACATATCTGTATCTATCTATCTACCTACCTACCTATCTGTATCTATCTATCTACCTACCTACCTATCTGTATCTATCAATCTACCTACCTACCTATCTCTATCTATCTATCTACCTACCTACCTATCTCTATCTATCTACCTACCTACCTACCTATCTCTATCTATCAATCTGCCTACCTACCTATCTCTATCTATCTATCTACCTACATACATATCTGTATCTATCTATCTACCTACCAACCTATCTGTATCTATCTATCTACCTACCTACCTATCTGTATCTATCTGTCTACCTACCTACCTATCTGTATCTATCAATCTACCTACCTACCTATCTCTATCTATCTACCTACCTACCTATCTGTATCTATCTACCTACCTACCTACCTACCTATCTGTATCTATCAATCTACCTACCTACCCATCTCTATCTATCTATCTACCTACCTACCTATCTCTATCTATCTACCTACCTACCTACCTATCTCTATCTACCAATCTGCCTACCTACCTATCTCTATCTATCTATCTACCTACATACATATCTGTATCTATCTATCTACCTACCTACCTATCTGTATCTATCTATCTACCTACCTACTTATCTGTATCTATCAATTTACCTACCTACCTATCTCTATATCTATCTACCTACCTACCTATCTCTATCTATCTATCTACCTACCTACCTATCTCTATCTATCTACCTACCTACCTACCTACCTATCTCTATCTATCTATCTACCTACCTACCTATCTCTATCTATCAATCTACCTACCTAGCTATCTCTATCTATCTATCCACCAACCTACCTATCTCTATCTATCTATCTACCTACCTACCTATCTGTATCTATCTATCTACCTACCTACCTATCTGTATCTATCAATTTACCTACCTACCTACCTATCTCTATCTATCTATCTACCTACCTACCTATCTCTATCTATCTATCTACCTACCTACCTATCTCTATCTATCTATCTACCTACCTACCTATCTCTATCTATCAATCTACCTACCTACCTATCTGTATCTATCTATCTACCTACCTACCTATCTGTATCTATCTACCTACCTACCTACCTATCTCTATCTATCTACCTACCTACCTATCTGTATCTATCTATCTACCTACCTACCTATCTGTATGTATCAATCTACCTACCTATATATCTCTATCTATCTACCTACCTACTTATCTCTATCTATCTACCTACCTACCTACCTATCTGTATCTATCTACCTACCTACCTATCTGTATCTATCTATCTACCTACCTACCTATCTGTATCTATCTATCTACCTACATACCTACCTATCTCTTTCTATCTATCTACTTACCTACCTATCTGTCTCTATCAATCTACCTACCTATTTATCTCTATCTATCTACCTACCTACCTATCTCAATCTATCTACCTACCTACCTACCTATCTTTATCTATCTATCTATCTATCTATCTATCTATCTATCTATCTATCTATCTATCTATCTATCTATCTATCTATCTATCTACCTACCTACCTATCTGTATCTATCAATCTACCTACCTACCTCTCTCTTTCTATCTATCTACATACCTACCTATCTCTATCTACCTACCTACCTACCTACCTATCTGTATCTATCTATCTACCTACCTACCCATCTGTATCTATCTATCTACCTACCTACCTATCTGTATCTATCAATCTACCTACCTACCTATCTCTATCTATCTATCTACCTACCTACCTATCTGTATCTATCTATCTACCTACCTATCTGTATCTATCTATCTACCTACCTACCTATCTGTATCTATCAATCTACCTACCTACCTATCTCTATCTATCTACCTACCTATCTGTATCTATCAATCTACCTACCTACCTATCTCTATCTATCTATCTACCTACCTACCTATCTGTATCTATCAATTTACCTACCTACCTATCTCTATCTATCTATCTGCCTACCTACCTATCTCTATCTATCAATCTACCTACCTACCTCTCTATCTATCAATCTACCTACCTATCTATCTCTATCTATCTACCTACCTACCTACCTATCTGTATTTATCTACCTACCTACCTATCTGTATCTATCTACCTACTTACCTACCTATCTCTATCTACCTACCTACCTACCTACCTATCTCTATCTATCTACCTACCTACCTATCTGTATCTATCTATCTACCTACCTACTTATCTGTATCTATCAATTTACCTACCTACCTACCTATCTCTATCTATCTATCTACTTACCTACCTATCTCTATCTATCTATCTACCTACCTACCTATCTGTATCTATCAATCTACCTACCTACCTATCTGTATCTATCTATCTACATACCTACCTATCTCTATCTATCTACCTACCTACCTACCTATCTGTATCTATCAATCTACCTACCTACCTACCTATCTCTATCTATCTATCTACCTACCTACCTATCTGTATCTATCTATCTACCTACCTATCTGTATCTATCTATCTACCTACCTACCTATCTGTATCTATCAATGTACCTACCTACCTATCTCTATCTATCTATCTACCTACCTATCTGTATCTATCAATCTACCTACCTACCTATCTCTATCTATATATCTACCTACCTACCTATCTGTATCTATCAATTTACCTACCTACCTATCTCTATCTATCTATCTGCCTACCTACCTATCTCTATCTATCTATCTACCTACCTACCTATCTGTATCTATCTATCTACCTACCTACTTATCTGTATCTATCAATTTACCTACCTACCTATCTCTATATCTATCTACCTACCTATCTCTATCTATCTATCTACCTACCTACCTACCTATCTCTATCTATCTACCTACCTACCTACCTACCTACCTATCTCTATCTATCTATCTACCTACCTGCCTATTTCTATCTATCAATCTACCTACCTACCTATCTGTATCTATCTATCTACCTACCTACCTATCTGTATCTATCTATCTACCAACCTACCTATCTGTATCTATCTATCTACCTACCTACCTATCTGTATCTATCAATCTACCTACCTACCTATCTCTATCTATCTATCTACCTACCTACCTATCTCTATCTATCTACCTACCTACCTACCTATCTCTATCTATCAATCTGCCTACCTACCTATCTCTATCTATCTATCTACCTACATACATATCTGTATCTATCTATCTACCTACCTACCTATCTGTATCTATCTATCTACCTACCTACCTATCTGTATCTATCAATCTACCTACCTACCTATCTCTATCTATCTATCTACCTACCTACCTATCTCTATCTATCTACCTACCTACCTACCTATCTCTATCTATCAATCTGCCTACCTACCTATCTCTATCTATCTATCTACCTACATACATATCTGTATCTATCTATCTACCTACCAACCTATCTGTATCTATCTATCTACCTACCTACCTATCTGTATCTATCTGTCTACCTACCTACCTATCTGTATCTATCAATCTACCTACCTACCTATCTCTATCTATCTACCTACCTACCTATCTGTATCTATCTACCTACCTACCTACCTACCTATCTGTATCTATCAATCTACCTACCTACCCATCTCTATCTATCTATCTACCTACCTACCTATCTCTATCTATCTACCTACCTACCTACCTATCTCTATCTATCAATCTGCCTACCTACCTATCTCTATCTATCTATCTACCTACATACATATCTGTATCTATCTATCTACCTACCTACCTATCTGTATCTATCTATCTACCTACCTACTTATCTGTATCTATCAATTTACCTACCTACCTATCTCTATATCTATCTACCTACCTACCTATCTCTATCTATCTATCTACCTACCTACCTATCTCTATCTATCTACCTACCTACCTACCTACCTATCTCTATCTATCTATCTACCTACCTGCCTATTTCTATCTATCAATCTACCTACCTACCTATCTGTATCTATCTATCTACCTACCTACCTATCTGTATCTATCAATCTACCTACCAACCTATCTTTATCTATCTACCTACCTACCTACCTATCTGTCTCTATCTATCTACCTACCTACCTATCTCTATCTATCAATCTACCTACCTACCTATCTCTATCTATCTATCTACCTACCTACCTATCTCTATCTATCTACCTACCTACCAACCTATCTGTATCTATCTATCTACCTACCTACCTATCTGTATCTATCTGTCTACCTACCTACCTATCTGTATCTATCAATCTACCTACCTACCTATCTCTATCTATCTACCTACCTACCTATCTGTATCTATCTACCTACCTACCTACCTACCTACCTATGTCTATCTATCTATCTACCTACCTACCTATCTTTATCTATCTATCTACCTACCTATCTATCTCTATCTATCTACCTAACTACCTAACTATCTCTATCTATCTACCTACCTACCTACCTACCTATCTTTATCTATCTATCTATATATCTATCTATCTATCTATCTATCTATCTATCTATCTATCTATCTATCTATCTACCTATCTGTATCTATCTATCTACCTACCTACCTATCTGTATCTATCAATCTACCTACCTACCTATCTCTATCTATCTATCTACCTACCTACCTATCTCTATTTATCTACCTACCTACCTACCTATCTCTATCTATCAATCTGCCTACCTACCTATCTCTATCTATCTATCTACCTACATACATATCTGTATCTATCTATCTACCTACCTACCTATCTGTATCTATCTATCTACCTACCTAACTATCTGTATCTATCAATATACCTACCTACCTATCTCTATCTATCTATCTACCTACCTACCTATCTGTGTCTATCAATTTACCTACCTACCTATCTCTATCTATCTATCTGCCTACCCATCTATCTCTATCTATCTATCTACCTACCTACCTATCTCTATCTATCAATCTACCTACCTATCTATCTCTATCTTTCTACCTACCTACCTATCTGTATTTATCTATCTAACTACCTACCTATCTGTATCTATCTACCTACTTACCTACCTATATCTATCTACCTACCTACCTACCTATCTCTATCTATCTATCTACCTACCTACCTATCTGTATCTATCTATCTACCTACCTACCTATCTGTATCTATCAATTTACCTACCTACCTATCTCTATCTGTCTATCTACCTACCTACCTATCTCTATCTATCTATCTATCTACCTACCTACCTATCTCTATCTATCTACCTACCTACCTATCTCTATCTATCTATCTACCTACCTACCTATCTCTATCTATCAATCTACCTACCTACCTATCTGTATCTATCTATCTACCTACCTACCTATCTGTATCTATCAATCTACCTACCTACCTATTTCTATCTATCTACCTACCTACCTACCTACCTATCTGTCTCTATCTATCTACCTACCTACCTATCTCTATCAATCTACCTACCTACCTACCTCTATCTATCTATCTACCTACCTACCTACCTACCTATCTGTTTCTATCTATCTACCTACCTACCTATCTGTATGTATCTATCTACCTACCTACCTATCTGTATCTATCAATCTACCTACCTACCTATCTCTATCTATCTACTTACCTACTTATCTGTATCTATCTACCTACCTACCTACCTATGTCTATCTATCTATCTACCTACCTACCTACCTCTTTATCTATCTATCTACCTACCTACCTATCTCTATCTATCTATCTACCTACCTACCTATCTCTATCTATCTACCTACCTGCCTACATATCTCTATCTATCTATCTACCTACCTGCCTATTTCTATCTATCAATCTACCTACCTACCTATCTGTATCTATCTATCTACCTACCTACCTATCTGTATCTATCAATCTACCTACCAACCTATCTCTATCTATCTACCTACCTACCTACCTATCTGTCTCTATCTATCTACCTACCTACCTATCTCTATCTATCAATCTACCTACCTACCTATCTGTATCTATCTATCTACCTACCTACTTATCTGTATCTATCAATTTACCTACCTACCTATCTCTATATCTATCTACCTACCTACCTATCTCTATCTATCTACCTACCTACCTATCTCTATCTATCTACCTACCTACCTACCTATCTCTATCTATCTATCTACCTACCTGCCTATTTCTATCTATCAATCTACCTACCTACCTATCTGTATCTATCTATCTACCTACCTACCTATCTGTATCTATCAATCTACCTACCAACCTATCTCTATCTATCTACCTACCTACCTACCTATCTGTCTCTATCTATCTACCTACCTACCTATCTCTATCTATCAATCTACCTACCTACCTATCTCTATCTATCTATCTACCTACCTACCTATCTCTATCTATCTACCTACCTACCAACCTATCTGTATCTATCTATCTACCTACCTACCTATCTGTATCTATCTGTCTACCTACCTACCTATCTGTATCTATCAATCTACCTACCTACCTATCTCTATCTATCTACCTACCTACCTATCTGTATCTATCTACCTACCTACCTACCTACCTATGTCTATCTATCTATCTACCTACCTACCTATCTTTATCTATCTATCTACCTACCTATCTATCTCTATCTATCTACCTAACTACCTAACTATCTCTATCTATCTACCTACCTACCTACCTACCTATCTTTATCTATCTATCTATATATCTATCTATCTATCTATCTATCTATCTATCTATCTATCTATCTATCTATCTATCTATCTACCTATCTGTATCTATCTATCTACCTACCTACCTATCTGTATCTATCAATCTACCTACCTACCTATCTCTATCTATTATCTACCTACCTACCTATCTCTATCTATCTACCTACCTACCTACCTATCTCTATCTATCAATCTGCCTACCTACCTATCTCTATCTATCTATCTACCTACATACATATCTGTATCTATCTATCTACCTACCTACCTATCTGTATCTATCTATCTACCTACCTACCTATCTGTATCTATCAATCTACCTACCTACCTATCTCTATCTATCTATCTACCTACCTACCTATCTCTATCTATCTACCTACCTACCTACCTATCTCTATCTATCAATCTGCCTACCTACCTATCTCTATCTATCTATCTACCTACATACATATCTGTATCTATCTATCTACCTACCTACCTATCTGTATCTATCTATCTACCTACCTACCTATCTGTATCTATCAATATACCTACCTACCTATCTCTATCTATCTATCTACCTACCTACCTATCTGTGTCTATCAATTTACCTACCTACCTATCTCTATCTATCTATCTGCCTACCCATCTATCTCTATCTATCTATCTACCTACCTACCTATCTCTATCTATCAATCTACCTACCTATCTATCTCTATCTTTCTACCTACCTACCTATCTGTATTTATCTATCTACCTACCTACCTATCTGTATCTATCTACCTACTTACCTACCTATATCTATCTACCTACCTACCTACCTATCTCTATCTATCTATCTACCTACCTACCTATCTGTATCTATCTATCTACCTACCTACCTATCTGTATCTATCAATTTACCTACCTACCTATCTCTATCTATCTATCTACCTACCTACCTATCTCTATCTATCTATCTATCTACCTACCTACCTATCTCTATCTATCTACCTACCTACCTATCTCTATCTATCTATCTACCTACCTACCTATCTCTATCTATCAATCTACCTACCTACCTATCTGTATCTATCTATCTACCTACCTATCTGTATCTATCAATCTACCTACCTACCTATTTCTATCTATCTACCTACCTACCTACCTACCTATCTGTCTCTATCTATCTACCTACCTACCTATCTCTATCAATCTACCTACCTACCTACCTCTATCTATCTATCTACCTACCTACCTACCTACCTATCTGTTTCTATCTATCTACCTACCTACCTATCTGTATGTATCTATCTACCTACCTACCTATCTGTATCTATCAATCTACCTACCTACCTATCTCTATCTATCTACTTACCTACTTATCTGTATCTATCTACCTACCCACCTACCTATGTCTATCTATCTATCTACCTACCTACCTACCTCTTTATCTATCTATCTACCTACCTACCTATCTCTATCTATCTATCTACCTACCTACCTATCTCTATCTATCTACCTACCTGCCTACATATCTGTATCTATCTATCTATCTACCTACCTACCTATCTGTATCTATCAATCTACCTACCTACCTATCTCTATCTATCTATCTACATACCTACCTATCTCTATCTACCTACCTACCTACCTACCTATCTGTATCTATCTATCTACCTACCTACCTATCTGTATCTATCTATCTACCTACCTACCTATCTGTATCTATCAATCTACCTACCTACCTATCTCAATCTACCTACCTACCTACCTATCTGTATCTATCTATCTACCTACCTATCTGTTTCTATCAATCTACCTACCTATCTATCTCTATCTATCTACCTACCTACCTATCTCTATCTATCAATCTACCTACCTATCTATCTCTATCTATCTATCTACCTACCTACCTATCTGTATTTATTTATCTACCTACCTACCTATCTGTATCTATCTACCTACTTACCTACCTATCTCTATCTACCTACCTACCTACCTACCTATCTCTATCTATCTACCTACCTACCTATCTGTATCTATCTATCTACCTACCTACCTATCTGTATCTATCAATTTACCTACCTACCTATCTCTATATATCTATCTACCTACCTACCTATCTCTATCTATCTATCTACCTACCTACCTATCTCTATCTATCTACCTACCTACCTACCTATCTCTATCTATCTATCTACCTACCTGCCTATTTCTATCTATCAATCTACCTACCTACCTATCTTTATCTATCTACCTACCTACCTATCTGTATCTATCTATCTACCTACCTACATATCTGTCTCTATCTATCTACCTACCTACCTATCTCTATCTATCAATCTACCTACCTACGTATCTCTATCTATCTATCTACCTACCTACCTATCTCTATCTATCTACCTACCTACCAACCTATCTTTATCTATCTATCTACCTACCTACCTATCTGTATCTATCTGTCTACCTACCTACCTATCTGTATCTCTCAATCTACCTACCTACCTATCTCTATCTATCTACCTACCTACCTATCTGTATCTATCTACCTACCTACCTACCTATTTCTATCTATCTATCTACCTACCTACCTATCTTTATCTATCTATCTACCTACCTATCTATCTCTATCTATCTACCTACCTACCTATCTTTATCTATCTATCTATCTATCTATCTATCTATCTATCTATCTATCTATCTATCTATCTATCTATCTATCTATCTATCTATCTATCTACCTACCTATCTGTATCTATCTATCTACCTACCTACCTACCTATCTGCATCTATCAATCTACCTACCTACCTATCTCTATCTATCTATCTACCTACCTACCTATCTCTATCTATCTACCTACCTACCTACCTATCTGTATCTATCTATCTAAATACCTACCTATCTGTATCCATCTATCTACCTACCTACCTATCTGTATCTATCAATCTACCTACCTACCTATCTCTATCTATCTATCTACCTACCTACATATCTGTATCTATCTATCTACCTACCTACCTATCTGTATCAATCTATCTACCTACCTACCTATCTGTATCTATCAATCTACCTACCTACCTATCTCTATCTATCTATCTACCTACCTACCTATCTGTGTCTATCAATCTACCTACCTACCTATCTCTATCTATCTATCTACCTACCTACCTATCTTTATCTATCAATTTACCTACCTACCTATCTCTATCTATCTATCTGCCTACCCATCTATCTCTATCTATCTATCTACCTACCTACCTATCTCTATCTATCAATCTACCTACCTATCTATCTCTATCTATCTACCTACCTACCTATCTGTATTTATCTATCTACCTACCTACCTATCTGTATCTATCTACCTACTTAACTACCTATATCTATCTACCTACCTATCTCTATCTATCTATCTACCTACCTACCTATTAGTATCTATCTATCTACCTACCTACCTATCTGTATCTATCAATTTACCTACCTACCTATCTCTATCTATCTACCTACCTACCTATCTCTATCTAACTATCTATCTATCTACCTACCTACCTATCTCTATCTATCTACCTACCTACCTACCTATCTCTATCTATCTATCTACCTACCTACCTATCTCTATCTATCAATCTACCTACCTACCTATCTGTATCTATCTATCTACCTACCTACCTATCTGTATCTATCAATCTACCTACCTACCTATCTCTATCTATCTACCTACCTAACTACCTACCTATCTGTCTCTATCTATCTACCTACCTACCTATCTCTATCTATCAATATACCTACCTACCTACCTCTATCTATCTATCTACCTACCTACCTACCTACCTATCTGTTTCTATCTATCTACCTACCTACGTATCTGTATCTATCTATCTACCTACCTACCTATCTGTATCTATCAATCTACCTACCTACCTATCTCTATCTATCTACCTACCTACCTATCTGTATCTATCTACCTACCTACCTACCTATGTCTATCTATCTATCTACCTACCTACCTACCTCTTTATCTATCTATCTACCTACCTACCTATCTCTACCTATCTATCTACCTACCTATCTCTATCTATCTACCTACCTACCTACATATCTGTATCTATCTATCTACCTACCTACCTATCTGTATCTATCAATCTACCTACCTACCTATCTCTATATATCTATCTACATACCTACCTATCTCTATCTATCTACGTACCTACCTACCTATCTGTATCTATCTATCTACCTACCTACCTATCTGTATCTATCTATCTACCTACCTACCTATCTGTATCTGTCAATCTACCTACCTACCTATCTCTATCTATCTACCTACCTACCTACCTATCTGTATCTATCTATCTACCTACCTATCTGTATCTGTCAATCTACCTACCTATCTATCTCTATCTATCTATCTACCTACCTACCTATCTGTATCTATCAATCTACCTACCTACCTATCTCTATCTATCTATCTACCTACCTACCTATCTGTATCTATCAATTTACCTACCTACCTATCTCTATCTATCTATCTGCCTACCTACCTATCTCTATCTATCTATCTACCTACCTACCTATCTCTATCTATCAATCTACCTACCTATCTATCTCTATCTATCTATCTATCTACCTACCTACCTATCTGTATTTATCTATCTACCTACCTACCTATCTGTATCTATCTACCTACTTACCTACCTATCTCTATCTACCTACCTACCTACCTACCTATCTCTATCTATCTACCTACCTACCTATCTGTATCTATCTATCTACCTACCTACCTATCTGTATCTATCAATTTACCTACCTACCTATCTCTATCTATCTATCTATCTACCTACCTACCTATCTCTATCTATCTATCTACCTACCTACCTATCTCTATCTATCTATCTACCTACCTACCTACCTCTCTCTATCTATCTATCTACCTACCTGCCTATTTCTATCTATCAATCTTCCTACCTACCTATCTGTATCTATCTATCTACCTACCTACATATCTGTCTCTATCTATCTACCTACCTACCTATCTCTATCTATCAATCTACCTACCTACGTATCTCTATCTATCTATCTACCTACCTACCTATCTCTATCTATCTACCTACCTACCAACCTATCTTTATCTATCTATCTACCTAGCTACCTATCTGTATCTATCTGTCTACCTACCTACCTATCTGTATCTATCAATCTACCTACCTACCTATCTCTATCTATCTACCTACCTACCTATCTGTATCTATCTACCTACCTACCTATCTATCTCTATCTATCTACCTACCTACCTACCTATCTTTATCTATCTATCTATCTATCTATCTATCTATCTATCTATCTATCTACCTACCTATCTGTATCTATCTATCTACCTACCTACCTACCTATCTGCATCTATCAATCTACCTACCTACCTATCTCTATCTATCTATCTACCTACCCACCTATCTGTATCTATCAATTTACCTACCTACCTATCTCTATCTATCTATCTGCCTACCTACCTATCTCTATCTATCTATCTACCTACCTACCTATCTCTATCTATCAATCTACCTACCTACCTATCTCTATCTATCTATCTACCTACCTACCTATCTGTATCTATCAATTTACCTACCTACCTATCTCTATCTATCTATCTGCCTACCTACCTATCTCTATCTATCTATCTACCTACCTACCTATCTCTATCTATCAATCTACCTACCTATCTATCTCTATCTATCTATCTATCTACCTACCTACCTATCTGTATTTATCTATCTACCTACCTACCTATCTGTATCTATCTACCTACTTACCTACCTATCTCTATCTACCTACCTACCTACCTACCTATCTCTATCTATCTACCTACCTACCTATCTGTATCTATCTATCTACCTACCTACCTATCTGTATCTATCAATTTACCTACCTACCTATCTCTATCTATCTATCTATCTACCTACCTACCTATCTCTATCTATCTATCTACCTACCTACCTATCTCTATCTATCTATCTACCTACCTACCTACCTCTCTCTATCTATCTATCTACCTACCTGCCTATTTCTATCTATCAATCTTCCTACCTACCTATCTGTATCTATCTATCTACCTACCTACATATCTGTCTCTATCTATCTACCTACCTACCTATCTCTATCTATCAATCTACCTACCTACGTATCTCTATCTATCTATCTACCTACCTACCTATCTCTATCTATCTACCTACCTACCAACCTATCTTTATCTATCTATCTACCTAGCTACCTATCTGTATCTGTCTACCTACCTACCTATCTGTATCTATCAATCTACCTACCTACCTATCTCTATCTATCTACCTACCTACCTATCTGTATCTATCTACCTACCTACCTATCTATCTCTATCTATCTACCTACCTACCTACCTATCTTTATCTATCTATCTATCTATCTATCTATCTATCTATCTATCTATCTATCTATCTATCTATCTATCTATCTACCTACCTATCTGTATCTATCTATCTACCTACCTACCTACCTATCTGCATCTATCAATCTACCTACCTACCTATCTCTATCTATCTATCTACCTACCTACCTATCTCTATCTATCTACCTACCTACCTACCTATCTCTATTTATCTACCTACCTACCTACCTATCTCTATCTATCTACCTACCTACCTATCTGTATCTATCTACCTACTTACCTATCTCTATCTATCAATATACCAACCTACCTATCTCTATCTATCTATCTACCTACATACATATCTGTATCTATCTATCTACCTACCTACCTATCTGTATCTATCTATCTACCTACCTACCTATCTGTATCTATCAATCTACCTACCTACCTATCTCTATCTATCTATCTACCTACCTACCTATCTCTATCTATCTACCTACCTACCTACCTATCTCTATCTATCAATCTGCCTACCTACCTATCTCTATCTATCTATCTACCTACATACATATCTGTATCTATCTATCTACCTACCAACCTATCTGTATCTATCTATCTACCTACCTACCTATCTGTATCTATCTGTCCACCTACCTACCTATCTGTATCTATCAATCTACCTACCTACCTATCTCTATCTATCTACCTACCTACCTATCTGTATCTATCTACCTACCTACCTACCTATCTGTATCTATCAATCTACCTACCTACCTATCTCTATCTATCTATCTACCTACCTACCTATCTCTATCTATCTACCTACCTACCTACCTATCTCTATCTATCAATCTGCCTACCTACCTATCTCTATCTATCTATCTACCTACATACATATCTGTATCTATCTACCTACCTACCTATCTGTATCTATCTATCTACCTACCTACTTATCTGTATCTTTCAATTTACCTACCTACCTATCTCTATATCTATCTACCTACCTACCTATCTCTATCTATCTATCTACCTACCTACCTATCTCTATCTATCTACCTACCTACCTACCTACCTATCTCTATCTATCTATCTACCTACCTGCCTATTTCTATCTATCAATCTACCTACCTACCTATCTGTATCTATCTATCTACCTACCTACCTATCTGTATCTATCAATCTACCTACCTACCTATCTCTATCTATCTACCTACCTACCTACCTATCTGTCTCTATCTATCTACCTACCTACCTATCTGTATCTATCTGTCTACCTACCTACCTATCTGTATCTATCAATCTACCTACCTACCTATCTCTATCTATCTACCTACCTACCTATCTGTATCTATCTACCTACCTACCTACCTACCTATGTCTATCTATCTATCTACCTACCTACCTATCTTTATCTATCTATCTACCTACCTATCTATCTCTATCTATCTACCTAACTACCTAACTATCTCTATCTATCTACCTACCTACCTACCTACCTATCTTTATCTATCTATCTATCTATCTATCTATCTATCTATCTATCTATCTATCTATCTATCTATCTATCTATCTACCTATCTGTATCTATCTATCTACCTACCTACCTATCTGTATCTATCAATCTACCTACCTACCTATCTCTATCTATCTATCTACCTACCTACCTATCTCTATCTATCTACCTACCTACCTACCTATCTCTATCTATCAATCTGCCTAACTACCTATCTCTATCTATCTATCTACCTACCTACCTATCTGTATCTATCTATCTACCTACCTACCTATCTGTATCTATCAATATACCTACCTACCTATCTCTATCTATCTATCTACCTACCTACCTATCTGTGTCTATCAATTTACCTACCTACCTATCTCTATCTATCTATCTGCCTACCCATCTATCTCTATCTATCTATCTACCTACCTACCTATCTCTATCTATCAATCTACCTACCTATCTATCTCTATCTTTCTACCTACCTACCTATCTGTATCTATCTATCTACCTACCTACCTATCTGTATCTATCAATCTACCTACCTACCTATCTCTATCTATCTATCTACCTACCTACCTATCTCTATCTATCTACCTACCTACCTACCTATCTCTAACTATCAATCTGCCTACCTACCTATCTCTATCTATCTATCTACCTACATACATATCTGTATCTATCTATCTACCTACCTACCTATCTGTATCTATCTATCTACCTACCTACCTATCTGTATCTATCAATATACCTACCTACCTATCTCTATCTATCTATCTACCTACCTACCTATCTGTGTCTATCAATTTACCTACCTACCTATCTCTATCTATCTATCTGCCTACCCATCTATCTCTATCTATCTATCTACCTACCTACCTATCTCTATCTATCAATCTACCTACCTATCTATCTCTATCTTTCTACCTACCTACCTATCTGTATTTATCTATCTACCTACCTACCTATCTGTATCTATCTACCTACTTACCTACCTATATCTATCTACCTACCTACCTACCTATCTCTATCTATCTATCTACCTACCTACCTATCTGTATCTATCTATCTACCTACCTACCTATCTGTATCTATCAATTTACCTACCTACCTATCTCTATCTATCTATCTACCTACCTACCTATCTCTATCTATCTATCTATCTACCTACCTACCTATCTCTATCTATCTACCTACCTACCTATCTCTATCTATCTATCTACCTACCTACCTATCTCTATCTATCAATCTACCTACCTACCTATCTGTATCTATCTATCTACCTACCTACCAATCTGTATCTATCAATCTACCTACCTACCTATTTCTATCTATCTACCTACCTACCTACCTACCTATCTGTCTCTATCTATCTACCTAGCTACCTATCTCTATCAATCTACCTACCTACCTACCTCTATCTATCTATCTACCTACCTACCTACCTACCTATCTGTTTCTATCTATCTACCTACCTACCTATCTGTATGTATCTATCTACCTACCTACCTATCTGTATCTATCAATCTACCTACCTACCTATCTCTATCTATCTACTTACCTACTTATCTGTATCTATCTACCTACCTACCTACCTATGTCTATCTATCTATCTACCTACCTACCTACCTCTTTATCTATCTATCTACCTACCTACCTATCTCTATCTATCTATCTACCTACCTACCTATCTCTATCTATCTACCTACCTGCCTACATATCTGTATCTATCTATCTATCTACCTACCTACCTATCTGTATCTATCAATCTACCTACCTACCTATCTCTATCTATCTATCTACATACCTACCTATCTCTATCTACCTACCTACCTACCTATCTGTATCTATCTATCTACCTACCTACCTATCTGTATCTATCTATCTACCTACCTACCTATCTGTATCTATCAATCTACCTACCTACCTATCTCAATCTACCTACCTACCTACCTATCTGTATCTATCTATCTACCTACCTATCTGTTTCTATCAATCTACCTACCTACCTATCTCTATCTATCTACTTACCTACCTACCTATCTCTATCTATCAATCTACCTACCTATCTATCTCTATCTATCTATCTACCTACCTACCTATCTGTATTTATTTATCTACCTACCTACCTATCTGTATCTATCTACCTACTTACCTACCTATCTCTATCTACCTACCTACCTACCTACCTACCTACCTATCTCTATCTATCTACCTACCTACCTATCTGTATCTATCTATCTACCTACCTACCTATCTGTATCTATCAATTTACCTACCTACCTATCTCTATCTATCTATCTACCTACCTACCTATCTCTATCTATCTATCTACCTACCTACCTATCTCTATCTATCTACCTACCTACCTACCTATCTCTATCTATCTATCTACCTACCTGCCTATTTCTATCTATCAATCTACCTACCTACCTATCTTTATCTATCTATCTACCTACCTACCTATCTGTATCTATCTATCTACCTACCTACATATCTGTCTCTATCTATCTACCTACCTACCTATCTCTATCTATCAATCTACCTACATACGTATCTCTATCTATCTATCTACCTACCTACCTATCTCTATCTATCTACCTACCTACCAACCTATCTTTATCTATCTATCTACCTACCTACCTATCTGTATCTATCTGTCTACCTACCTACCTATCTGTATCTATCAATCTACCTACCTACCTATCTCTATCTATCTACCTACCTACCTATCTGTATCTATCTACCTACCTACCTACCTATTTCTATCTATCTATCTACCTACCTACCTATCTTTATCTATCTATCTACCTACCTATCTATCTCTATCTATCTACCTACCTACCTATCTTTATCTATCTATCTATCTATCTATCTATCTATCTATCTATCTATCTATCTATCTATCTATCTATCTATCTATCTACCTACCTATCTGTATCTATCTATCTACCTACCTACCTACCTATCTGCATCTATCAATCTACCTACCTACCTATCTCTATCTATCTATCTACCTACCTACCTATCTCTATCTATCTACCTACCTACCTACCTATCTGTATCTAGCTATCTAAATACCTACCTATCTGTATCCATCTATCTACCTACCTACCTATCTGTATCTATCAATCTACCTACCTACCTATCTCTATCTATCTACCTACCTACATATCTGTATCTATCTATCTACCTACCTACCTATCTGTATCAATCTATCTACCTACCTACCTATCTGTATCTATCAATCTACCTACCTACCTATCTCTATCTATCTATCTACCTACCTACCTATCTGTGTCTATCAATCTACCTACCTACCTATCTCTATCTATCTATCTACCTACCTACCTATCTTTATCTATCAATTTACCTACCTACCTATGTCTATCTATCTATCTGCCTACCCATCTATCTCTATCTATCTATCTACCTACCTACCTATCTCTATCTATCAATCTACCTACCTATCTATCTCTATCTATCTACCTACCTACCTATCTGTATTTATCTATCTACCTATCTACCTATCTGTATCTATCTACCTACTTAACTACCTATATCTATCTACCTACCTATCTCTATCTATCTATCTACCTACCTACCTATTTGTATCTATCTATCTACCTACCTACCTATCTGTATCTATCAATTTACCTACCTACCTATCTCTATCTATCTACCTACCTACCTATCTCTATCTAACTATCTATCTATCTACCTACCTACCTATCTCTATCTATCTACCTACCTACCTACCTATCTCTATCTATCTATCTACCTACCTACCTATCTCTATCTATCAATCTACCTACCTACCTATCTGTATCTATCTATCTACCTACCTACCTATCTGTATCTATCAATCTACCTACCTACCTATCTCTATCTATCTACCTACCTAACTACCTACCTATCTGTCTCTATCTATCTACCTACCTACCTATCTCTATCTATCAATATACCTACCTACCTACCTCTATCTATCTATCTACCTACCTACCTACCTATCTGTTTCTATCTATCTACCTACCTACGTATCTGTATCTATCTATCTACCTACCTACCTATCTGTATCTATCAATCTACCTACCTACCTATCTCTATCTATCTACCTACCTACCTATCTGTATCTATCTACCTACCTACCTACCTATGTCTATCTATCTATCTACCTACCTACCTACCTCTTTATCTATCTATCTACCTACCTACCTATCTCTACCTATCTATCTACCTACCTATCTCTATCTATCTACCTACCTACCTACATATCTGTATCTATCTATGTACCTACCTACCTATCTGTATCTATCAATCTACCTACCTACCTATCTCTATATATCTATCTACATACCTACCTATCTCTATCTATCTACGTACCTACCTACCTATCTGTATCTATCTATCTACCTACCTACCTATCTGTATCTATCTATCTACCTACCTACCTATCTGTATCTGTCAATCTACCTACCTACCTATCTCTATCTATCTACCTACCTACCTACCTATCTGTATCTATCTATCTACCTACCTAACTGTATCTATCAATCTACCTACCTATCTATCTCTATCTATCTATCTACCTACCTACCTATCTGTATCTATCAATCTACCTACCTACCTATCTCTATCTATCTATCTACCTACCTACCTATCTGTATCTATCAATTTACCTACCTACCTATCTCTAACTATCTATCTGCCTACCTACCTATCTCTATCTATCTATCTACCTACCTACCTATCTCTATCTATCAATCTACCTACCTATCTATCTCTATCTATCTATCTATATACCTACCTACCTATCTGTATTTATCTATCTACCTACCTACCTATCTGTATCTATCTACCTACTTACCTACCTATCTCTATCTACCTACCTACCTACCTACCTATCTCTATCTATCTACCTACCTACCTATCTGTATCTATCTATCTACCTACCTACCTATCTGTATCTATCAATTTACCTACCTACCTATCTCTATCTATCTATCTATCTATCTACCTACCTACCTATCTCTATCTATCTATCTACCTACCTACCTATCTCTATCTATCTATCTACCTACCTACCTACCTCTCTCTATCTATCTATCTACCTACCTGCCTATTTCTATCTATCAATCTTCCTACCTACCTATCTGTATCTATCTATCTACCTACCTACATATCTGTCTCTATCTATCTACCTACCTACCTATCTCTATCTATCAATCTACCTACCTACGTATCTCTATCTATCTATCTACCTACCTACCTATCTCTATCTATCTACCTACCTACCAACCTATCTTTATCTATCTATCTACCTAGCTACCTATCTGTATCTATCTGTCTACCTACCTACCTATCTGTATCTCTCAATCTACCTACCTACCTATCTCTATCTATCTACCTACCTACCTATCTGTATCTATCTACCTACCTACCTATCTATCTCTATCTATCTACCTACCTACCTACCTATCTTTATCTATCTATCTATCTATCTATCTATCTATCTATCTATCTATCTATCTATCTATCTACCTACCTATCTGTATCTATCTATCTACCTACCTACCTACCAATCTGCATCTATCAATCTACCTACCTACCTATCTCTATCTATCTATCTACCTACCTACCTATCTCTATCTATCTACCTACCTACCTACCTATCTCTATTTATCTACCTACCTACCTACCTATCTCTATCTATCTACCTACCTACCTATCTGTATCTATCTACCTACTTACCTATCTCTATCTATCAATATACCAACCTACCTATCTCTATCTATCTATCTACCTACATACATATCTGTATCTATCTATCTACCTACCTACCTATCTGTATCTATCGATCTACCTACCTACCTATCTGTATCTATCAATCTACCTACCTACCTATCTCTATCTATCTATCTACCTACCTAACTATCTCTATCTATCTACCTACCTACCTACCTATCTCTATCTATCAATCTGCCTACCTACCTATCTCTATCTATCTATCTACCTACATACATATCTGTATCTATCTATCTACCTACCAACCTATCTGTATCTATCTATCTACCTACCTACCTATCTGTATATATCTGTCTACCTACCTACCTATCTGTATCTATCAATATACCTACCTACCTATCTCTATCTATCTACCTACCTACCTATCTGTATCTATCTACCTACCTACCTACCTACCTATCTGTATCTATCAATCTACCTACCTACCTATCTCTATCTATCTATCTACCTACCTACCTATCTCTATCTATCTACCTACCTACCTACCTATCTCTATCTATCAATCTGACTACCTACCTATCTCTATCTATCTATCTACCTACATACATATCTGTATCTATCTATCTACCTACCTACCTATCTGTGTCTATCTATCTACCTACCTACTTATCTGTATCTATCAATTTACCTACCTACCTATCTCTATATCTATCTACCTACCTACCTATCTCTATCTATCTATCTACCTACCTACCTATCTCTATCTATCTACCTACCTACCTACCTACCTATCTCTATCTATCTATCTACCTTCCTGCCTATTTCTATCTATCAATCTACCTACCTACCTATCTGTATCTATCTATCTACCTACCTACCTATCTGTATCTATCAATCTACCTACCTACCTATCTCTATCTATCTACCTACCTACCTACCTATCTGTCTCTATCTATCTACCTACCTACCTATCTCTATCTATCAATCTACCTACCTACCTATCTCTATCTATCTATCTACCTACCTACCTATCTCTATCTATCTACCTACCTACCAACCTATCTGTATCTATCTATCTACCTACCTACCTATCTGTATCTATCTGTCTACCTACCTACCTATCTGTATCTATCAATCTACCTACCTACCTATCTCTATCTATCTACCTACCTACCTATCTGTATCTATCTACCTACCTACCTACCTACCTATGTCTATCTATCTATCTACCTACCTACAAATCTTTATCTATCTATCTACCTACCTATCTATCTCTATCTATCTATCTACCTACCTACCTATCTCTATCTATCTACCTACCTACCTACCTATCTCTATTTATCTACCTACCTACCTACCTATCTCTATCTATCTACCTACCTACCTATCTGTATCTATCTACCTACTTACCTATCTCTATCTATCAATATACCAACCTACCTATCTCTATCTATCTATCTACCTACATACATATCTGTATCTATCTATCTACCTACCTACCTATCTGTATCTATCGATCTACCTACCTACCTATCTGTATCTATCAATCTACCTACCTACCTATCTCTATCTATCTATCTACCTACCTAACTATCTCTATCTATCTACCTACCTACCTACCTATCTCTATCTATCAATCTGCCTACCTACCTATCTCTATCTATCTATCTACCTACATACATATCTGTATCTATCTATCTACCTACCAACCTATCTGTATCTATCTATCTACCTACCTACCTATCTGTATATATCTGTCTACCTACCTACCTATCTGTATCTATCAATATACCTACCTACCTATCTCTATCTATCTACCTACCTACCTATCTGTATCTATCTACCTACCTACCTACCTACCTATCTGTATCTATCAATCTACCTACCTACCTATCTCTATCTATCTATCTACCTACCTACCTATCTCTATCTATCTACCTAACTACCTAACTATCTCTATCTATCTACCTACCTACCTACCTACCTATCTTTAACTATCTATCTATCTATCTATCTATCTATCTATCTATCTATCTATCTATCTACCTATCTGTATCTATCTATCTACCTACCTACCTATCTGTATCTATCAATCTACCTACCTACCTATCTCTATCTATCTATCTACCTACCTACCTATCTCTATCTATCTACCTACCTACCTACCTATCTCTATCTATCAATCTGCCTACCTACCTATCTCTATCTATCTATCTACCTACCTACCTATCTGTATCTATCTATCTACCTACCTACCTATCTGTATCTATCAATATACCTACCTACCTATCTCTATCTATCTATCTACCTACCTACCTATCTGTGTCTATCAATTTACCTACCTACCTATCTCTATCTATCTATCTGCCTACCCATCTATCTCTATCTATCTATCTACCTACCTACCTATCTCTATCTATCAATCTACCTACCTATCTATCTCTATCTTTCTACCTACCTACCTATCTGTATTTATCTATCTACCTACCTACCTATCTGTATCTATCTACCTACTTACCTACCTATATCTATCTACCTACCTACCTACCTATCTCTATCTATCTATCTACCTACCTACCTATCTCTATCTATCTATCTATCTATCTATCTACCTACCTACCTATCTCTATCTATCTACCTACCTACCTATCTCTATCTATCTATCTACCTACCTACCTATCTCTATCTATCAATCTACCTACCTACCTATCTGTATCTATCTATCTACCTACCTACCTATCTGTATCTATCAATCTACCTACCTACCTATTTCTATCTATCTACCTACCTACCTACCTACCTACCTATCTGTCTCTATCTATCTACCTACCTACCTATCTCTATCAATCTACCTACCTACCTACCTCTATCTATCTATCTACCTACCTACCTACCTACCTATCTGTTTCTATCTATCTACCTACCTACCTATCTGTATGTATCTATCTACCTACCTACCTATCTGTATCTATCAATCTACCTACCTACCTATCTCTATCTATCTACTTACCTACTTATCTGTATCTATCTACCTACCTACCTACCTATGTCTATCTATCTATCTACCTACCTACCTACCTCTTTATCTATCTATCTACCTACCTACCTATCTCTATCTATCTATCTACCTACCTACCTATCTCTATCTATCTAACTACCTGCCTACATATCTGTATCTATCTATCTATCTACCTACCTACCTATCTGTATCTATCAATCTACCTACCTACCTATCTCTATCTATCTATCTACATACCTACCTATCTCTATCTACCTACCTACCTACCTACCTATCTGTATCTATCTATCTACCAACCTACCTATCTGTATCTATCTATCTACCTACCAACCTATCTGTATCTATCAATCTACCTACCTACCTATCTCTATCTATCTACCTACCTACCTATCTGTATCTATCTACCTACCTACCTACCTATGTCTATCTATCTATCTACCTACCTACCTACCTCTTTATCTATCTATCTACCTACCTACCTATCTCTACCTATCTATCTACCTACCTATCTCTATCTATCTACCTACCTACCTACATATCTGTATCTATCTATCTACCTACCTACCTATCTGTATCTATCAATCTACCTACCTACCTATCTCTATATATCTATCTACATACCTACCTATCTCTATCTATCTACGTACCTACCTACCTATCTGTATCTATCTATCTACCTACCTACCTATCTGTATCTATCTATCTACCTACCTACCTATCTGTATCTGTCAATCTACCTACCTACCTATCTCTATCTATCTACCTACCTACCTACCTATCTGTATCTATCTATCTACCTACCTATCTGTATCTATCAATCTACCTACCTATCTATCTCTATCTATCTATCTACCTACCTACCTATCTGTATCTATCAATCTACCTACCTACCTATCTCTATCTATCTATCTACCTACCTACCTATCTGTATATATCAATTTACCTACGTACCTATCTCTATCTATCTATCTGCCTACCTACCTATCTCTATCTATCTATCTACCTACCTACCTATCTCTATCTATCAATCTACCTACCTATCTATCTCTATCTATCTATCTATATACCTACCTACCTATCTGTATTTATCTATCTACCTACCTACCTATCTGTATCTATCTACCTACTTACCTACCTATCACTATCTACCTACCTACCTACCTACCTATCTCTATCTATCTACCTACCTACCTATCTGTATCTATCTATCTACCTACCTACCTATCTGTATCTATCAATTTACCTACCTACCTATCTCTATCTATCTATCTATCTACCTACCTACCTATCTCTATCTATCTATCTACCTACCTACCTATCTCTATCTATCTATCTACCTACCTACCTACCTCTCTCTATCTATCTATCTACCTACCTGCCTATTTCTATCTATCAATCTTCCTACCTACCTATCTGTATCTATCTATCTACCTACCTACATATCTGTCTCTATCTATCTACCTACCTACCTATCTCTATCTATCAATCTACCTACCTACGTATCTCTATCTATCTATCTACCTACCTACCTATCTCTATCTATCTACCTACCTACCAACCTATCTTTATCTATCTATCTACCTAGCTACCTATCTGTATCTATCTGTCTACCTACCTACCTATCTGTATCTATCAATCTACCTACCTACCTATCTCTATCTATCTACCTACCTACCTATCTGTATCTATCTACCTACCTACCTATCTATCTCTATCTATCTACCTACCTACCTACCTATCTTTATCTATCTATCTATCTATCTATCTATCTATCTATCTATCTATCTATCTATCTATCTATCTATCTATCTACCTACCTATCTGTATCTATCAATCTACCTACCTACCTATCTCTATCTATCTACCTACCTACCTATCTGTATCTATCTACCTACCTACCTACCTATGTCTATCTATCTATCTACCTACCTACCTACCTCTTTATCTATCTATCTACCTACCTACCTATCTCTACCTATCTATCTACCTACCTATCTCTATCTATCTACCTACCTACCTACATATCTGTATCTATCTATCTACCTACCTACCTATCTGTATCTATCAATCTACCTACCTACCTATCTCTATATATCTATCTACATACCTACCTATCTCTATCTATCTACGTACCTACCTACCTATCTGTATCTATCTATCTACCTACCTACCTATCTGTATCTATCTATCTACCTACCTACCTATCTGTATCTGTCAATCTACCTACCTACCTATCTCTATCTATCTACCTACCTACCTACCTATCTGTATCTATCTATCTACCTACCTATCTGTATCTATCAATCTACCTACCTATCTATCTCTATCTATCTATCTACCTACCTACCTATCTGTATCTATCAATCTACCTACCTACCTATCTCTATCTATCTATCTACCTACCTACCTATCTGTATCTATCAATTTACCTACGTACCTATCTCTATCTATCTATCTGCCTACCTACCTATCTCTATCTATCTATCTACCTACCTACCTATCTCTATCTATCAATCTACCTACCTATCTATCTCTATCTATCTATCTATATACCTACCTACCTATCTGTATTTATCTATCTACCTACCTACCTATCTGTATCTATCTACCTACTTACCTACCTATCTCTATCTACCTACCTACCTACCTACCTATCTCTATCTATCTACCTACCTACCTATCTGTATCTATCTATCTACCTACCTACCTATCTGTATCTATCAATTTACCTACCTACCTATCTCTATCTATCTATCTATCTACCTACCTACCTATCTCTATCTATCTATCTACCTACCTACCTATCTCTATCTATCTATCTACCTACCTACCTACCTCTCTCTATCTATCTATCTACCTACCTGCCTATTTCTATCTATCAATCTTCCTACCTACCTATCTGTATCTATCTATCTACCTACCTACATATCTGTCTCTATCTATCTACCTACCTACCTATCTCTATCTATCAATCTACCTACCTACGTATCTCTATCTATCTATCTACCTACCTACCTATCTCTATCTATCTACCTACCTACCAACCTATCTTTATCTATCTATCTACCTAGCTACCTATCTGTATCTATCTGTCTACCTACCTACCTATCTGTATCTATCAATCTACCTACCTACCTATCTCTATCTATCTACCTACCTACCTATCTGTATCTATCTACCTACCTACCTATCTATCTCTATCTATCTACCTACCTACCTACCTATCTTTATCTATCTATCTATCTATCTATCTATCTATCTATCTATCTATCTATCTATCTATCTATCTATCTATCTATCTACCTACCTATCTGTATCTATCTATCTACCTACCTACCTACCTATCTGCATCTATCAATCTACCTACCTACCTATCTCTATCTATCTATCTACCTACCTACCTATCTCTATCTATCTACCTACCTACCTACCTATCTCTATTTATCTACCTACCTACCTACCTATCTCTATCTATCTACCTACCTACCTATCTGTATCTATCTACCTACTTACCTATCTCTATCTATCTATCTACCTACATACATATCTGTATCTATCTATCTACCTACCTACCTATCTGTATCTATCTATCTACCTACCTACCTATCTGTATCTATCAATCTACCTACCTACCTATCTCTATCTATCTATCTACCTACCTACCTATCTCTATCTATCTACCTATCTACCTACCTATCTCTATCTATCAATCTGCCTACCTACCTATCTCTATCTATCTATCTACCTACATACATATCTGTATCTATCTATCTACCTACCTACCTATCTCTATCTATCAATCTACCTACCTACCTATCTGTATCTATCTATCTACCTACCTACCTATCTGTATCTATCAATCTACCTACCTACCTATCTCTATCTATCTACCTACCTACCTACATATCTGTATCTATCTATCTATCTACCTACCAACCTATCTGTATCTATCTATCTACCTACCTACCTATCTGTATCTATCTGTCTACCTACCTACCTATCTGTATCTATCAATCTACCTACCTACCTATCTCTATCTATCTACCTACCTACCTATCTGTATCTATCTACCTACCTACCTACCTACCTATCTGTATCTATCAATCTACCTACCTACCTATCTCTATCTATCTATCTACCTACCTACCTATCTCTATCTATCTACCTACCTACCTACCTATCTCTATCTATCACTCTGCCTACCTACCTATCTCTATCTATCTATCTACCTACATACATATCTGTATCTATCTATCTACCTACCTACCTATCTGTATCTATCTATCTACCTACCTACTTATCTGTATCTATCAATTTACCTACCTACCTATCTCTATATCTATCTACCTACCTACCTATCTCTATCTATCTATCTACCTACCTACCTATCTCTATCTATCTACCTACCTACCTACCTACCTATCTCTATCTATCTATCTACCTACCTGCCTATTTATATCTATCAATCTACCTACCTACCTATCTGTATCTATCTATCTACCTACCTACCTATCTGTATCTATCAATCTACCTACCTACCTATCTCTATCTATCTACCTACCTACCTACCTATCTGTCTCTATCTATCTACCTACCTACCTATCTCTATCTATCAATCTACCTACCTACCTATCTCTATCTATCTATCTACCTACCTACCTATCTCTATCTATCTACCTACCTACCAACCTATCTGTATCTATCTATCTACCTACCTACCTATCTGTATCTATCTGTCTACCTACCTACCTATCTGTATCTATCAATCTACCTACCTACCTATCTCTATCTATCTACCTACCTACCTATCTGTATCTATCTACCTACCTACCTACCTACCTATGTCTATCTATCTATCTACCTACCTACCTATCTTTATCTATCTATCTACCTACCTATCTATCTCTATCTATCTACCTAACTACCTAACTATCTCTATCTATCTACCTACCTACCTACCTACCTATCTTTATCTATCTATCTATCTATCTATCTATCTATCTATCTATCTATCTATCTATCTATCTACCTATCTGTATCTATCTATCTACCTACCTACCTATCTGTATCTATCAATCTACCTACCTACCTATCTCTATCTATCTATCTACCTACCTACCTATCTCTATCTATCTACCTACCTACCTACCTATCTCTATCTATCAATCTGCCTACCTACCTATCTCTATCTATCTATCTACCTACCTACCTATCTGTATCTATCTATCTACCTACCTACCTATCTGTATCTATCAATATACCTACCTACCTATCTCTATCTATCTATCTACCTACCTACCTATCTGTGTCTATCAATTTACCTACCTACCTATCTCTATCTATCTATCTGCCTACCCATCTATCTCTATCTATCTATCTACCTACCTACCTATCTCTATCTATCAATCTACCTACCTATCTATCTCTATCTTTCTACCTACCTACCTATCTGTATTTATCTATCTACCTACCTACCTATCTGTATCTATCTACCTACTTACCTACCTATATCTATCTACCTACCTACCTACCTATCTCTATCTATCTATCTACCTACCTACCTATCTGTATCTATCTATCTACCTACCTACCTATCTGTATCTATCAATTTACCTACCTACCTATCTCTATCTATCTATCTACCTACCTACCTATCTCTATCTATCTATCAATCTATCTATCTACCTACCTACCTATCTCTATCTATCTACCTACCTAACTATCTCTATCTATCTATCTACCTACCTACCTATCTCTATCTATCAATCTACCTACCTACCTATCTGTATCTATCTATCTACCTACCTACCTATCTGTATCTATCAATCTACCTACCTACCTATTTCTATCTATCTACCTACCTACCTACCTACCTATCTGTCTCTATCTATCTACCTACCTACCTATCTCTATCAATCTACCTACCTACCTACCTCTATCTATCTATCTACCTACCTACCTACCTACCTACCTATCTGTTTCTATCTATCTACCTACCTACCTATCTGTATGTATCTATCTACCTACCTACCTATCTGTATCTATCAATCTACCTACCTACCTATCTCTATCTATCTACTTACCTACTTATCTGTATCTATCTACCTACCTACCTACCTATGTCTATCTATCTATCTACCTACCTACCTACCTCTTTATCTATCTATCTACCTACCTACCTATCTCTATCTATCTATCTACCTACCTACCTATCTCTATCTATCTACCTACCTGCCTACATATCTGTATCTATCTATCTATCTACCTACCTACCTATCTGTATCTATCAATCTACCTACCTACCTATCTCTATCTATCTATCTACATACCTACCTATCTCTATCTACCTACCTACCTACCTACCTATCTGTATCTATCTATCTACCAACCTACCTATCTGTATCTATCTATCTACCTACCTACCTATCTGTATCTATCAATCTACCTACCTACCTATCTCTATCTACCTACCTACCTACCTATCTGTATCTATCTATCTACCTACCTATCTGTTTCTATCAATCTACCTACCTACCTATCTCTATCTACCTACCTACCTACCTACCTATCTCTATCTATCAATCTACCTACCTATCTATCTCTATCTATCTATCTACCTACCTACCTATCTGTATTTATTTATCTACCTACCTACCTATCTGTATCTATCTACCTACTTACCTACCTATCTCTATCTACCTACCTACCTACCTATCTCTATCTATCTACCTACCTACCTATCTGTATCTATCTATCTACCTACCTACCTATCTGTATCTATCAATTTACCTACCTACCTATCTCTATCTATCTATCTACCTACCTACCTATCTCTATCTATCTACCTACCTACCTACCTATCTCTATCTATCTATCTACCTACCTGCCTATTTCTATCTATCAATCTACCTACCTACCTATCTTTATCTATCTATCTACCTACCTACCTATCTGTATCTATCTATCTACCTACCTACATATCTGTCTCTATCTATCTACCTACCTACCTATCTCTATCTATCAATCTACCTACCTACGTATCTCTATCTATCTATCTACCTACCTACCTATCTCTATCTATCTACCTACCTACCAACCTATCTTTATCTATCTATCTACCTACCTACCTATCTGTATCTATCTGTCTACCTACCTACCTATCTGTATCTATCAATCTACCTACCTACCTATCTCTATCTATCTACCTACCTACCTATCTGTATCTATCTACCTACCTACCTACCTATTTCTATCTATCTATCTACCTACCTACCTATCTTTATCTATCTATCTACCTACCTATCTATCTCTATCTATCTACCTACCTACCTATCTTTATCTATATATCTATCTATCTATCTATCTATCTATCTATCTATCTATCTATCTATCTATCTATCTATCTATCTATCTACCTACCTACCTATCTGTATCTATCTATCTACCTACCTACCTACCTATCTGCATCTATCAAATTACCTACCTACCTATCTCTATCTATCTATCTACCTACCTACCTATCTCTATCTATCTACCTACCTACCTACCTATCTGTATCTATCTATCTAAATACCTACCTATCTGTATCCATCTATCTACCTACCTACCTATCTGTATCTATCAATCTACCTACCTACCTATCTCTATCTATCTATCTACCTACCTACATATCTGTATCTATCTATCTACCTACCTACCTATCTGTATCAATCTATCTACCTACCTACCTATCTGTATCTATCAATCTACCTACCTACCTATCTCTATCTATCTATCTACCTACCTACCTATCTGTGTCTATCAATCTACCTACCTACCTATCTCTATCTATCTATCTACCTACCTACCTATCTTTATCTATCAATTTACCTACCTACCTATCTCTATCTATCTATCTGCCTACCCATCTATCTCTATCTATCTATCTACCTACCTACCTATCTCTATCTATCAATCTACCTACCTATCTATCTCTATCTATCTACCTACCTACCTATCTGTATTTATCTATCTACCTACCTACCTATCTGTATCTATCTACCTACTTACCTACCTATATCTATCTACCTACCTATCTCTATCTATCTATCTACCTACCTACCTATTTGTATCTATCTATCTACCTACCTACCTATCTGTATCTATCAATTTACCTACCTACCTATCTCTATCTATCTACCTACCTACCTATCTCTATCTAACTATCTATCTATCTACCTACCTACCTATCTCTATCTATCTACCTACCTACCTACCTATCTCTATCTATCTATCTACCTACCTACCTATCTCTATCTATCAATCTACCTACCTACCTATCTGTATCTATCTATCTACCTACCTACCTATCTGTATCTATCAATCTACCTACCTACCTATCTCTATCTATCTACCTACCTAACTACCTACCTATCTGTCTCTATCTATCTACCTACCTACCTATCTCTATCTATCAATATACCTACCTACCTACCTCTATCTATCTATCTACCTACCTACCTACCTATCTGTTTCTATCTATCTACCTACCTACGTATCTGTATCTATCTATCTACCTACCTACCTATCTGTATCTATCAATCTACCTACCTACCTATCTCTATCTATCTACCTACCTACCTATCTGTATCTATCTACCTACCTACCTACCTATGTCTATCTATCTATCTACCTACCTACCTACCTCTTTATCTATCTATCTACCTACCTACCTATCTCTATCTATCTATCTACCTACCTATCTCTATCTATCTACCTACCTACCTACATATCTGTATCTATCTCTCTACCTACCTACCTATCTGTATCTATCAATCTACCTACCTACCTATCTCTATATATCTATCTACATACCTACCTATCTCTATCTATCTACCTACCTACCTACCTATCTGTATCTATCTATATACCTACCTATCTGTATCTATCTATCTACCTACCTACCTATCTGTATCTATCAATCTACCTACCTACCTATCTCTATCTATCTACCTACCTACCTACCTATCTGTAACTATCTATCTACCTACCTATCTGTATCTATCAATCTACCTACCTATCTATCTCTATCTATCTATCTACCTACCTACCTATCTGTATCTATCAATCTACCTACCTACCTATCTCTATCTATCTATCTACCTACCTACCTATCTGTATCTATCAATTTACCTACCTACCTATCTCTATCTATCTATCTGCCTACCTACCTATCTCTATCTATCTATCTACCTACCTACCTATCTCTATCTATCAATCTACCTACCTATCTATCTCTATCTATCTATCTATCTACCTACCTACCTATCTGTATTTAACTATCTACCTACCTACCTATCTGTATCTATCTACCTACTTACCTACCTATCTCTATCTACCTACCTACCTACCTACCTATCTCTATCTATCTACCTACCTACCTATCTGTATCTATCTATCTACCTACCTACCTATCTGTATCTATCAATTTACCTACCTACCTATCTCTATCTATCTATCTACCTACCTACCTATCTCTATCTATCTATCTACCTACCTACCTATCTCTATCTATCTACCTACCTACCTACCTACCTCTCTCTATCTATCTATCTACCTACCTGCCTATTTCTATCTATCAATCTTCCTACCTACCTATCTGTATCTATCTATCTACCTACCTACATATCTGTCTCTATCTATCTACCTACCTACCTATCTCTATCTATCAATCTACCTACCTACGTATCTCTATCTATCTATCTACCTACCTACCTATCTCTATCTATCTACCTACCTACCAACCTATCTTTATCTATCTATCTACCTACCTACCTATCTGTATCTATCTGTCTACCTACCTACCTATCTGTATCTATCAATCTACCTACCTACCTATCTCTATCTATCTACCTACCTACCTATCTGTATCTATCTACCTACCTACCTACCTATTTCTATCTATCTATCTACCTACCTTCCTATCTTTATCTATCTATCTACCTACCTATCTATCTCTATCTATCTACCTACCTACCTACCTATCTTTATCTATCTATCTATCTATCTATCTATCTATCTATCTATCTATCTATCTATCTATCTACCTACCTACCTATCTGTATCTATCTATCTACCTACCTACCTACCTATCTGCATCTATCAATCTACCTACCTACCTATCTCTATCTATCTACCTACCTACCTATCTCTATCTATCTACCTACCTACCTACCTATCTGTATCTATCTATCTAAATACCTACCTATCAGTATCCATCTATCTACCTACCTACCTATCTGTATCTATCAATCTACCTACCTACCTATCTCTATCTATCTATCTACCTACCTACATATCTGTATCTATCTATCTATCTACCTACCTACCTATCTGTATCAATCTATCTACCTACCTACCTATCTGTATCTACCAATCTACCTACCTACCTATCTCTATCTATCTATCTACCTACCTACCTATCTCTATCTATCAATCTACCTACCTACCTATCTGTATCTATCTATCTACCTACCTACCTATCTGTATCTATCAATCTACCTACCTACCTATCTCTATCTATCTACCTACCTAACTACCTACCTATCTGTCTCTATCTATCTACCTACCTACCTATCTCTATCTATCAATATACCTACCTACCTACCTCTATCTATCTATCTACCTACCTACCTACCTATCTGTTTCTATCTATCTACCTACCTACGTATCTGTATCTATCTATCTACCTACCTACCTATCTGTATCTATCAATCTACCTACCTACCTATCTCTATCTATCTACCTACCTACCTATCTGTATCTATCTACCTACCTACCTACCTATGTCTATCTATCTATCTACCTACCTACCTACCTCTTTATCTATCTATCTACCTACCTACCTATCTCTATCTATCTACCTACCTACCTACATATCTGTATCTATCTATCTACCTACCTACCTATCTGTATCTATCAATCTACCTACCTACCTATCTCTATATATCTATCTACATACCTACCTATCTCTATCTATCTACCTACCTACCTACCTATCTGTATCTATCTATCTACCTACCTACCTATCTGTATCTATCTATCTACCTACCTACCTATCTGTATCTATCAATCTACCTACCTACCTATCTCTATCTATCTACCTACCTACCTACCTATCTGTATCTATCTATCTACCTACCTATCTGTATCTATCTATCTACCTACCTATCTATCTCTATCTATCTATCTACCTACCTACCTATCTGTATCTATCAATCTACCTACCTACCTATCTCTATCTATCTATCTACCTACCTACCTATCTGTATCTATCAATTTACCTACCTACCTATCTCTATCTATCTATCTGCCTACCTACCTATCTCTATCTATCTATCTACCTACCTACCTATCTCTATCTATCAATCTACCTACCTATCTATCTCTATCTATCTATCTATCTACCTACCTACCTATCTGTATTTATCTATCTACCTACCTACCTATCTGTATCTATCTACCTACTTACCTACCTATCTCTATCTACCTACCTACATACCTACCTATCTCTATCTATCTACCTACCTACCTATCTGTATCTATCTATCTACCTACCTACCTATCTGTATCTATCAATTTACCTACCTACCTATCTCTATCTATCAATCTACCTACCTACCTATCTCTATCTATCTATCTACCTACCTACCTATCTCTATCTATCTACCTACCTACCTACCTACCTATCTCTATCTATCTATCTACCTACCTGCCTATTTCTATCTATCAATCTACCTACCTACCTATCTGTATCTATCTATCTACCTACCTACCTATCTGTATCTATCTATCTACCGACCTACCTATCTGTCTCTATCTATCTACCTACCTACCTATCTCTATCTATCAATCTACCTACCTACCTATCTCTATCTATCTATCTACCTACCTATCTATCTCTATCTATCTACCTACCTACCAACCTATCTGTATCTATCTATCTACCTACCTACCTATCTGTATCTATCTGTCTACCTACCTACCTATCTGTATCTATCAATCTACCTACCTACCTATCTCTATCTATCTACCTACCTACCTATCTGTATCTATCTACCTACCTACCTACCTACCTATCTCTATCTATCTACCTACCTACCTACCTATCTTTATCTATCTATCTACCTACCTATCTATCTCTATCTATCTACCTAACTACCTAATTATCTCTATCTACCTACCTACCTACCTATCTTTATCTATCTATCTATCTATCTATCTATCTATCTATCTATCTATCTATCTACCTACCTATCTGTATCTATCTATCTACCTACCTACCTATCTGCATCTATCAATCTACGTACCTACCTATCTCTATCTATCTATATACCTACCTATCTCTATCTATCTACCTACCTACCTACCTATCTGTATCTATCTATCTACCTACCTACCTATCTGTATCCATCTATCTACCTATCTACCTATCTGTATCTATCAATCTACCTACCTACCTATCTCTATCTATCTATCTACCTACCTACCTATCTGTATCTATCTATCTACCTACCTATCTGTATCTATCTATCTACCTACCTACCTATCTGTATCTATCAATCTACCTACCTACCTATCTCTATCTATCTACCTACCTACTTATCTGTATCTATCTATCTACCTACCTACATATGTCTATCTATCTATCTACCTACATACCTACCTCTTTATCTATCTATCTACCTACCTACCTATCTCTATCTATCTATCTACCTACCTACCTATCTCTATCTATCTATCTACCTACCTACATATCTGTATCTATCTATCTATCTACCTACCTACCTATCTGTATCTATCAATCTACCTACCTACCTATCTCTATCTATCTATCTACATAACTACCTATCTCTATCTATCTAACTACCTACCTACATATCTGTATCTATCTATCTACCTACCTACCTATCTGTATCTATCTATCTACCTACCTACCTATCTGTATCTATCTACCTACCTACCTACCTATCTCTATCTATCTACCTACCTATCTGTATCTATCTATCTACCTACCTATCTGTATCTATCAATCTACCTACCTACCTATCTCTATCTATCTATCTACCTACCTACCTATCTGTATCTATCAATCTACCTACCTACCTATCTCTATCTATCTATCTACCTACCTACCTATCTGTATCTATCAATTTACCTACCTACCTATCTCTATCTATCTATCTGCCTACCTACCTATCTCTATCTATCAATCTACCTACCTACCTATCTCTATCTATCTATCTACCTACCTACCTACCTATCTCTATCTATCAATCTACCTACCTACCTATCTATCTCTATCTATCTATCTATCTACCTACCTACCTATCTGTATCTATCAATCTACCTACCTACCTATCTCTATCTATCTATCTACCTACCAACCTATCTGTATCTATCAATTTACCTACCTACCTATCTCTATCTATCTATCTGCCTACCTACCTATCTCTATCTATCTATCTGCCTACCTACCTATCTCTATCTATCTATCTACCAACCTACCTACCTATCTCTATCTATCAATCTACCTACCTACCTATCTATCTCTATCTATCTATCTATCTACCTACCTACCTATCTGTATCTATCTACCTACTTACCTACCTATCTCTATCTATCTACCTACCTACCTATCTGAATCTATCTATCTACCTACCTACCTATCTGTATCTATCAATTTACCTACCTACCTATCTCTATCTATCTATCTATCTACCTACCTACCTATCTCTATCTATCTATCTACCTACCTACCTATCTCTATCTATCTACCTACCTACCTACCTACCTATCTCTATCTATCTATCTACCTACCTGCCTATTTCTATCTATCAATCTACCTACCTACCTATCTCTATCTATCAATCTACCTACCTACCTATCTCTATCTATCTATCTACCTACCTACCTATCTCTATCTATCTACCTACCTACCAACCTATCTGTATCTATCAATCTACCTACCTACCTATCTCTATCTATCTATCTACCTACCTACCTATCTGTATCTATCAATCTACCTACCTACTGATCTCTATCTATCAATCTACCTACCTATCTATCTTTATCTATCTATCTACCTACCTACCTATCTGTATCTATCAATCTACCTACCTACCTATCTCTATCTATCTATCTACCTACCTACCTATCTGTATCTATCAATTTACCAACCTACCTATCTCTATCTATCTATCTGCCTACCTACATATCTCTATCTATCTATCTACCTACCTATCTCTATCTATCAATCTACCTACCTATCTATCTCTATCTATCTATCTATCTACCTACCTACCTATCTGTATTTATCTATCTACCTACCTACCTATCTGTATCTATCTACCTACTTACCTACCTATCTCTATCTACCTACCTACCTACCTACCTATCTCTATCTATCTACCTACCTACCTATCTGTATCTATCTATCTACCTACCTACCTATCTGTATCTATCAATTTACCTACCTACCTATCTCTATCTATCTATCTATCTACCTACCTACCTATCTCTATCTATCTACCTACCTACCTATCTCTATCTATCTACCTACCTACCTACCTACCTATCTCTATCTATCTATCTACCTACCTGCCTATTTCTATCTATCAATCTACCTACCTACCTATCTGTATCTATCTATCTACCTACCTACCTATCTGTATCTATCTATCTACCTACCTACCTATCTGTCTCTATCTATCTACCTACCTACCTATCTCTATCTATCAATCTACCTACCTACCTATCTCTATCTATCTATCTACCTACCTACCTATCTCTATCTATCTACATACCTACCAACCTATCTGTATCTATCTATCTACCTACCTACCTATCTGTATCTATCTGTCTACCTACCTACCTATCTGTATCTATCAATCTACCTACCTACCTATCTCTATCTATCTACCTACCTACCTATCTGTATCTATCTACCTACCTACCTACCTATGTCTATCTATCTACCTACCTACCTACCTATCTTTATCTATCTATCTATCTACCTACCTATCTATCTCTATCTATCTACCTAACTACCTAACTATCTCTATCTATCTACCTACCTACCTATCTCTATCTATCTATCTACCTACCTACCTATCTCTATCTATCTACCTACCTACCTATCTGTATCTATCTACCTACCTACCTACCTATGTCTATCTATCTATCTACCTACCTACCTCTTTATCTATCTATCTACCTACCTACCTATCTCTATCTATCTATCTACCTACCTACCTATCTCTATCTATCTATCTACCTACCTACCTATCTCTATCTATCTACCTACCTACCTACATATCTGTATCTATCTATCTATCTACCTACCTACCTATCTGTATCTATCAATCTACCTACCTACCTATCTCTATCTATCTATCTACATACCTACCTATCTCTATCTATCTAACTACCTACCTACATATCTGTATCTATCTATCTACCTACCTACCTATCTGTATCTATCTACCTACCTACCTACCTATCTGTATCTATCTATCTACCTACCTATCTGTATCTATCAATCTACCTACCTACCTATCTCTATCTATCTATCTACCTACCTACCTATCTGTATCTATCAATCTACCTACCTACCAATCTCTATCTATCTATCTACCTACCTACCTATCTGTATCTATCAATTTACCTACCTACCTATCTCTATCTATCTATCTGCCTACCTACCTATCTCTATCTATCAATCTACCTACCTATCTATCTCTATCTATCTATCTACCTACCTACCTATCTGTATTTATCTATCTACCTACCTATCTGTATCTATCTACCTACTTACCTACCTATCTCTATCTACCTACCTACCTACCTACCTATCTCTATCTATCTACCTACCTACCTATCTGTATCTATCTATCTACCTACCTACCTATATGTATCTATCAATTTACCTACCTACCTATCTCTATCTATCTATCTACCTACCTACCTATCTCTATCTATCTATCTACCTACCTACCTATCTCTATCTACCTACCTACCTACCTACCTATCTCTATCTATCTATCTACCTACCTGCCTATTTCTATCTATCCATCTACCTACCTACCTATCTGTATCTATCTATCTACCTACCTACCTATCTGTATCTATCTATCTACCTACCTACCTATCTGTCTCTATCTATCTACCTACCTACCTATCTCTATCTATCAATCTACCTACCTACCTATCTCTATCTATCTATCTACCTACCTACCTATCTCTATCTATCTAACTACCTACCAACCTATCTGTATCTATCTATCTACCTACCTACCTATCTGTATCTATCTGTCTACCTACCTACCTATCTGTATCTATCAATCTACCTACCTACCTATCTCTATCTATCTACCTACCTACCTATCTGTATCTATCTACCTACCTACCTACCTATGTCTATCTATCTATCTACCTACCTACCTATCTTTATCTATCTATCTATCTACCTACCTATCTATCTCTATCTACCTACCTACCTACCTACCTATCTTTATCTATCTATCTATCTATCTATCTATCTATCTATCTATCTATCTATCTATCTATCTATCTATCTATCTACCTACCTATCTGTATCTATCTATCTACCTACCTACCTACCTATCTGCATCTATCAATCTACCTACCTACCTATCTCTATCTATCTATCTACCTACCTACCTATCTCTATCTATCTACCTACCTACCTACCTATCTGTATCTATCTATCTAAATACCTACCTATCTGTATCCATCTATCTACCTACCTACCTATCTGTATCTGTCAATCTACCTACCTACCTATCTCTATCTATCTATCTACCTACCTACATATCTGTATCTATCTATCTATCTACGTACCTATCTGTATCAATCTATCTACCTACCTACCTATCTGTATCTATCAATCTACCTACCTACCTATCTCTATCTATCTATCTACCTACCTACCTATCTGTGTCTATCAATCTACCTACCTACCTACCTATCTGTATCTATCAATCTACCTACCTACCTATCTCTATCTATCTACCTACCTACTTATCTGTATCTATCTACCTACCTACCTACCTATGTCTATCTATCTATCTACCTACCTACCTACCTCTTTATCTATCTATCTATCTACCTACCTATCTCTATCTATCTATCTACCTACCTACCTATCTCTATCTATCTACCTACCTACCTACATATCTGTATCTATCTATCTATCTATCTACCTACCTACCTATCTGTATCTATCAATCTACCTACCTACCTATCTCTATCTATCTATCTACATACCTACCTATCTCTATCTATCTACCTACCTACCTACCTATCTGTATCTATCTATCTACCTACCTACCTATCTGTATCTATCTATCTACCTACCTACCTATCTGTATCTATCAATCTACCTACCTACCTATCTCTATCTATCTACCTACCTACCTACCTATCTGTATCTATCTATCTACCTACCTATCTGTATCTATCAATCTACCTACCTACCTATCTCTATCTATCTATCTACCTACCTACCTATCTGTATCTATCAATCTACCTACCTACCTATCTCTATCTATCTATCTACCTACCTACCTATCTGTATCTATCAATTTACCTACCTACCTATCTCTATCTATCTATCTGCCTACCTACCTATCTCTATCTATCTACCTACCTACCTACCTATCTCTATCTATCAATCTACCTTCCTATCTATCTCTATCTATCTATCTACCTACCTACCTATCTCTATCTATCTACCTACCTACCTACCTATCTGTATCTATCTATCTAAATACCTACCTATCTGTATCCATCTATCTACCTACCTACCTATCTGTATCTGTCAATCTACCTACCTACCTATCTCTATCTATCTATCTACCTACCTACATATCTGTATCTATCTATCTATCTACGTACCTATCTGTATCAATCTATCTACCTACCTACCTATCTGTATCTATCAATCTACCTACCTACCTATCTCTATCTATCTATCTACCTACCTACCTATCTGTGTCTATCAATCTACCTACCTACCTACCTATCTGTATCTATCAATCTACCTACCTACCTATCTCTATCTATCTACCTACCTACTTATCTGTATCTATCTACCTACCTACCTACCTATGTCTATCTATCTACCTACCTACCTACCTACCTCTTTATCTATCTATCTACCTACCTACCTATCTCTATCTATCTATCTACCTACCTACCTATCTCTATCTATCTACCTACCTACCTACATATCTGTATCTATCTATCTATCTATCTACCTACCTACCTATCTGTATCTATCAATCTACCTACCTACCTATCTCTATCTATCTATCTATCTACATACCTACCTATCTCTATCTATCTACCTACCTACCTACCTATCTGTATCTATCTATCTACCTACCTATCTGTATCTATCAATCTACCTACCTACCTATCTCTATCTATCTATCTACCTACCTACCTATCTGTATCTATCAATCTACCTACCTACCTATCTCTATCTATCTATCTACCTACCTACCTATCTGTATCTATCAATTTACCTACCTACCTATCTCTATCTATCTATCTGCCTACCTACCTATCTCTATCTATCTACCTACCTACCTACCTATCTCTATCTATCAATCTACCTTCCTATCTATCTCTATCTATCTATCTACCTACCTACCTAACTGTATTTATCTATCTACCTACCTACCTATCTGTATCTATCTACCTACTTACCTACCTATCTCTATCTACCTACCTACCTACCTACCTATCTCTATCTATCTACCTACCTACCTATCTGTATCTATCTATCTACCTACCTACCTATCTGTATCTATCAATTTACCTACCGACCTATCTCTATCTATCTATCTACCTACCTACCTATCTCTATCTATCTATCTACCTACCTACCTATCTCTATCTATCTACCTACCAACCTACCTACCTACCTATCTCTATCTATCTATCTACCTACCTGCCTATTTCTATCTATCAATCTACCTACCTACCTATCTGTATCTATCTATCTACCTACCTACCTATCTGTATCTATCTATCTACCTACCTACCTATCTGTCTCTATCTATCTACCTACCTACTTATCTCTATCTATCAATCTACCTACCTACCTATCTCTATCTACCTATCTACCTACCTACCTATCTCTATCTACCTACCTACCTACCTACCTATCTGTATCTATCTATCTACCTACCTACCTATCTGTATCTATCTGTATACCTACCTACCTATCTGTATCTATCAATCTACCTACCTACTTATCTCTATCTACCTACCTACCTACCTATCTGTATCTATCTACCTACCTACCTACCTATGTCTATCTATCTATCTACCTACCTACCTATCTTTATCTATCTATCTACCTACCTATCTATCTCTATCTATCTACCTACCTACCTATCTTTATCTATCTATCTATCTATTTATCTATCTATCTATCTATCTATCTATCTATCTATCTATCTATCTATCTATCTATCTATCTACCTACCTATCTGTATCTATCTATCTACCTACCTACCTACCTATCTGCATCTATCAATCTACCTACCTACCTATCTCTATCTATCTATCTACCTACCTACCTATCTCTATCTATCTACCTACCTACCTACCTATCTGTATCTATCTATCTAAATACCTACCTATCTTTATCCATCTATCTACCTACCTACCTATCTGTATCTATCAATCTACCTACCTACCTATCTCTATCTATCTATCTACCTACCTACATATCTGTATCTATCTATCTACCTACCTACCTATCTGTATCAATCTATCTACCTACCTACCTATCTTTATCTATCAATTTACCTACCTACCTATCTCTATCTGTCTATCTGCCTACCCATCTATCTCTATCTATCTATCTACCTACCTACCTATCTCTATCTATCAATCTACCTACCTATCTCTATCTACCTACCTACCTATCTGTATTTATCTATCTACCTACCTACCTATCTGTATCTATCTACCTACTTACCTACCTATATCTATCTACCTACCTATCTCTATCTATCTATCTACCTACCTACCTATCTGTATCTATCTATCTACCTACCTACCTATCTGTATCTATCAATTTACCTACCTACCTATCTCTATCTATCTACCTACCTACCTATCTCTATCTATCTATCTATCTATCTATCTATCTACCTACCTACCTATCTCTATCTATCTACCTACCTACCTACCTACCTATCTCTATCTATCTATCTACCTACCTACCTATCTCTATCTATCAATCTACCTACCTACCTATCTGTATCTATCTATCTACCTACCTACCTATCTGTATCTATCTATCTACCTACCTACCTATCTCTATCTATCAATATACCTACCTACCTACCTCTATCTATCTATCTACCTACATACCTACCTATCTGTTTCTATCTATCTACCTACCTACGTATCTGTATCTATCTATCTACCTACCTACCTATCTGTATCTATCAATCTACCTACCTACCTATCTCTATCTATCTACCTACCTACCTATCTGTATCTATCTACCTACCTACCTATCTCTATCTATCTATCTACCTACCTACCTATCTCTATCTATCTACCTACCTACCTACATATCTGTATCTATCTATCTACCTGCCTACCTATCTGTATCTATCAATCTACCTACCTACCTATCTCTACATATCTATCTACATACCTACCTATCTCTATCTATCTACCTACCTACCTACCTATGTGTATCTATCTATCTACCTACCTACCTATCTGTATCTATCTATCTACCTACCTACCTATCTGTATCTATCAATCTACCTACCTACCTATCTCTATCTATCTACCTACCTACCTACCTATCTGTATCTATCTATCTACCTACCTATCTGTATCTATCAATCTACCTACCTACCTATCTCTATCTATCTATCTACCTACCTACCTATCTGTATCTATCAATCTACCTACCTACCTATCTCTATCTATCTATCTACCTACCTACCTATCTGTATCTATCAATTTACCTACCTACCTATCTCTATCTATCTATCTGCCTACCTACCTATCTCTATCTATCTATCTACCTACCAACCTATCTCTATCTATCAATCTACCTACCTATCTATCTCTATCTATCTATCTATCTACCTACCTACCTATCTGTATTTATCTATCTACCTACCTACCTATCTGTATCTATCTACCTACTTACCTACCTATCTCTATCTACCTACCTACCTATCTCTATATATCTACCTACCTACCTATCTGTATCTATCTATCTACCTACCTACCTATCTGTATCTATCAATTTACCTACCTACCTATCTCTATCTATCTATCTACCTACCTACCTATCTCTATCTATCTATCTACCTACCTACCTATCTCTATCTATCTACCTACCTACCTACCTATCTCTATCTATCTATCTACCTACCTGCCTATTTCTATCTATCCATCTACCTACCTACCTATCTGTATCTATCTATCTACCTATCTACCTATCTGTATCTATCTATCTACCTACCTACCTATCTGTCTCTATCTATCTACCTACCTACCTATCTCTATCTATCAATCTACCTACCTACCTATCTCTATCTATCTATCTACCTACCTACCTACCTATCTCTATCTATCTACCTACCTACCAACCTATCTGTATCTATCTATCTACCTACCTACCTATCTGTATCTATCTGTCTACCTACCTACCTATCTGTATCTATCAATCTACCTACCTACCTATCTCTATCTATCTACCTACCTACCTATCTGTATCTATCTACCTACCTACCTACCTATGTCTATCTATCTACCTACCTACCTACCTATCTTTATCTATCTATCTACCTACCTATCTATCTCTATTTATCTACCTAACTACCTAACTATCTCTATCTATCTACCTACCTACCTACCTATCTTTATCTATCTATCTATCTATCTATCTATCTATCTATCTATCTATCTATCTATCTATCTATCTATCTATCTACCTACCTATCTGTATCTATCTATCTACATACCTACCTATCTGCATCTATCAATCTACCTACCTACCTATCTCTATCTATCTATCTACCTACCTATCTCTATCTATCTACCTACCTACCTACCTATCTGTATCTATCTATCTACCAACCTACCTATCTGTATACATCTATCTACCTACCTACCTATCTGTATCTATCAATCTACCTACCTACCTATCTCTATCTATCTATCTACCTACCTACCTATCTGTATCTATCTATCTACCTACCTACCTATCTGTATCTATCTATCTACCTACCTACCTATCTGTGTCTATCAATCTACCTACCTACCTATCTCTATCTATCTATCTACCTACCTACCTATCTGTATCTATCACTTTACCTACCTACCTATCTGTATCTATCTATCTACCTACCTATCTATCTCTATCTATCTACCTAACTACCTAACTATCTCTATCTATCTACCTACCTACCTACCTATCTGTATCTATCAATCTACCTACCTACCTATCTCTATCTATCTATCTACCTACCTACATATCTGTATCTACCTATCTACCTACCTACCTATCTGTATCTATCTATCTACCTACCTACCTATCTGTATCTATCAATCTACCTACCTACCTATCTCTATCTATCTATCTACCTACCTACCTATCTCTGTCTATCAATCTACCTACCTATCTATCTCTATCTATCTACCTACCTACCTACCTATCTCTATCTATCTATCTACCTACCTACCTATCTGTATCAATCTATCTACCTACCTACCTATCTGTATCTATCAATTTACCTACCTACCTATCTCTATCTATCTATCTACCTACCTACCTATCTCTATCTATCTATCTATCTACCTACCTACCTATCTCTATCTATCTACCTACCTACCTACCTATCTCTATCTATCTATCTACCTACCTACCTATCTCTATCTATCAATCTACCTACCTACCTATCTGTATCTATCTATCTACCTACCTACCTATCTGTATCTATCAATCTACCTACCTACCTATCTCTATCTATCTACCTACCTACCTACCTACCTATCTGTCTCTATCTATCTACCTACCTACCTATCTCTATCTATCAATCTACCTACCTACCTACCTCTATCTATCTATCTACCTACCTACCTACCTATCTGTTTCTATCTATCTACCTACATACCTATCTGTATCTATCTATCTACCTACCTACCTATCTGTATCTATCAATCTACCTACCTACCTATCTCTATCTATCTACCTACCTACCTATCTGTATCTATCTACCTACCTACCTATCTGTATCTATCTACCTACCTACCTACCTATCTTTATCTATCTATCTATCTATCTATCTATCTATCTATCTATCTACCTACCTACCTATCTGTATCTATCTATCTACCTACCTACCTATCTGCATCTATCAATCTACCTACCTACCTATCTCTATCTATCTATCTACCTACCTATCTCTATCTATCTACCTACCTACCTACCTATCTGTATCTATCTATCTACCAACCTACCTATCTGTATCCATCTATCTACCTACCTACCTATCTGTATCTATCAATCTACCTACCTACCTATCTCTATCTATCTATCTACCTACCTACCTATCTGTATCTATCTATCTACCTACCTACCTATCTGTATCTATCTATCTACCTACCTACCTATCTGTATCTATCAATCTACCTACCTACCTATCTCTATCTATCTATCTACCTACCTACCTATCTGTATCTATCAATTTACCTACCTACCTATCTCTATCTATCTATCTACCTACCTATCTATCTCTATCTGTCTACCTAACTACCTACTATCTCTATCTATCTACCTACCTACCTACCTATCTTTATCTATCTATCTATCTATCTATCTACCTACCTATTTGTATCTATCTATCTACCTACCTACCTATCTGCATCTATCAATCTACCTACCTACCTATCTCTATCTACCTACCTACCTACCTATCTGTATCTATCTATCTACCTACCTACCTATCTCTATCTATCTATCTACCTACCTACATATCTGTATCTATCTATCTACCTACCTACCTATCTGTATCTATCTATCTACCTACCTACCTATCTGTATCTATCAATCTACCTACCTACCTATCTCTATCTATCTATCTACCTACCTACCTATCTCTGTCTATCAATCTACCTACCTATCTATCTCTATCTATCTACCTACCTACCTACCTATCTCTATCTATCTATCTACCTACCTATCTGTATCTATCTATCTACCTACCTACCTATCTGTATCTATCAATTTACCTACCTACCTATATCTATCTATCTATCTACCTACCTACCTATCTCTATCTATCTATCTATCTATCTATCTACCTACCTACCTATCTCTATCTATCTACCTACCTACCTACCTATCTCTATCTATCTATCTACCTACCTACCTATCTCTATCTATCAATCTACCTACCTACCTATCTGTATCTATCTATCTACCTACCTACCAATCTGTATCTATCAATCTACCTACCTACCTATCTCTATCTATCTACCTACCTACCTACCTACCTATCTGTCTCTATCTATCTACCTACCTACCTATCTCTATCTATCAATCTACCAACCTACCTACCTCTATCTATCTATCTATCTATCTATCTACCTACCTACCTACCTATCTGTTTCTATCTATCTACCTACCTACCTATCTGTATCTATCTATCTACCTACCTACCTATCTGTATCTATCAATCTACCTACCTACCTATCTCTATCTATCTACCTACCTACCTATCTGTATCTATCTACCTACCTACCTACCTACCTATGTCTATCTATCTATCTACCTACCTACCTACCTCTTTATCTATCTATCTACCTACCTACCTATCTCTATCTATCTATCTACCTACCTACCTATCTCTATCTATCTACCTACCTACCTACATATATGTATCTATCTATCTACCTACCTACATTTCTGTATCTATCAATCTACCTACCTACCTATCTCTATCTATCTATCTACCTACCTACCTATCTCTATCTATCTATCTATCTACCTACCTATCTGTATCTATCTATCTAACTACCTACCTATCTATATCTATCTATCTACCTACCTACCTATCTGTATCTATCTATCTACCTACCTACCTATCTCTATCTATCTATCTACCTACCTACCTATCTGTATCTATCAATCTACCTACCTACCTATCTCTATCTATCTATCTACCTACATACCTATCTGTATCTATCAATTTACCTACCTACCTATATCTATCTATCTATCTGCCTACCTACCTATCTCTATCTATCTATCTACCTACCTACCTATCTCTATCTATCAATCTACCTACCTATCTATCTCTATCTATCTATCTACCTACCTACCTATCTGTATTTATCTATCTACCTACCTACCTATCTGTATCTATCTACCTACTTACCTACCTATCTCTATCTACCTACCTACCTACCTACCTATCTCTATCTATCTACCTACCTACCTATCTGTATCTATCTATCTACCTACCTACCTATCTGTATCTATCAATTTACCTACCTACCTATCTCTATCTATCTATCTACCTACCTACCTATCTCTATCTATCTATCTACCTACCTACCTATCTCTATCTATCTACCTACCTACCTACCTATCTCTATCTATCTATCTACCTACCTGCCTATTTCTATCTATCAATCTACCTACCTACCTATCTGTATCTATCTATCTACCTACCTACCTATCTGTATCTATCTATCTACCTACCTACCTATCTGTCTCTATCTATCTACCTACCTACCTATCTCTATCTATCAATCTACCTACCTACCTATCTCTATTTATCTATCTACCTACCTACCAACCTATCTGTATCTATCTATCTACCTACCTACCTATCTGTATCTATCTGTCTACCTACCTACCTATCTGTATCTATCAATCTACCTACCTACCTATCTCTATCTATCTACCTACCTACCTATCTGTATCTCTCTACCTACCTACCTATCTATGTCTATCTATCTACCTACCTACCTACCTATCTTTATCTATCTATCTACCTACATATCTATCTCTATCTATCTACCTAACTACCTAACTATCTCTATCTATCTACCTACATACCTACCTACCTATTTATCTATCTATCTATCTATCTATCTATCTATCTATCTATCTACCTACCTATCTGTATCTATCTATCTACCTACCTACCTACCTGCATCTATCAATCTACCTACCTATCTCTATCTATCTACCTACCTACCTACCTATCTGTATCTATCTACCTACCTACCTATCTGTATCCATCTATCTACCTACCTACCTATCTGTATCTATCAATTTACCTACCTACCTATATCTATCTATCTATCTACCTACCTACCTATCTCTATCTATCTATCTATCTATCTACCTACCTACCTATCTCTATCTATCTACCTACCTACCTACCTATCTCTATCTATCTATCTACCTACCTACCTATCTCTATCTATCAATCTACCTACCTACCTATCTGTATCTATCTATCTACCTACCTACCAATCTGTATCTATCAATCTACCTACCTACCTATCTCTATCTATCTACCTACCTACCTACCTACCTATCTGTCTCTATCTATCTACCTACCTACCTATCTCTATCTATCAATCTACCAACCTACCTACCTCTATCTATCTATCTACCTACCTACCTACCTATCTGTTTCTATCTATCTACCTACGTACCTATCTGTATCTATCTATCTACCTACCTACCTATCTGTATCTATCAATCTACCTACCTACCTATCTCTATCTATCTACCTACCTACCTATCTGTATCTATCTACCTATCTACCTACCTAGCTATGTCTATCTATCTATCTACCTACCTACCTACCTCTTTATCTATCTATCTACCTACCTACCTATCTCTATCTATCTATCTACCTACCTACCTATCTCTATCTATCTACCTACCTACCTACATATATGTATCTATCTATCTACCTACCTACATTTCTGTATCTATCAATCTACCTACCTACCTATCTCTATCTATCTATCTACCTACCTACCTATCTCTATCCATCTATCTATCTACCTACCTATCTGTATCTATCTATCTAACTACCTACCTATCTATATCTATCTATCTACCTACCTACCTATCTGTATCTATCTATCTACCTACCTACCTATCTCTATCTATCTATCTACCTACCTACCTATCTGTATCTATTAATCTACCTACCTACCTATCTCTATCTATCTATCTACCTACATACCTATCTGTATCTATCAATTTACCTACCTACCTATCTCTATCTATCTATCTGCCTACCTACCTATCTCTATCTATCTATCTACCTACCTACCTATCTCTATCAATCTACCTACCTATCTATCTCTATCTATCTATCTACCTACCTACCTATCTGTATTTATCTATCTACCTACCTACCTATCTGTATCTATCTACCTACTTACCTACCTATCTCTATCTACCTACCTACCTACCTACCTACCTACCTACCTATCTCTATCTATCTACCTACCTACCTATCTGTATCTATCTATCTACCTACCTACCTATCTGTATCTATCAATTTACCTACCTACCTATCTCTATCTATCTATCTACCTACCTACCTATCTCTATCTATCTATCTACCTACCTACCTATCTCTATCTATCTACCTACCTACCTACCTATCTCTATCTATCTATCTACCTACCTGCCTATTTCTATCTATCAATCTACCTACCTACCTATCTGTATCTATCTATCTACCTACCTACCTATCTGTATCTATCTATCTACCTACCTACCTATCTGTCTCTATCTATCTACCTACCTACCTATCTCTATCTATCAATCTACCTACCTACCAACCTATCTGTATCTATCTATCTACCTACCTACCTATCTGTATCTATCTGTCTACCTACCTACCTATCTGTATCTATCAATCTACCTACCTACCTATCTCTATCTATCTACCTACCTACCTATCTGTATCTCTCTACCTACCTACCTATCTATGTCTATCTATCTACCTACCTACCTACCTATCTTTATCTATCTATCTACCTACATATCTATCTCTATCTATCTACCTAACTACCTAACTATCTCTATCTATCTACCTACCTACCTACCTACCTATCTATCTATCTATCTATCTGTCTATCTATCTATCTATCTATCTATCTATCTATCTATCTATCTATCTATCTACCTACCTACCTATCTGTATCTATCTATCTACCTACCTACCTACCTGCATCTATCAATCTACCTACCTATCTCTATCTATCTACCTACCTACCTACCTATCTGTATCTATCTATCTACCTACCTACCTATCTGTATCCATCTATCTACCTACCTACCTATCTGTATCTATCAATTTACCTACCTACCTATATCTATCTATCTATCTACCTACCTACCTATCTCTATCTATCTATCTATCTATCTATCTATCTACCTACCTACCTATCTCTATCTATCTACCTACCTACCTACCTATCTCTATCTATCTATCTACCTACCTACCTATCTCTATCTATCAATTTACCTACCTACCTATCTGTATCTATCTATCTACCTACCTACCAATCTGTATCTATCAATCTACCTACCTACCTATCTCTATCTATCTACCTACCTACCTACCTACCTATCTGTCTCTATCTATCTACCTACCTACCTATCTCTATCTATCAATCTACCAACCTACCTACCTCTATCTATCTATCTACCTACCTACCTACCTATCTGTTTCTATCTATCTACCTACCTACCTATCTGTATCTATCTATCTACCTACCTACCTATCTGTATCTATCAATCTACCTACCTACCTATCTCTATCTATCTACCTACCTACCTATCTGTATCTATCTACCTACCTACCTACCTAGCTATGTCTATCTATCTATCTACCTACCTACCTACCTCTTTATCTATCTATCTACCTACCTACCTATCTCTATCTATCTATCTACCTACCTACCTATCTCTATCTATCTACCTACCTACCTACATATATGTATCTATCTATCTACCTACCTACATTTCTGTATCTATCAATCTACCTACCTACCTATCTCTATCTATCTATCTACCTACCTACCTATCTCTATCTATCTATCTATCTACCTACCTATCTGTATCTATCTATCTAACTACCTACCTATCTATATCTATCTATCTACCTACCTACCTATCTGTATCTATCTATCTACCTACCTACCTATCTCTATCTATCTATCTACCTACCTACCTATCTGTATCTATTAATCTACCTACCTACCTATCTCTATCTATCTATCTACCTACATACCTATCTGTATCTATCAATTTACCTACCTACCTATCTCTATCTATCTATCTGCCTACCTACCTATCTCTATCTATCTATCTACCTACCTACCTATCTCTATCTATCAATCTACCTACCTATCTATCTCTATCTATCTATCTACCTACCTACCTATCTGTATTTATCTATCTACCTACCTACCTATCTGTATCTATCTACCTACTTACCTACCTATCTCTATCTACCTACCTACCTACCTACCTACCTACCTATCTCTATCTATCTACCTACCTACCTATCTGTATCTATCTATCTACCTACCTACCTATCTGTATCTATCAATTTACCTACCTACCTATCTCTATCTATCTATCTACCTACCTACCTATCTCTATCTATCTATCTACCTACCTACCTATCTCTATCTATCTACCTACCTACCTACCTATCTCTATCTATCTATCTACCTACCTGCCTATTTCTATCTATCAATCTACCTACCTACCTATCTGTATCTATCTATCTACCTACCTACCTATCTGTATCTATCTATCTACCTACCTACCTATCTGTCTCTATCTATCTACCTACCTACCTATCTCTATCTATCAATCTACCTACCTACCTATCTCTATTTATCTATCTACCTACCTACCAACCTATCTGTATCTATCTATCTACCTACCTACCTATCTGTATCTATCTGTCTACCTACCTACCTATCTGTATCTATCAATCTACCTACCTACCTATCTCTATCTATCTACCTACCTACCTATCTGTATCTCTCTACCTACCTACCTATCTATGTCTATCTATCTACCTATCTACCTACCTATCTTTATCTATCTATCTACCTACATATCTATCTCTATCTATCTACCTAACTACCTAACTATCTCTATCTATCTACCTACCTACCTACCTATCTTTATCTATCTATCTATCTATCTATCTATCTATCTATCTATCTATCTATCTATCTATCTATCTACCTACCTATCTGTATCTATCTATCTACCTACCTACCTACCTGCATCTATCAATCTACCTACCTACCTATCTCTATCTATCTATCTACCTACCTATCTCTATCTATCTACCTACCTACCTACCTATCTGTATCTATCTATCTACCTACCTACCTATCTGTATCCATCTATCTACCTACCTACCTATCTGTATCTATCAATCTACCTACCTACCTATCTCTATCTATCTATCTACCTACCAACATATCTGTATCTATCTATCTACCTACCTACCTATCTGTATCTATCTATCTACCTACCTACCTATCTGTATCTATCAATCTACCTACCTACCTATCTCTATCTATCTATCTACCTACCTACCTATCTGTGTCTATCAATCTACCTACCTACCTATCTCTATCTATCTATCTACCTACCAACCTATCTGTATCTATCAATTTACCTACCTACCTATCTCTATCTATCTATCTGCCTACCCATCTATCTCTATCTATCTATCTACCTACCTACCTATCTCTGTCTATCAATCTACCTACCTATCTATCTCTATCTATCTACCTACCTACCTATCTGTATTTATCTATCTACCTACCTACCTATCTGTATCTATCTACCTACTTACCTACCTATATCTATCTACCTACCTACCTACCTATCTCTATCTATCTATCTACCTACCTACCTATCTGTATCTATCTATCTACCTACCTACCTATCTGTATCTATCAATTTAGCTACCTACCTATCTCTATCTATCTATCTATCTACCTACCTACCTATCTCTATCTATCTATCTACCTACCTACCTATCTCTATCTATCTATCTACATACCTACCTATCTCTATCTATCTACCTACCTACCTACATATCTGTATCTATCTATCTACCTACCTACCTATCTGTATATATCTATCTACCTACCTACCTATCTGTATCTATCTACCTACCTACCTACCTATTTTTATCTATCTATCTATCTATCTATCTATCTATCTATCTATCTATCTATCTACCTACCTACCTATCTGCATCTATCAATCTACCTACCTACCTATCTCTATCTATCTATCTACCTACCTATCTCTATCTACCTACCTACCTACCTACCTATCTGTATCTATCTATCTACCAAGCTACCTATCTGTATCCATCTATCTACCTACCTACCTATCTCTATCTATCAATCTACCTACCTACCTATCTCTATCTATCTATCTACCTACCTACCTATCTGTATCTATCTATCTACCTCCCTACCTATCTGTATCTATCTATCTACCTACCTACCTATCTGTGTCTATCAATCTACATACCTACCTATCTCTATCTATCTATCTACCTACCTACCTATCTGTATCTATCTACCTACTTACCTACCTATATCTATCTATCTATCTACCTACCTACCTATCTCTATCTATCTATCTACCTACCTACCTATCTGTATCTATCTATCTACCTACCTACCTATCTGTATCTATCTATCTACCTACCTATCTGTATCTATCAATCTACCTACCTACCTATCTCTATCTATCTATCTACCTACCTACCTATCTGTATCTATCAATCTACCTACCTACCTATCTCTATCTATCTATCTACCTACCTACCTATCTGTATCTATCAATTTTCCTACCTACCTATCTCTATCTATCTATCTGCCTACCTACCTATCTCTATCTATCTACCTACCTACCTATCTCTATCTATCAATCTACCTACCTATCTATCTCTATCTATCTATCTACCTACCTACCTATCTCTATCTATCAATCTACCTACCTACCTATCTCTATCTATCTATCTACCTACCTACCTATCTCTATCTATCTACCTACCTACCAACCTATCTGTATCTATCTATCTACCTACCTACCTATCTGTATCTATCTGTCTACCTACCTACCTATCTGTATCTGTCAATCTACCTACCTACCTATCTCTATCTATCTACCTACCTACCTATCTGTATCTATCTACCTACCTACCTACCTATGTCTATCTATCTACCTACCTACCTACCTATCTTTATCTATCTATCTACCTACCTATCTATCTCTATCTATCTACCTAACTACCTAACTATCTCTATCTATCTACCTACCTACCTACCTATCTTTATCTATCTATCTATCTATCTATCTATCTATCTATCTATCTATCTATCTATCTATCTATCTATCTATCTACCTACCTATCTGTATCTATCTATCTACCTACCTACCTATCTGCATCTATCAATCTACCTACCTACCTATCTCTATCTATCTATCTACCTACCTATCTCTATCTATCTACCTACCTACCTACCTATCTGTATCTATCTATCTACCAACCTACCTATCTGTATCCATCTATCTACCTACCTACCTATCTCTATCTATCAATCTACCTACCTACCTATCTCTATCTATCTACCTACCTACCTATCTGTATCTATCTATCTACCTACCTACCTATCTGTATCTATCTATCTACCTACCTACCTATCTGTGCCTATCAATCTACCTACCTACCTATCTCTATCTATCTATCTACCTACCTTCCTATCTGTATCTATCAATTTACCTACCTACCTATCTCTATCTATCTATCTACCTACCTATCTATCTCTATCTATCTACCTAACTACCTAACTATCTCTATCTATCTACCTACCTACCTACCTATCTGTATCTATCAATCTACCTACCTACCTATCTCTATCTATCTATCTACCTACCTACATATCTGTATCTATCTATCTACCTACCTACCTATCTGTATCTATCTATCTACCTACCTACCTATCTGTATCTATCAATTTACCTACCTACCTATCTCTATCTATCAATCTACCTACCTACCTACCTCTATCTATCTATCTACCTACCTACCTACCTATCTGTTTCTATCTATCTACCTACCTACCTATCTGTATCTATCTATCTACCTACCTACCTATCTGTATCTATCAATCTACCTACCTACCTATCTCTATCTATCTACCTACCTACCTATCTGTATCTATCTACCTACCTACCTACCTATGTCTATCTATCTATCTACCTACCTACCTACCTCTTTATCTCTCTATCTACCTACCTACCTATCTCTATCTATCTATCTACCTACCTACCTATCTCTATCTATCTACCTACCTACCTACATATATGTATCTATCTATCTACCTACCTACATTTCTGTATCTATCAATCTACCTACCTACCTATCTCTATCTATCTATCTACCTACCTACCTATCTCTATCTATCTATCTATCTACCTACCTATCTGTATCTATCAATCTACCTACCTACCTATCTCTATCTATCTACCTACCTACCTATCTGTATCTATCTACCTACCTACCAACCTATCTGTATCTATCTATCTACCTACCTACCTATCTGTATCTATCTGTCTACCTACCTACCTATCTGTATCTATCAATCTACCTACCTACCTATCTCTATCTATCTACATACCTACCTATCTGTATCTATCTACCTACCTACCTACCTATGTCTATCTATCTACCTACCTACCTACCTATCTTTATCTACCTATCTACCTACCTATCTATCTCTATCTATCTACCTAACTACCTAACTATCTCTATCTATCTACCTACCTACCTACCTATCTTTATCTATCTATCTATCTATCTATCTATCTATCTATCTATCTATCTATCTATCTATCTATCTATCTACCTACCTATCTGTATCTATCTATCTACCTACCTTCCTATCTGTATCTATCAATTTACCTACCTACCTATCTCTATCTATCTATCTACCTACCTATCTATCTCTATCTATCTACCTAACTACCTAACTATCTCTATCTATCTACCTACCTACCTACCTATCTGTATCTATCAATCTACCTACCTACCTATCTCTATCTATCTATCTACCTACCTACATATCTGTATCTATCTATCTACCTACCTACCTATCTGTATCTATCTATCTACCTACCTACCTATCTGTATCTATCAATTTACCTACCTACCTATCTCTATCTATCTATCTACCTACCTACCTATCTCTATCTATCTATCTATCTACCTACCTATCTCTATCTATCTACCTACCTACCTACCTATCTCTATCTATCAATCTACCTACCTACCTATCTCTATCTATCTATCTACCTACCTACCTATCTGTATCTATCAATCTACCTACCTACCTATCTCTATCTATCTACCTACCTACCTACCTACCTATCTGTCTCTATCTATCTACCTACCTACCTATCTCTATCTATCAATCTACCTACCTACCTACCTCTATCTATCTATCTACCTACCTACCTACCTATCTGTTTCTATCTATCTACCTACCTACCTATCTGTATCTATCTATCTACCTACCTACCTATCTGTATCTATCAATCTACCTACCTACCTATCTCTATCTATCTACCTACCTACCTATCTGTATCTATCTACCTACCTACCTACCTATGTCTATCTATCTATCTACCTACCTACCTACCTCTTTATCTATTTATCTACCTACCTACCTATCTCTATCTATCTATCTACCTACCTACCTATCTCTATCTATCTACCTACCTACCTACATATATGTATCTATCTATCTACCTACCTACATTTCTGTATCTATCAATCTACCTACCTACCTATCTCTATCTATCTATCTACCTACCTACCTATCTCTATCTATCTATCTATCTACCTACCTATCTGTATCTATCAATCTACCTACCTACCTATCTCTATCTATCTACCTACCTACCTATCTGTATCTATCTACCTACCTACCAACCTATCTGTATCTATCTATCTACCTACCTACCTATCTGTATCTATCTATCTACCTACCTACCTATCTGTATCTATCAATCTACCTACCTACCTATCTCTATCTATCTACATACCTACCTATCTGTATCTATCTACCTACCTACCTACCTATGTCTATCTATCTATCTACCTACCTACCTACCTCTTTATCTATCTATCTACCTACCTACCTATCTCTATCTATCTATCTACCTACCTACCTATCTCTATCTATCTACCTACCTACCTACATATATGTATCTATCTATCTACCTACCTACATTTCTGTATCTATCAATCTACCTACCTACCTATCTCTATCTATCTATCTACCTACCTACCTATCTCTATCTATCTATCTATCTACCTACCTATCTGTATCTATCAATCTACCTACCTACCTATCTCTATCTATCTACCTACCTACCTATCTGTATCTATCTACCTACCTACCTACCTATGTCTATCTATCTACCTACCTACCTACCTATCTTTATCTATCTATCTACCTACCTATCTATCTCTATCTATCTACCTAACTACCTAACTATCTCTATCTATCTACCTACCTACCTACCTATCTTTATCTATCTATCTATCTATCTATCTATCTATCTATCTATCTATCTATCTATCTATCTATCTATCTATCTATCTACCTACCTACCTACCTATCTGCATCTATCAATCTACCTACCTACCTATCTCTATCTATCTATCTACCTACCTATCTCTATCTATCTACCTACCTACCTACCTATCTGTATCTATCTATCTACCAACCTACCTATCTGTATCCATCTATCTACCTACCTACCTATCTCTATCTATCAATCTACCTACCTACCTATCTCTATCTATCTATCTACCTACCTATCTCTATCTATCTACCTACCTACCTACCTATCTGTATCTATCTATCTACCTACCTACCTATCTCTATCTATCTATCTACCTACCTACATATCTGTATCTATCTATCTACCTACCTACTATCTGTATCTATCTATCTACCTACCTACCTATCTGTATCTATCAATTTACCTACCTACCTATCGCTATCTATCTATCTACCTACCTACCTATCTCTATCTATCTATCTATCTACCTACCTACCTATCTCTATCTATCTACCTACCTACCTACCTATCTCTATCTATCAATCTACCTACCTACCTATCTCTATCTATCTATCTACCTACCTACCTATCTGTATCTATCAATCTACCTACCTACCTATCTCTATCTATCTACCTACCTACCTACCTACCTATCTGTCTCTATCTATCTACCTACCTACCTATCTCTATCTATCAATCTACCTACCTACCTACCTCTATCTATCTATCTATCTACCTACCTACCTACCTATCTGTTTCTATCTATCTACCTACCTACCTATCTGTATCTATCTATCTACCTACCTACCTATCTGTATCTATCAATCTACCTACCTACCTATCTCTATCTATCTACCTACCTACCTATCTGTATCTATCTACCTACCTACCTACCTATGTCTATCTATCTATCTACCTACCTACCTACCTCTTTATCTATCTATCTACCTACCTACCTATCTCTATCTATCTATCTACCTACCTACCTATCTCTATCTATCTACCTACCTACCTACATATATGTATCTATCTATCTACCTACCTACATTTCTGTATCTATCAATCTACCTACCTACCTATCTCTATCTATCTATCTACCTACCTACCTATCTCTATCTATCTATCTATCTATCTACCTACCTATCTGTATCTATCAATCTACCTACCTACCTATCTCTATCTATCTACCTACCTACCTATCTGTATCTATCTACCTACCTACCAACCTATCTGTATCTATCTATCTACCTACCTACCTATCTGTATCTATCTGTCTACCTACCTACCTATCTGTATCTATCAATCTACCTACCTACCTATCTCTATCTATCTACATACCTACCTATCTGTATCTATCTACCTACCTACCTACCTATGTCTATCTATCTACCTACCTACCTACCTATCTTTATCTATCTATCTACCTACCTATCTATCTCTATCTATCTACCTAACTACCTAACTATCTCTATCTATCTACCTACCTACCTACCTATCTTTATCTATCTATCTATCTATCTATCTATCTATCTATCTATCTATCTATCTATCTATCTATCTATCTACCTACCTATCTGTATCTATCTATCTACCTACCTACCTATCTGCATTATCAATCTACCTACCTACCTATCTCTATCTATCTATCTACCTACCTATCTCTATCTATCTACCTACCTACCTACCTATCTGTATCTATCTATCTACCAACCTACCTATCTGTATCCATCTATCTACCTACCTACCTATCTGTATCTATCAATCTACCTACCTACCTATCTGTGTCTATCAATCTACCTACCTACCTATCTCTATCTATCTATCTACCTACCTACCTATCTGTATCTATCAATTTACCTACCTACCTATCTCTATCTATCTATCTACCTACCTATCTATCTCTATCTATCTACCTAACTACCTAACTATCTCTATCTATCTATCTATCTACCTACCTATCTGTATCTATCTATCTACCTACCTACCTATCTGCATTATCAATCTACCTACCTACCTATCTCTATCTATCTATCTACCTACCTATCTCTATCTATCTACCTACCTACCTACCTATCTGTATCTATCTATCTACCAACCTACCTATCTGTATCTATCTATCTACCTACCTACCTATCTGTATCTATCTATCTACCTACCTACCTATCTGTATCTATCAATCTACCTACCTACCTATCTCTATCTATCTATCTACCTACCTACCTATCTCTGTCTATCAATCTACCTACCTATCTATCTCTATCTATCTACCTACCTACCTATCTCTATCTATCTATCTACCTACCTACCTATCTGTATCTATCTATCTACCTACCTACCTATCTGTATCTATCAATTTACCTACCTACCTATCTCTATCTATCTATCTACCTACCTACCTATCTCTATCTATCTATCTATCTACCTACCTACCTATCTCTATCTATCTACCTACCTACCTACCTATCTCTATCTATCAATCTACCTACCTACCTATCTCTATCTATCTATCTACCTACCTACCTATCTGTATCTATCTATCTACCTACCTACCTATCTCTATCTATCTACCTACCTACCTACCTACCTATCTGTCTCTATCTATCTACCTACCTACCTATCTCTATCTATCAATCTACCTACCTACCTACCTCTATCTATCTATCTACCTACCTACCTACCTATCTGTTTCTATATATCTACCTACCTACCTATCTGTATCTATCTATCTACCTACCTACCTATCTGTATCTATCAACCTACCTACCTACCTATCTCTATCTATCTACCTACCTACCTATCTGTATCTATCTACCTACCTACCTACCTATGTCTATCTATCTATCTACCTACCTACCTACCTCTTTATCTATCTATCTACCTACCTACCTATCTCTATCTATCTATCTACCTACCTACCTATCTCTATCTATCTACCTACCTACCTACATATATGTATCTATCTATCTACCTACCTACATTTCTGTATCTATCAATCTACCTACCTACCTATCTCTATCTATCTATCTACCTACCTACCTATCTCTATCTATCTATCTATCTACCTACCTATCTGTATCTATCAATCTACCTACCTACCTATCTCTATCTATCTACCTACCTACCTATCTGTATCTATCTACCTACCTACCTACCTATGTCTATCTATCTACCTACCTACCTATCTTTATCTATCTATCTACCTACCTATCTATCTCTATCTATCTACCTAACTACCTAACTATCTCTATCTATCTACCTACCTACCTACCTATCTTTATCTATCTATCTATCTATCTATCTATCTATCTATCTATCTATCTATCTATCTATCTATCTATCTATCTATCTATCTATCTTTCTACCTACCTATCTGTATCTATCTATCTACCTACCTACCTATCTGCATCTATCAATCTACCTACCTACCTATCTCTATCTATCTACCTACCTACCTATCTCTATCTATCTACCTACCTACCTACCTATCTGTATCTATCTATCTACCAACCTACCTATCTGTATCCATCTATCTACCTACCTACCTATCTGTATCTATCAATCTACCTACCTACCTATCTCTATCTATCTATCTACCTACCTACCTATCTGTATCTATCTACCTACCTACCTATCTGTATCTATCTATCTACCTACCTACCTATCTGTATCTATCAATCTACCTACCTACCTATCTCTATCTATCAATCTACCTACCTACCTATCTCTATCTATCTATCTACCTACCTACCTATCTCTGTCTATCAATCTACCTACCTATCTATCTCTATCTATCTACCTACCTACCTACCTATCTCTATCTATCTATCTACCTACCTACCTATCTGTATCTATCTATCTACCTACCTATCTATCTCTATCTATCTACCTAACTACCTAACTATCTCTATCTATCTATCTACCTACCTACCTACCTATCTTTATCTATCTATCTATCTATCTATCTATCTATCTATCTATCTATCTATCTATCTATCTATCTATCTATCTATCTATCTATCTATGTACCTACCTATCTGTATCTATCTATCTACCTACCTACCTATCTGCATCTATCAATCTACCTACCTACCTATCTCTATCTATCTATCTACCTACCTCTCTCTATCTATCTACCTACCTACCTACCTATCTGTATCTATCTATCTACCAACCTACCTATCTGTATCCATCTATCTACCAACCTACCTATCTGTATCCATCTATCTACCTACCTACCTATCTGTGTCTATCAATCTACCTACCTACCTATCTCTATCTATCTATCTACCTACCTACCTATCTGTATCTATCAATTTACCTACCTACCTATCTCTATCTATCTATCTACCTACCTATCTATCTCTATCTATCTACCTAACTACCTAACTATCTCTATCTATCTACCTACCTACCTACCTATCTTTATCTATCTATCTATCTATCTACCTACCTATCTGTATCTATCTATCTACCTACCTACCTATCTGAATCTATCAATCTACCTACCTACCTATCTCTATCTACCTACCAACCTACCTATCTGTATCTATCTATCTACCTACCTACCTATCTGTATCCATCTATCTACCTACCTACCTATCTGTATCTATCAATCTACCTACCTACCTATCTCTATCTATCTATCTACCTACCTACATATCTGTATCTATCTATCTACCTACCTACCTATCTGTATCTATCTATCTACCTACATACCTATCTGTATCTATCAATCTACCTACCTACCTATCTCTATCTATCTATCTACCTACCTACCTATCTCTGTCTATCAATCTACCTACCTATCTATCTCTATCTATCTACCTACCTACCTACCTATCTCTATCTATCTATCTACCTACCTACCTATCTGTATCTATCTATCTACCTACCTACCTATCTGTATCTATCAATTTACCTACCTACCTATCTCTATCTATCTATCTACCTACCTACCTATCTCTATCTATCTATCTATCTACCTACCTACCTATCTCTATCTATCTACCTACCTACCTACCTATCTCTATCTATCTATCTACCTACCTACCTATCTCTATCTATCAATCTACCTACCTACCTATCTGTATCTATCTATCTACCTACCTACCTATCTGTATCTATCAATCTACCTACCTACCTATCTCTATCTATCTACCTACCTACCTACCTATCTGTTTCTATCTATCTACCTACCTACCTATCTCTATCTATCAATCTACCTACCTACCTACCTCTATCTATCTATCTACCTACCTACCTACCTATCTGTTTCTATCTATCTACCTACCTACCTATCTGTATCTATCTATCTACCTACCTACCTATCTGTATCTATCAATCTACCTACCTACCTATCTCTATCTATCTACCTACCTACCTATCTGTATCTATCTACCTACCTACCTACCTATGTCTATCTATCTATCTACCTACCTACCTACCTCTTTATCTATCTATCTACCTACCTACCTATCTCTATCTATCTATCTACCTACCTACCTATCTCTATCTATCTACCTACCTACCTACATATATGTATCTATCTATCTACCTACCTACATTTCTGTATCTATCAATCTACCTACCTACCTATCTCTATCTATCTATCTACCTACCTACCTATCTCTATCTATCTATCTATCTACCTACCTATCTGTATCTATCTATCTAACTACCTACCTATCTATATCTATCTATCTACCAACCTACCTATCTGTATCTATCTATCTACCTACCTACCTACCTATCTCTATCTATCTATCTACCTACCTACCTATCTGTATCTATCAATCTACCTACCTACCTATCTCTATCTATCTATCTACCTACATACCTATCTGTATCTATCAATTTACCTACCTACCTATCTCTATCTATCTATCTGCCTACCTACCTATCTCTATCTATCTATCTACCTACCTACCTATCTCTATCTATCAATCTACCTACCTATCTATCTCTATCTATCTACCTACCTACCTATCTGTATTTATCTATCTACCTACCTACCTATCTGTATCTATCTACCTACTTACCTACCTATCTCTATCTACCTACCTACCTACCTACCTACCTACCTATCTCTATCTATCTACCTTCCTACCTATCTGTATCTATCTATCTACCTACCTACCTATCTGTATCTATCAATTTACCTACCTACCTATCTCTATCTATCTATCTACCTACCTACCTATCTCTATCTATCTATCTACCTACCTACCTATCTCTATCTATCTACCTACCTACCTACCTACCTATCTCTATCTATCTATCTACCTACCTGCCTATTTCTATCTATCAATCTACCTACCTACCTATCTGTATCTATCTATCTACCTACCTACCTATCTGTCTCTATCTATCTACCTACCTACCTATCTCTATCTATCAATCTATCTACCTACCTATCTCTATCTAGCTATCTACCTACCTACCTATCTCTATCTATCTACCTACCTACCAACCTATCTGTATCTATCTATCTACCTACCTACCTATCTGTATCTATCTGTCTACCTACCTACCTATCTGTATCTATCAATCTACCTACCTACCTATCTCTATCTATCTACCTACCTACCTATCTGTATCTATCTACCTACCTACCTACCTATGTCTATCTATCTACCTACCTACCTACCTATCTTTATCTATCTATCTACCTACCTATCTATCTCTATCTATCTACCTAATTACCTAACTATCTCTATCTATCTACCTACCTACCTACCTACCTATCTTTATCTATCTATCTATCTATCTATCTATCTATCTATCTATCTATCTATCTATCTATCTATCTATCTACCTACCTATCTGTATCTATCTATCTACCTACCTACCTATCTCTATCTATCAATTTAGCTACCTACCTATCTCTATCTATCTATCTATCTACCTACCTACCTATCTCTATCTATCTATCTACCTACCTACCTATCTCTAACTATCTATCTACATACCTACCTATCTGTATCCATCTATCTACCTACCTACCTACCTGCATCTATCAATCTACCTACCTACCTATCTCTATCTATCTATCTACCTACCTATCTCTATCTATCTACCTACCTACCTACCTATCTGTATCTATCTATCTACCTACCTACCTATCTGTATCCATCTATCTACCTACCTACCTATCTGTATCTATCAATCTACCTACCTACCTATCTCTATCTATCTATCTACCTACCTACATATCTGTATCTATCTATCTACCTACCTACCTATCTGTATCTATCTATCTACCTACCTACCTATCTGTATCTATCAATCTACCTACCTACCTATCTCTATCTATCAATTTAGCTACCTACCTATCTCTATCTATCTATCTATCTACCTACCTACCTATCTCTATCTATCTATCTACCTACCTACCTATCTCTAACTATCTATCTACATACCTACCTATCTCTATCTACCTACCTACCTACATATCTGTATCTATCTATCTACCTACCTACCTATTTGTATCTATCTATCTACCTACCTACCTATCTCTATCTATCTACCTACCTACCTACCTACCTATCTCTATCTATCTATCTACCTACCTGCCTATTTCTATCTATCAATCTACCTACCTACCTATCTGTATCTATCTATCTACCTACCTACCTATCTGTCTCTATCTATCTACCTACCTACCTATCTCTATCTATCAATCTACCTACCTACCTATCTCTATCTAGCTATCTACCTACCTACCTATCTCTATCTATCTACCTACCTACCAACCTATCTGTATCTATCTATCTACCTACCTACCTATCTGTATCTATCTGTCTACCTACCTACCTATCTGTATCTATCAATCTACCTACCTACCTATCTCTATCTATCTACCTACCTACCTATCTGTATCTATCTACCTACCTACCTACCTATGTCTATCTATCTACCTACCTACCTACCTATCTTTATCTATCTATCTACCTACCTATCTATCTCTATCTATCTACCTAACTACCTAACTATCTCTATCTATCTACCTACCTACCTACCTATCTTAATCTATCTATCTATCTATCTATCTATCTATCTATCTATCTATCTATCTATCTATCTATCTACCTACCTATCTGTATCTATCTATCTACCTACCTACATACCTGCATCTATCAATCTACCTACCTACCTATCTCTATCTATCTATCTACCTACCTATCTCTATCTATCTACCTACCTACCTACCTATCTGTATCTATCTATCTACCTACCTACCTATCTGTATCCATCTATCTACCTACCTACCTATCTGTATCTATCAATCTACCTACCTACCTATCTCTATCTATCTATCTACCTACCTACATATCTGTATCTATCTATCTACCTACCTACCTATCTGTATCTATCTATCTACCTACCTACCTATCTGTATCTATCAATCTACCTACCTACCTATCTCTATCTATCAATTTAGCTACCTACCTATCTCTATCTATCTATCTATCTATCTATCTACCTACCTACCTATCTCTATCTATCTATCTACCTACCTACCTATCTCTATCTATCTATCTACATACCTACCTATCTCTATCTATCTACCTACCTACCTACATATCTGTATCTATCTATCTACCTACCTACCTATCTGTATCTATCTATCTACCTACCTACCTATCTCTATCTATCTACCTACCTACCTACCTATCTGTATCTATCTATCTACCTACCTATCTGTATCTATCAATCTACCTACCTACCTATCTCTATCTATCTATCTACCTACCTACCTATCTGTATCTATCAATCTACCTACCTGCCTATCTCTATCTATCTACCTACCTACCTACCTATCTGTATCTATCAATTTTCATACCTACCTATCTCTATCTATCTATCTGCCTACCTACCTATCTCTATCTATCTACCTACCTACCTATCTGTATTTATCTATCTACCTACCTACCTATCTGTATCTATCTACCTACTTACCTACCTATCTCTACCTACCTACCTACCTACCTACCTATCTCTATCTATCTACCTACCTACCTATCTGTATCTATCTATCTACCTACCTACCTATCTGTATCTATCAATTTACCTACCTACCTATCTCTATCTATCTATCTACCTACCTACCTATCTCTATCTACCTACCTACCTACCTACCTACCTACCTATATCTATCTATCTATCTACCTACCTACCTATCTGTATCTATCAATCTACCTACCTACCTATCTCTATCTATCTACCTACCTACCTACCTATCTGTATCTATCTATCTACCTACCTATCTGTATCTATCAATCTACCTACCTACCTATCTCTATCTATCTACCTACCTACCTATCTGTATCTATCTACCTACCTACCTACCTATGTCTATCTATCTACCTACCTACCTACCTATCTTTATCTATCTATCTACCTACCTATCTATCTCTATCTATCTACCTAACTACCTAACTATCTCTATCTATCTACCTACCTACCTACCTATCTTTATCTATCTATCTATCTATCTATCTATCTATCTATCTATCTATCTATCTATCTATCTATCTATCTATCTATCTACCTACCTATCTGTATCTATCTATCTACCTACCTACCTACCTGCATCTATCAATCTACCTACCTACCTACCTATCTCTATCTATCTATCTACCTACCTATCTCTATCTATCTACCTACCTACCTACCTATCTGTATCTATCTATCTACCTACCTACTTATCTGTATCCATCTATCTACCTACCTACCTATCTGTATCTATCAATCTACCTACCTACCTATCTCTATCTATCTACCTACCTACATATCTGTATCTATCTATCTACCTACCTACCTATCTGTATCTATCTATCTACCTACCTACCTATCTGTATCTATCTATCTACCTACCTACCTATCTCTATCTATCTATCTACCTACCTACCTATCTGTGTCTATCAATCTACCTACCTACCTATCTCTATCTATCTATCTACCTACCTACATATCTGTATCCATCTATCTACCTACCTACCTATCTGTATCTATCAATCTACCTACCTACCTATCTCTATCTATCTATCTACCTACCTACATATCTGTATCTATCTATATACCTACCAACCTATCTGTATCTATCAATTTACCTACCTACCTATCTCTATCTATCTATCTGCCTACCCATCTATCTCTATCTATCTATCTACCTACCTACCTATCTCTGTCTATCAATCTACCTACCTATCTATCTCTATCTATCTACATACCTACCTATCTGTATTTATCTATCTACCTACCTACCTATCTGTATCTATCTACCTACTTACCTACCTATATCTATCTACCTACCTACCTACCTATCTCTATCTAGCTATCTACCTACCTACCTATCTGTATCTATCTATCTACCTATCTACCTATCTGTATCTATCAATTTAGCTACCTACCTATCTCTATCTATCTATCTATCTACCTACCTACCTATCTCTATCTATCTATCTACCTACCTACCTACCTATCTCTATCTATCTATCTACATACCTACCTATCTCTATCTATCTACCTACCTACCTACATATCTGTATCTATCTATCTACCTACCTACCTATCTGTATCTATCTATCTACCTACCTACCTATCTGTATCTATCAATCTACCTACCTACCTATCTCTATCTATCTACCTACCTACCTACCTATCTGTATCTATCTATCTACCTACCTATCTGTATCTATCAATCTACCTACCTACCTATCTCTATCTATCTATCTATCTACCTACCTATCTGTATCTATCAATCTACCTACCTACCTATCTCTATCTATCTATCTACCTACCTACCTATCTGTATCTATCAATTTTCCTACCTACCTATCTCTATCTATCTATCTGCATACCTACCTATCTCTATCTATCTACCTACCTACCTACCTATCTCTATCTATCAATCTACCTACCTATCTATCTCTATCTATCTATCTACCTACCTACCTATCTGTATTTATCTATCTACCTACCTACCTATCTGTATCTATCTACCTACTTACCTACCTATCTCTATCTACCTACCTACCTACCTACCTACCTATCTCTATCTATCTACCTACCTACCTATCTGTATCTATCTATCTACCTACCTACCTATCTGTATCTATCAATTTACCTACCTACCTATCTCTATCTATATATCTACCTACCTACCTATCTCTATCTATCTATCTACCTACCTACCTATCTCTATCTATCTACCTACCTACCTACCTACCTATATCTATCTATCTATCTACCTACCTGCCCATTTCTATCTATCCATCTACCTACCTACCTATCTGTATCTATCTATCTACCTACCTACCTATCTGTATCTATCTATCTACCTACCTACCTATCTGTCTCTATCTATCTACCTACCTACCTATCTCTATCTATCAATCTACCTACCTACCTATCTCTATCTATCTATCTACCTACCTACCTATCTCTATCTATCTACCTACCTACCAACCTATCTGTATCTATCTATCTACCTACCTACCTATCTGTATCTATCTGTCTACCTACCTACCTATCTGTATCTATCAATCTACCTACCTACCTATCTCTATCTATCTACCTACCTACCTATATGTATCTATCTACCTACCTACCTACCTATGTCTATCTATCTATCTACCTACCTACCTATCTTTATCTATCTATCTACCTACCTATCTATCTCTATCTATCTACCTACCTACCTACCTATCTTTATCTATCTATCTATCTATCTATCTATCTATCTATCTATCTATCTATCTATCTATCTATCTATCTATCTATCTATCTATCTACCTACCTATCTGTATCTATCTATCTACCTACCTACCTACCTATCTGCATCTATCAATCTACCTACCTACCTATCTCTATCTATCTATCTACCTACCTACCTATCTCTATCTATCTACCTACCTACCTACCTATCTGTATCTATCTATATAAATACCTACCTATCTGTATCCATCTATCTACCTACCTACCTATCTCTATCTATCAATCTACCTACCTATCTGTGTCTATCAATCTACCTACCTACCTACCTATCTGTATCTATCAATCTACCTACCTACCTATCTCTATCTATCTACTTACCTACTTATCTGTATCTATCTACCTACCTACCTACCTATCTCTATCTATCTACCTACCTACCTACCTATCTCTATCTATCTATCTACCTACCTACCTATCTCTATCTATCAATCTACCTACCTACCTACCTATCTGTATCTATCTATCTACCTACCTACCTATCTGTATCTATCAATCTACCTACCTACCTATCTCTATCTATCTACCTACCTAACTACCTACCTATCTGTCTCTATCTATCTACCTACCTACCTATCTCTATCTATCAATATACCTACCTACCTACCTCTATCTATCTGTCTACCTACCTATCTACCTATCTATTTCTATCTATCTACCTACGTACGTATCTGTATCTATCTATCTACCTACCTACCTATCTGTATCTATCAATCTACCTACCTATCTCTATCTATCTACCTACCTACCTATCTGTATCTATCTACCTACCTACCTACCTATGTCTATCTATCTATCTACCTACCTACCTACCTCTTTATCTATCTATCTACCTACCTACCTATCTCTATCTATCTATCTACCTACCTACCTATCTCTATATATCTACCTACCTACCTACATATCTGTATCTATCTATCTACCTACCTACCTATCTGTATCTATCAATCTACCTACCTACCTATCTCTATATATCTATCTACATACCTACATATCTCTATCTATCTACCTACCTACCTACCTACCTATCTGTATCTATCTATCTACCTACCTACCTATCTGTATCTATCTATCTACCTACCTACCTATCTGTATCTATCAATATACCTACATACCTATCTCTATCTATCTACCTACCTACCTACCTATCTGTATCTATCTATCTACCTACCTATCTGTATCTATCAATCTACCTACCTACCTATCTCTATCTATCTATCTACCTACCTACCTATCTGTATCTATCAATCTACCTACCTACCTATCTCTATCTATCTATCTACCTACCTACCTATCTGTATCTATCAATTTACCTACCTACCTATCTCTATCTATCTATCTGCCTACCTACCTATCTCTATCTATCTATCTACCTACCTACCTATCTCTATCTATCAATCTACCTACCTATCTATCTCTATCTATCTATCTATCTATCTACCTACCTATCTGTATTTATCTATCTACCTACCTACCTATCTGTATCTATCTACCTACTTACCTACCTATCTCTATCTACCTACCTACTTACCTACCTATCTCTATCTATCTACCTACCTACCTATCTGTATCTATCTACCTACTTACCTACCTATCTCTATCTACCTACCTACTTACCTACCTATCTCTATCTATCTACCTACCTACCTATCTCTATCTATCTACCTACCTACCTACCTATCTCTATCTATCTATCTACCTACCTGCCTATTTCTATCTATCAATCTACCTACCTACCTATCTGTATCTATCTATCTACCTACCTACCTATCTGTATCTATCTATCTACCTACCTACCTATCTGTCTCTATCTATCTACCTACCTACCTATCTCTATCTATCAATCTACCTACCTATCTCTATCTATCTATCTACCTACCTACCTATCTCTATCTATCTACCTACCTACCAACCTATCTGTATCTATCTATCTACCTACCTACCTATCTGTATCTATCTGTCTACCTACCTACCTATCTGTATCTATCAATCTACCTACCTACCTATCTCTATCTATCTACCTACCTACCTATCTGTATCTATCTACCTACCTACCTACCTATGTCTATCTATCTACCTACCTACCTACCTATCTTTATCTATCTATCTACCTACCTATCTATCTCTATCTATCTACCTAACTACCTAACTATCTCTATCTATCTACCTACCTACCTACCTATCTTTATCTATCTATCTATCTATCTATCTATCTATCTATCTATCTATCTATCTATCTATCTATCTATCTATCTATCTATCTATCTACCTACCTATCTGTATCTATCTATCTACCTACCTAACTATCTGCATCTATCAATCTACCTACCTACCTATCTCTATCTATCTATCTACCTACCTATCTCTATCTATCTACCTACCTACCTACCTATCTGTATCTATCTATCTACCTACCTACCTATCTGTATCCATCTATCTACCTACCTACCTATCTGTATCTATCAATCTACCTACCTACCTATCTCTATCTATCTATCTACCTACCTACCTATCTGTATCTATCTATCTACCTACCTACCTACCTATCTGTATCTATCTATCTACCTACCTACCTATCTGTATCTATCAATCTACCTACCTACCTATCTCTATCTATCTATCTACCTACCTACCTATCTGTGTCTATCAATCTACCTACCTACCTATCTCTATCTATCTATCTACCTACCTACCTATCTGTATCTATCAATTTACCTACCTACCTATCTCTATCTATCTATCTATCTACCTACCTATCTATCTCTATCTATCTACCTAACTACCTAACTATCTCTATCTATCTACCTACCTACCTACCTATCTTTATCTATCTATCTATCTATCTATCTATCTATCTATCTATCTATCTATCTATCTACCTACCTATCTGTATCTATCTATCTACCTACCTACCTATCTGCATCTATCAATCTACCTACCTACCTATCTCTATCTACCTACCTACCTACCTATCTGTATCCATCTATCTACCTACCTACCTATCTGTATCTATCAATCTACCTACCTACCTATCTCTATCTATCTATCTACCTACCTACATATCTGTATCTATCTATCTACCTACCTACCTATCTGTATCTATCTATCTACCTACCTACCTATCTGTATCTATCAATCTACCTACCTACCTATCTCTATCTATCTATCTACCTACCTACCTATCTCTGTCTATCAATCTACCTACCTATCTATCTCTATCTATCTACCTACCTACCTATTTGTATTTATCTATCTACCTACCTACCTATCTGTATCTATCTACCTACTTACCTACCTATATCTATCTACCTACCTACCTACCTATCTCTATCTATCTATCTACCTACCTACCTATCTGTATCTATCTATCTACCTACCTACCGATCTGTATCTATCAATTTACCTACCTACCTATCTCTATCTATCTATCTACCTACCTACCTATCTCTATCTATCTATCTATCTACCTACCTACCTATCTCTATCTATCTACCTACCTACCTACCTATCTCTATCTATCTATCTACCTACCTACCTATCTCTATCTATCAATCTACCTACCTACCTATCTGTATCTATCTATCTACCTACCTACCTATCTGTATCTATCAATCTACCTACCTACCTACCTATCTCTATCTATCTACCTACCTACCTACCTACCTACCTATCTGTCTCTATCTATCTACCTACCTACCTATCTCTATCTATCAATCTACCTACCTACCTCTATCTTTCTATCTACCTACCTACCTACCTATCTGTTTCTATCTATCTACCTACCTACCTATCTGTATCTATCTATCTACCTACCTACCTTTCTTTATCTATCAATCTACCTACCTACCTATCTCTATCTATCTACCTACCTACCTATCTGTATCTATCTACCTACCTACCTATCTATGTCTATCTATCTACCTACCTACCTACCTCTTTATCTATCTATCTACCTACCTACCTATCTCTATCTATCTATCTACCTACCTACCTATCTCTATCTATCTACCTATCTACCTACATATATGTATCTATCTATCTACCTACCTACATTTCTGTATCTATCAATCTACCTACCTACCTACCTATCTCTATCTATCTATCTACCTACCTACCTATCTCTATCTATCTATTTATCTACCTACCTATCTGTATCTATCTATCTATCTACCTACCTATCTGTCTCTATCTATCTACCTACCTACCTATCTCTATCTATCAATCTACCTACCTACCTATATCTATCTATCTATCTACCTACCTGCCTATTTCTATCTATCCATCTACCTACCTACCTATCTGTATCTATCTATCTACCTACCTACCTATCTGTATCTATCTATCTACCTACCTACCTATCTGTCTCTATCTATCTACCTACCTACCTATCTCTATCTATCTACCTACCTACCAACCTATCTGTATCTATCTATCTACCTACCTACCTATCTGTATCTATCTGTCTACCTACCTACCTATCTGTATCTATCAATCTACCTACCTACCTATCTCTATCTATCTACCTACCTACCTATATGTATCTATCTACCTACCTACCTACCTATGTCTATCTATCTATCTACCTACCTACCTATCTTTATCTATCTATCTACCTACCTATCTATCTCTATCTATCTACCTACCTACCTACCTATCTTTATCTATCTATCTATCTATCTATCTATCTATCTATCTATCTATCTATCTACCTACCTATCTGTATCTATCTATCTACCTACCTACCTACCTATCTGCATCTATCAATCTACCTACCTACCTATCTCTATCTATCTATCTACCTACCTACCTATCTCTATCTATCTACCTACCTACCTACCTATCTGTATCTATCTATCTAAATACCTACCTATCTGTATCCATCTATCTACCTACCTACCTATCTGTATCTATCAATCTACCTACCTACCTATCTCTATTTATCTATCTACCTACCTACATATCTGTATCTATCTATCTACCTACCTACCTATCTGTATCAATCTATCTACCTACCTACCTATCTGTATCTATCAATCTACCTACCTACCTATCTCTATCTATCTATCTACCTACCTATCTGTGTCTATCAATCTACCTACCTACCTATCTCTATCTATCTACCTACCTACATATCTGTATCTATCTACCAACCTACCTACCTATCTCTATCTATCTACCTACCTACCTACCTATCTCTATCTATCTATCTACCTACCTACCTATCTCTATCTATCAATCTACCTACCTACCTATCTGTATCTATCTATCTACCTACCTACCTATCTGTATCTATCTATCTACCTACCTACCTATCTCTATCTATCTACCTACCTAACTACCTACCTATCTGTCTCTATCTATCTACCTACCTACCTATCTCTATCTATCAATATACCTACCTACCTACCTCTATCTATCTATCTACCTACCTACCTACCTATCTGTTTCTATCTATCTACCTACCTACGTATCTGTATCTATCTATCTACCTACCTACCTATTTGTATCTATCAATCTACCTACCTATCTCTATCTATCTACCTACCTACCTATCTGTATCTATCTACCTACCTACCTACCTATGTCTATCTATCTATCTACCTACCTACCTACCTCTTTATCTATCTATCTACCTACCTACCTATCTCTATCTATCTATCTACCTACCTACCTATCTCTATATATCTACCTACCTACCTACATATCTGTATCTATCTATCTACCTACCTACCTATCTGTATCTATCAATCTACCTACCTACCTATCTCTATATATCTATCTACCTACCTACCTATCTGTATCTATCAATCTACCTACATACCTATCTCTATCTATCTACCTACCTACCTACCTATCTGTATCTATCTATCTACCTACCTATCTGTATCTATCAATCTACCTACCTACCTATCTCTATCTATCTATCTACCTACCTACCTATCTGTATCTATCAATCTACCTACCTACCTATCTCTATCTATCTATCTACCTACCTATCTATCTCTATCTATCTATCTATCTACCTACCTACCTATCTGTATTTATCTATCTACCTACCTACCTATCTGTATCTATCTACCTACTTACCTACCTATCTCTATCTACCTACCTACCTACCTATCTCTATCTATCTACCTACCTACCTATCTGTATCTATCTATCTACCTACCTACCTATCTGTATCTATCAATTTACCTACCTACCTATCTCTATCTATCTATCTACCTACCTACCTATCTCTATCTATCTACCTACCTACCTACCTATCTCTATCTATCTATCTACCTACCTGCCTATTTCTATCTATCAATCTACCTACCTACCTATCTGTATCTATCTATCTACCTACCTACCTATCTGTATCTATCTATCTACCTACCTACCTATCTGTCTCTATCTATCTACCTACCTACCTATCTCTATCTATCAATCTACCTACCTATCTCTATCTATCTATCTACCTACCTACCTATCTCTATCTATCTACCTACCTACCAACCTATCTGTATCTATCTATCTACCTACCTACCTATCTGTATCTATCTGTCTACCTACCTACCTATCTGTATCTATCAATATACCTACCTACCTATCTCTATCTATCTACCTACCTACCTATCTGTATCTATCTACCTACCTACCTACCTATGTCTATCTATCTACCTACCTACCTACCTATCTTTATCTATCTATCTACCTACCTATCTATCTCTATCTATCTACCTAACTACCTAACTATCTCTATCTATCTACCTACCTACCTACCTATCTTTATCTATCTATCTATCTATCTATCTATCTATCTATCTATCTATCTATCTTTCTATCTATCTATCTATCTATCTATCTATCTATCTATCTATCTATCTATCTATCTACCTACCTACCTATCTGTATCTATCTATCTACCTACCTACCTATCTGCATCTATCAATCTACCTACCTACCTATCTCTATCTATCTATCTACCTACCTATCTCTATCTATCTACCTACCTACCTACCTATCTGTATCTATCTATCTACCTACCTACCTATCTGTATCCATCTATCTACCTACCTACCTATCTGTATCTATCAATCTACCTACCTACCTATCTCTATCTATCTATCTACCTACCTACCTATCTGTATCTATCTATCTACCTACCTACCTATCTGTATCTATCTATCTACCTACCTACCTATCTGTATCTATCAATCTACCTACCTACCTATCTCTATCTATCTATCTACCTACCTAGCTATCTGTGTCTATCAATCTACCTACCTACCTATCTCTATCTATCTATCTACCTACCTACCTATCTGTATCTATCAATTTACCTACCTACCTATCTCTATCTATCTATCTACCTACCTATCTATCTCTATCTATCTACCTAACTACCTAACTATCTCTATCTATCTACCTACCTACCTACCTATCTTTATCTATCTATCTATCTATCTATCTATCTATCTATCTATCTATCTATCTATCTATCTATCTATCTACCTACCTATCTGTATCTATCTATCTACCTACCTACCTATCTGCATCTATCAATCTACCTACCTACCTATCTCTATATACCTACCAACCTACCTATCTGTATCCATCTATCTACCTACCTACCTATCTGTATCTATCAATCTACCTACCTACATATCTCTATCTATCTATCTACCTACCTACATATCTGTATCTATCTATCTACCTACCTACCTATCTGTATCTATCTATCTACCTACCTACCTATCTCTATCTACCTACCTACCTACCTACCTACCTACCTACCTATATCTATCTATCTATCTACCTACCTGCCTATTTCTATCTATCCATCTACCTACCTACCTATCTGTATCTATCTATCTACCTACCTACCTATCTGTATCTATCTATCTACCTACCTACCTATCTGTCTCTATCTATCTACCTACCTACCTATCTCTATCTATCAATCTACCTACCTACCTATCTCTATCTATCTATCTACCTACCTACCTATCTCTATCTATCTACCTACCTACCAACCTATCTGTATCTATCTATCTACCTACCTACCTATCTGTATCTATCTGTCTACCTACCTACCTATCTGTATCTATCAATCTACCTACCTACCTATCTCTATCTATCTACCTACCTACCTATATGTATCTATCTACCTACCTACCTACCTATGTCTATCTATCTATCTACCTACCTACCTATCTTTATCTATCTATCTACCTACCTATCTATCTCTATCTATCTACTTACCTACCTACCTATCTTTATCTATCTATCTATCTATCTATCTATCTATCTATCTATCTATCTATCTATCTATCTATCTATCTATATACCTACCTATCTGTATCTATCTATCTACCTACCTACCTACCTATCTGCATCTATCAATCTACCTACCTACCTATCTCTATCTATCTATCTACCTACCTACCTATCTCTATCTATCTACCTACCTACCTACCTATCTGTATCTATCTATCTAAATACCTACCTATCTGTATCCATCTATCTACCTACCTACCTATCTGTATCTATCAATCTACCTACCTACCTATCTCTATTTATCTATCTAACTACCTACATATCTGTATCTATCTATCTACCTACCTACCTATCTGTATCAATCTATCTACCTACCTACCTATCTGTATCTATCAATCTACCTACCTACCTATCTCTATCTATCTATCTACCTACCTACCTATCTCTATCTATCAATCTACCTACCTACCTATCTGTATCTATCTATCTACCTACCTACCTATCTGTATCTATCAATCTACCTACCTACCTATCTCTATCTATCTACCTACCTAACTACCTACCTATCTGTCTCTATCTATCTACCTACCTACCTATCTCTATCTATCAATATACCTACCTACCTACCTCTATCTATCTATCTACCTACCTACCTACCTATCTGTTTCTATCTATCTACCTACCTACGTATCTGTATCTATCTATCTACCTACCTACCTATCTGTATCTATCAATCTACCTACCTATCTCTATCTATCTACCTACCTACCTATCTGTATCTATCTACCTACCTACCTACCTATGTCTATCTATCTATCTACCTACCTACCTACCTCTTTATCTATCTATCTACCTACCTACCTATCTCTATCTATCTATCTATCTATCTACCTACCTATCTCTATATATCTACCTACCTACCTACATATCTGTATCTATCTATCTACCTACCTACCTATCTGTATCTATCAATCTACCTACCTACCTATCTCTATATATCTATCTACATACCTACATATCTCTATCTATCTACCTACCTACCTACCTACCTATCTGTATCTATCTATCTACCTACCTACCTATCTGTATCTATCTATCTACCTACCTACCTATCTGTATCTATCAATCTACCTACATACCTATCTCTATCTATCTACCTACCTACCTACCTATCTGTATCTATCTATCTACCTACCTATCTGTATCTATCAATCTACCTACCTACCTATCTCTATCTATCTATCTACCTACCTACCTATCTGTATCTATCAATCTACCTACCTACCTATCTCTATCTATCTATCTACCTACCTACCTATCTGTATCTATCAATCTACCTACCTACCTATCTCTATTTATCTATCTACCTACCTACATATCTGTATCTATCTATCTACCTACCTACCTATCTCTATCTATCTATCTACCTACCTACCTATCTGTATCTATCAATCTACCTACCTACCTATCTCTATTTATCTATCTACCTACCTACATATCTGTGTCTATCTATCTACCTACCTACCTATCTGTATCAATCTATCTACCTACCTACCTATCTGTATCTATCAATCTACCTACCTACCTATCTCTATCTATCTATCTACCTACCTACCTATCTCTATCTATCTACCTACCTACCTACCTATCTCTATCTATCTATCTACCTACCTACCTATCTGTATCTATCTATCTACCTACCTACCTATCTGTATCTATCAATCTACCTACCTACCTATCTCTATTTATCTATCTACCTACCTACATATCTGTATCTATCTACCTACCTACCTACCTATCTCTATCTATCTATCTACCTACCTACCTATCTGTATCTATCAATCTACCTACCTACCTATCTCTATCTATCTATCTACCTACCTATCTGTGTCTATCAATCTACCTACCTACCTACCTATCTGTATCTATCAATCTACCTACCTACCTATCTCTATCTATCTACCTACCTACTTATCTGTATCTATCTACCTACCTACCTACCTATCTCTATCTATCTACCTACCTACCTACCTATCTCTATCTATCTATCTACCTACCTACCTATCTCTATCTATCAATCTACCTACCTACCTATCTGTATCTATCTATCTACCTACCTACCTATCTGTATCTATCAATCTACCTACCTACCTATCTCTATCTATCTACCTACCTAACTACCTACCTATCTGTCTCTATCTATCTACCTACCTACCTATCTCTATCTATCAATATACCTACCTACCTACCTACCTCTATCTATCTATCTACCTACCTACCTACCTACCTATCTGTTTCTATCTATCTACCTACCTACGTATCTGTATCTATCTATCTACCTACCTACCTATCTGTATCTATCAATCTACCTACCTATCTCTATCTATCTACCTACCTACCTATCTGTATCTATCTACCTACCTACCTACCTATGTCTATCTATCTATCTACCTACCTACCTACCTCTTTATCTATCTATCTACCTACCTACCTATCTCTATCTATCTATCTATCTATCTACCTACCTATCTCTATATATCTACCTACCTACCTACATATCTGTATCTATCTATCTACCTACCTACCTATCTGTATCTATCAATCTACCTACCTACCTATCTCTATATATCTATCTACATACCTACATATCTCTATCTATCTACCTACATACCTACCTACCTATCTGTATCTATCTATCTACCTACCTACCTATCTGTATCTATCTATCTACCTACCTACCTATCTGTATCTATCAATCTACCTACATACCTATCTCTATCTATCTACCTACCTACCTACCTATCTGTATCTATCTATCTACCTACCTATCTGTATCTATCAATCTACCTACCTACCTATCTCTATCTATCTATCTACCTACCTACCTATCTGTATCTATCAATCTACCTACCTACCTATCTCTATCTATCTATCTACCTACCTACCTATCTGTATCTATCAATTTACCTACCGACCTATCTCTATCTATCTATCTGCCTACCTACCTATCTCTATCTATCTATCTACCTACCTACCTATCTCTATCTATCAATCTACCTACCTATCTATCTCTATCTATCTATCTATCTATCTATCTATCTATCTACCTACCTACCTATCTGTATTTATCTATCTACCTACCTACCTATCTGTATCTATCTACCTACTTACCTACCTATCTCTATCTACCTACCTACCTACCTACCTATCTCTATCTATCTACCTACCAACCTATCTGTATCTATCTATCTACCTACCTACCTATCTGTATCTATCAATTTACCTACCTACCTATCTCTATCTATCTATCTACCTACCTACCTATCTCTATCTATCTACCTACCTACCTATCTCTATCTATCTATCTACCTACCTGCCTATTTCTATCTATCAATCTACCTACCTACCTATCTGTATCTATCTATCTACCTACCTACCTATCTGTATCTATCTATCTACCTACCTACCTATCTGTCTCTATCTATCTACCTACCTACCTATCTCTATCTATCAATCTACCTACCTATCTCTATCTATCTATCTACCTACCTACCTATCTCTATCTATCTACCTACCTACCAACCTATCTGTATCTATCTATCTACCTACCTACCTATCTGTATCTATCTGTCTACCTACCTACCTATCTGTATCTATCAATCTACCTACCTACCTATCTCTATCTATCTACCTACCTACCTATCTGTATCTATCTACCTACCTACCTACCTATGTCTATCTATCTACCTACCTACCTACCTATCTTTATCTATCTATCTACCTACCTATCTATCTCTATCTATCTACCTAACTACCTAACTATCTCTATCTATCTACCTACCTACCAACCTATCTTTATCTATCTATCTATCTATCTATCTATCTATCTATCTATCTATCTATCTATCTATCTATCTATCTATCTATCTATCTACCTACCTACCTATCTGTATCTATCTATCTACCTACCTACCTATGTCTATCTATCTATCTACCTACCTACCTCTTTATCTATCTATCTACCTACCTACCTATCTCTATCTATCTATCTACCTACCTACCTACCTCTATCTATCTACCTACCTACCTACATATCTGTATCTATCTATCTACCTACCTACCTTTCTGTATCTATCAATCTACCTACCTACCTATCTCTATCTATCTATCTACCTACCTACCTATCTCTATCTATCTATCTATCTACCTACCTATCTGTATCTATCTATCTAACTACCTACCTATCTGTATCTATCTATCTACCTACCTACCTATCTGTATCTATCTATCTACCTACCTACCTATCTCTATCTATCTATCTACCTACCTACCTATCTGTATCTATCAATCTACCTACCTACCTATGTCTATCTATCTATCTACCTACCTACCTATCTCTATCTATCTACCTACCTATATGTATTTATCTATCTACCTACCTACCTATCTGTATCTATCTACCTACCTACCTACCTTTCTGTATCTATCTATCTACCTACCTACCTATCTGTATCTATCTATCTACCTAACTACCTATCTGTATCTATCTATCTACCTACCTACCTACCTATCTCTTTCTATCTATCGACCTACCTACCTATCTGTCTCTATCAATCTACCTACCTATCTATCTCTATCTATCTACCTACCTACCTAACTATCTCTATCTATCTATCTACCTACCTATCTTTATCTATCTATCTATCTACCTAACTACCTATCTGTATCTATCTATCTACCTACCTACCTATCTGTATCTATCAATCTACCTACCTACCTATCTCTATCTATCTATCTACCTACCTACCTATCTCTATCTATCTACCTACCAACCTACCTATCTGTATCTATCTATCTACCTACCTACCTATCTGTATCTATCTATCTACCTACCTACCTATCTGTATCTATCTGTCTACCTACCTACCTATCTGTATCTATCAATCTACCTACCTACCTATCTCTATCTATCTACCTACCTACCTATCTGTATCTATCTACCTACCTACCTACCTATGTCTATCTATCTACCTACCTACCTACCTATCTTTATCTATCTATCTACCTACCTATCTATCTCTATCTATCTACCTAACTACCTAACTATCTCTATCTATCTACCTACCTACCTACCTATCTTTATCTATCTATCTATCTATCTATCTATCTATCTATCTATCTATCTATCTATCTATCTATCTATCTATCTATCTATCTATCTATCTACCTACCTACCTATCTGTATCTATCTATCTACCTACCTACCTATGTCTATCTATCTATCTACCTACCTACCTCTTTATCTATCTATCTACCTACCTACCTATCTCTATCTATCTATCTATCTATCTACCTACCTATCTCTATATATCTACCTACCTACCTACATATCTGTATCTATCTATCTACCTACCTACCTATCTGTATCTATCAATCTACCTACCTACCTATCTCTATATATCTATCTACATACCTACATATCTCTATCTATCTACCTACCTACCTACCTACCTATCTGTATCTATCTATCTACCTACCTACCTATCTGTATCTATCTATCTACCTACCTACCTATCTGTATCTATCAATCTACCTACATACCTATCTCTATCTATCTACCTACCTACCTACCTATCTGTATCTATCTATCTACCTACCTATCTGTATCTATCAATCTACCTACCTACCTATCTCTATCTATCTATCTACCTACCTACCTATCTGTATCTATCAATCTACCTACCTACCTATCTCTATCTATCTATCTACCTACCTACCTATCTGTATCTATCAATTTACCTACCTACCTATCTCTATCTATCTATCTGCCTACCTACCTATCTCTATCTATCTATCTACCTACCTACCTATCTCTATCTATCAATCTACCTACCTATCTATCTCTATCTATCTATCTATCTACCTACCTACCTATCTGTATTTATCTATCTACCTACCTACCTATCTGTATCTATCTACCTACTTACCTACCTATCTCTATCTACCTACCTACCTACCTACCTATCTCTATCTATCTACCTACCAACCTATCTGTATCTATCTATCTACCTACCTACCTATCTGTATCTATCAATTTACCTACCTACCTATCTCTATCTATCTACCTACCTACCTATCTCTATCTATCGATCTACCTACCTACCTATCTCTATCTATCTATCTACCTACCTACCTATCTCTATCTATCTATCTACCTACCTACCTATCTCTATCTATCAATCTACCTACCTATCTATCTCTATCTATCTATCTATCTACCTACCTACCTATCTGTATTTATCTATCTACCTACCTACCTATCTGTATCTATCTACCTACTTACCTACCTATCTCTATCTACCTACCTACCTACCTACCTATCTCTATCTATCTACCTACCAACCTATCTGTATCTATCTATCTACCTACCTACCTATCTGTATCTATCTATCTACCTACCTACCTATGTCTATCTATCTATCTACCTACCTACCTCTTTATCTATCTATCTACCTACCTACCTATCTCTATCTATCTATCTACCTACCTACCTACCTCTATCTATCTACCTACCTACCTACATATCTGTATCTATCTATCTACCTACCTACCTTTCTGTATCTATCAATCTACCTACCTACCTATCTCTATCTATCTATCTACCTACCTACCTATCTCTATCTATCTATCTATCTACCTACCTATCTGTATCTATCTATCTAACTACCTACCTATCTGTATCTATCTATCTACCTACCTACCTATCTGTATCTATCTATCTACCTACCTACCTATCTCTATCTATCTATCTACCTACCTACCTATCTGTATCTATCAATCTACCTACCTACCTATGTCTATCTATCTATCTACCTACCTACCTATCTCTATCTATCTACCTACCTACCTACCTATATGTATTTATCTATCTACCTACCTACCTATCTGTATCTATCTACCTACCTACCTACCTTTCTATATCTATCTATCTACCTACCTACCTATCTGTATCTATCTATCTACCTACCTACCTATCTGTATCTATCTATCTACCTACCTACCTACCTATCTCTTTCTATCTATCGACCTACCTACCTATCTGTCTCTATCAATCTACCTACCTATCTATCTCTATCTATCTACCTACCTACCTAACTATCTCTATCTATCTATCTACCTACCTATCTTTATCTATCTATCTATCTACCTAACTACCTATCTGTATCTATCTATCTACCTACCTACCTATCTGTATCTATCAATCTACCTACCTACCTATCTCTATCTATCTATCTACCTACCTACCTATCTCTATCTATCTACCTACCAACCTACCTATCTGTATCTATCTATCTACCTACCTACCTATCTGTATCTATCTATCTACCTACCTACCTATCTGTATCTATCTGTCTACCTACCTACCTATCTGTATCTATCAATCTACCTACCTACCTATCTCTATCTATCTACCTACCTACCTATCTGTATCTATCTACCTACCTACCTACCTATGTCTATCTATCTACCTACCTACCTACCTATCTTTATCTATCTATCTACCTACCTATCTATCTCTATCTATCTACCTAACTACCTAACTATCTCTATCTATCTACCTACCTACCTACCTATCTTTATCTATCTATCTATCTATCTATCTATCTATCTATCTATCTATCTATCTATCTATCTATCTATCTATCTACCTACCTACCTATCTGTATCTATCTATCTACCTACCTACCTATGTCTATCTATCTATCTACCTACCTACCTCTTTATCTATCTATCTACCTACCTACCTATCTCTATCTATCTATCTACCTACCTACCTACCTCTATCTATCTACCTACCTACCTACATATCTGTATCTATCTATCTACCTACCTACCTTTCTGTATCTATCAATCTACCTACCTACCTATCTCTATCTATCTATCTACCTACCTACCTATCTCTATCTATCTATCTATCTACCTACCTATCTGTATCTATCTATCTAACTACCTACCTATCTGTATCTATCTATCTACCTACCTACCTATCTGTATCTATCTATCTACCTACCTACCTATCTCTATCTATCTATCTACCTACCTACCTATCTGTATCTATCAATCTACCTACCTACCTATGTCTATCTATCTATCTACCTACCTACCTATCTCTATCTATCTACCTACCTACCTACCTATATGTATTTATCTATCTACCTACCTACCTATCTGTATCTATCTACCTACCTACCTACCTTTCTGTATCTATCTATCTACCTACCTACCTATCTGTATCTATCTATCTACCTACCTACCTATCTGTATCTATCTATCTACCTACCTACCTACCTATCTCTTTCTATCTATCTACCTACCTACCTAACTATCTCTATCTATCTATCTACCTACCTATCTTTATCTATCTATCTATCTACCTAACTACCTATCTGTATCTATCTATCTACCTACCTACCTATCTGTATCTATCAATCTACCTACCTACCTATCTCTACCTATCTATCTACCTACCTACCTATCTCTATCTATCTACCTACCAACCTACCTATCTGTATCTATCTATCTACCTACCTACCTATCTGTATCTATCTATCTACCTACCTACCTATCTGTAACTATCTACCTACCTACCTATCTCTATCTATCTATCTACCTACCTACCTATCTCTATCTATCAATCTACCTACCTACCTATCTCTATCTATCTATCTACCTACCTACCTATCTGTGTCTATCAATCTACCTACCTACCTATCTCTATCTATCTATCTACCTACCTACCTATCTGTATCTATCAATTTACCTACCTACCTATCTCTATCTATCTATCTGCCTACCCATCTATCTCTATCTATCTATCTACCTACCTACCTATCTCTGTCTATCAATCTACCTACCTATCTATCTCTATCTATCTACCTACCTACCTATCTGTATTTATCTATCTACCTACCTACCTATCTGTATCTATCTACCTACTTACCTACCTATATCTATCTACCTACCTACCTACCTATCTCTATCTATCTATCTACTTACCTACCTATCTGTATCTATCTATCTACCTACCTACCTATCTGTATCTATCAATTTACCTACCTACCTATCTCTATCTATCTATCTACCTACCTACCTATCTCTATCTATCTACCTACCTACCTACCTATCTCTATCTATCTATCTATCTACCTACCTACCTATCTCTATCTATCAATCTACCTACCTACCTATCTGTATCTATCTATCTACCTACTTACATATCTGTATCTATCAATCTACCTACCTACCTATCTCTATCTATCTACCTACCTACCTACCTACCTATCTGTCTCTATCTATCTACCTACCTACATATCTCTATCTATCAATCTACCTACCTACCTATCTGTATCTATCTATCTACCTACCTACCTATCTGTATCTATCTATCTACCTACCTACCTATCTCTATCTATCTATCTACCTACCTACCTATCTGTATCTATCAATCTACCTACCTACCTATGTCTATCTATCTATCTACCTACCTACCTATCTCTATCTATCTACCTACCTACCTACCTATATGTATTTATCTATCTACCTACCTACCTATCTGTATCTATCTACCTACCTACCTACCTTTCTGTATCTATCTATCTACCTACCTACCTATCTGTATCTATCTATCTACCTACCTACCTATCTGTATCTATCTATCTACCTACCTACCTACCTATCTCTTTCTATCTATCGACCTACCTACCTATCTGTCTCTATCAATCTACCTACCTATCTATCTCTATCTATCTACCTACCTACCTAACTATCTCTATCTATCTATCTACCTACCTATCTCTATCTATCTATCTATCTACCTACCTACCTATCTCTATCTATCAATCTACCTACCTACCTATCTCTATCTATCTACCTACCTACCTACCTACCTATCTGTCTCTATCTATCTACCTACCTACCTATCTCTATCTATCAATCTACCTACCTACCTACCTCTATCTATCTATCTACCTACCTACCTACCTATCTGTTTCTATCTATCTACCTACCTACCTATCTGTATCTATCTATCTACCTACCTACCTATCTGTATCTTTCAATCTACCTACCTACCTATCTCTATCTATCTACCTACCTACCTATCTGTATCTATCTACCTACCTACCTACCTATGTCTATCTATCTATCTACCTACCTACCTCTTTATCTATCTATCTACCTACCTACCTATCTCTATCTATCTATCTACCTACCTACCTATCTCTATCTATCTACCTACCTACCTACATATCTGTATCTATCTATCTACCTACCTACCTTTCTGTATCTATCAATCTACCTACCTATCTATCTCTATCTATCTATCTACCTACCTACCTATCTCTATCTATCTATCTATCTATCTACCTACCTATCTGTATCTATCTATCTAACTACCTACCTATCTGTATCTATCTATCTACCTACCTACCTATCTGTATCTATCTATCTACCTACCTACCTATCTCTATCTATCTATCTACCTACCTACCTATCTGTATCTATCAATCTACCTACCTACCTATGTCTACCTATCTATCTACCTACCTACCTATCTCTATCTATCTACCTACCTAACTACCTATATGTATTTATCTATCTACCTACCTACCTATCTGTATCTATCTACCTACCTACCTACCTATCTGTATCTATCTATCTACCTACCTACCTATCTGTATCTATCTATCTACCTACATACCTATCTGTATCTATCTATCTACCTACCTACCTACCTATCTCTTTCTATCTATCGACCTACCTACCTATCTGTCTCTATCAATCTACCTACCTATCTATCTCTATCTATCTTCCTACCTACCTAACTATCTCTATCTATCTATCTACCTACCTATCTTTATCTATCTATCTATCTATCTACCTAACTACCTATCTGTATCTATCTATCTACCTACCTACCTATCTGTATCTATCAATCTACCTACCTACCTATCTCTATCTATCTATCTACATACCTACCTATCTCTATCTATCTACCTACCAATCTACCTATCTGTATCTATCTATCTACCTACCTACCTATCTGTATCTATCTATCTACCTACCTACCTATCTGTATCTATCAATCTACCTACCTACCTATCTCTATCTATCTATCTACCTACCTACCTATCTGTATTTATCTATCTACCTACCTACCTATCTGTATCTATCTACCTACTTACCTACCTATCTCTATCTGCCTACCTAAATACCTACCTATCTCTATCTATCTATCTACCTACCTACCTATCTGTATCTATCTATATACCTACCTACCTATCTGTATCTATCAATCTACCTACCTACCTATCTGTATCTATCTACCTACTTACCTACCTATCTCTATCTACCTACCTAAATACCTACCTATCTCTATCTATCTATCTACCTACCTACCTATCTCTATCTATCTATCTACCTACCTACCTATCTCTATCTATCAATCTACCTACCTACCAATCTCTATCTATCTATCTACCTACCTACCTATCTCTATCTATCAATCTACCTACCTACCTATCTGTATCTATCTATCTACCTACCTACCTACCTGTATCTATCAATCTACCTACCTACCTATCTCTATCTATCTACCTACCTACCTATCTGTCTCTATCTATCTACCTACCTACCTATCTCTATCTATCAATCTACCTACCTACCTATCTCTATCTATCTATCTACCTACCTACCTATCTCTATCTATCTACCTACCTACCTACCTATCTGTATATATCTATCTACCTACCTACCTATCTGTATCTATCTGTTTACCTACCTACCTATCTGTATCTACCAATCTACCTACCTACCTATCTCTATCTATATACCTACCTACCTATCTATATCTATCTACCTACCTACCTACCTACCTATGTCTATCTATCTATCTACCTACCTACCTATCTGTATCTATCTATCTACCTACCTACCTATCGGTATCTATCAATCTACCTACCTACCTATCTCTATCTATCTATCTACCTACCTACCTATCTGTGTCTATCAACCTACCTACCTACCTATCTCTATCTATCTACCTACCTACCTATCTGTATCTATCAATTTACCTACCTACCTATCTCTATCTATCTATCTGCCTACCCATCTATCTCTATCTATCTACCTACCTACCTATCTCTATCTATCAATCTACCTACCTATCTATCTCTATCTATCTACCTACCTACCTATCTGTATTTATCTATCTACCTACCTACCTATCTCTATCTATCTATCTACCTACCTATCTCTATCAATCTACCTACCTACCTACCTATCTCTATCTATCTACCTACCTACCAACCTATCTGTATCTATCTATCTACCTACCTACCTATCTGTATCTATCTGTCTACCTACCTACCTATCTGTATCTATCAATCTACCTACCTTCCTATCTCTATCTATCTACCTACCTACCTATCTGTATCTATCTACCTACCTACCTACCTATGTCTATCTATCTACCTACCTACCTACCTATCTATCTCTATCTATCTACCTAACTACCTAACTATCTCTATCTATCTACCTACCTACCTACCTATCTTTATCTATCTATCTATCTATCTATCTATCTATCTATCTATCTATCTATCTATCTATCTAACTACCTACCTATCTGTATCTATCTATCTACCTACCTACCTATCTGCATCTATCAATCTACCTACCTACCTATCTCTATCTATCTATCTACCTACCTATTTCTATCTATCTACCTACCTACCTACCTATCTGTATCTATCTATCTACCTACCTACCTATCTGTATCCATCTATCTACCTACCTATCTGTATCTATCAATCTACCTACCTACCTATCTCTATCTATCTATCTACCTACCTACCTATCTGTATCTATCTATCTACCTACCTACCTATCTGTATCTATCTATCTACCTACCTACCTATCTGTATCTATCAATCTACCTACCTACCTATCTCTATCTATCTATCTACCTACCTACCTATCTGTGTCTATCAATCTACCTACCTACCTATCTCTATCTATCTATCTACCTACCTACCTATCTGTATCTATCAATTTACCTACCTACCTATCTCTATCTATCTATCTACCTACCTATCTATCTCTATCTATCTACCTAACTACCTAACTATCTCTATCTATCTACCTACCTACCTACCTATCTTTATCTATCTATCTATCTATCTATCTATCTATCTATCTATCTATCTATCTATCTATCTACCTACCTATCTGTATCTATCGATCTACCTACCTACCTATCTGCATCTATCAATCTACCTACCTACCTATCTCTATCTACCTACCTACCTACCTACCTACCTATCTGTATCCATCTATCTACCTACCTACCTATCTGTATCTATCAATCTACCTACCTACCTATCTCTATCTATCTATCTACCTACCTACATATCTGTATCTATCTATCTACCTACCTACCTATCTGTATCTATCTATCTACCTACCTACCTATCTGTATCTATCAATCTACCTACCTACCTATCTCTATCTATCTATCTACCTACCTACCTATCTCTGTCTATCAATCTACCTACCTATCTATCTCTATCTATCTACCTACCTACCTATCTGTATTTATCTATCTACCTACCTACCTATCTGTATCTATCTACCTACTTACCTACCTATATCTATCTACCTACCTACCTACCTATCTCTATCTATCTATCTACCTACCTACCTATCTGTATCTATCTATCTACCTACCTACCGATCTGTATCTATCAATTTACCTACCTACCTATCTCTATCTATCTATCTACCTACCTACCTATCTCTATCTATCTATCTATCTACCTACCTACCTATCTCTATCTATCTACCTACCTACCTACCTATCTCTATCTATCTATCTACCTACCTACCTATCTCTATCTATCAATCTACCTACCTACCTATCTGTATCTATCTATCTACCTACCTACCTATCTGTAGCTATCAATCTACCTACCTACCTATCTCTATCTATCTACCTACCTACCTACCTATCTGTCTCTATCTATCTACCTACCTACCTATCTCTATCTATCAATCTACCTACATACCTACCTCTATCTTTCTATCTACCTACCTACCTACCTATCTGTTTCTATCTATCTACCTACCTACCTATCTGTATCTATCTATCTACCTACCTACCTATCTTTATCTATCAATCTACCTACCTACCTATCTCTATCTATCTACCTACCTACCTATCTGTATCTATCTACCTACCTACCTACCTATGTCTATCTATCTATCTACCTACCTACCTACCTCTTTATCTATCTATCTACCTACCTACCTATCTCTATCTATCTATCTACCTACCTACCTATCTCTATCTATCTACCTACCTACCTACATATATGTATCTATCTATCTACCTACCTACATTTCTGTATCTATCAATCTACCTACCTACCTATCTCTATCTATCTATCTACCTACCTACCTATCTCTATCTATCTATCTATCTACCTACCTATCTGTATCTATCTATCTAACTACCTACCTATCTATATCTATCTATCTACCTACCTACCTATCTGTATCTATCTATCTACCTACCTACCTATCTGTATCTATCTATCTACCTACCTACCTACCTATCTCTATCTATCTACCTACTTACCTATCTGTATCTATCTATCTACCTACCTACCTATCTCTATCTATCTATCTACCTACCTACCTATCTCTATCTATCTACCTACCTACCTACCTATGTCTATCTATCTACCAACCTACCTGCCTATTTCTATCTATCAATCTACCTACCTACCTATCTGTATCTATCTATCTACCTACCTACCTATCTGTATCTATCTATCTACCTACCTACCTATCTGTCTCTATCTATCTACCTACCTACCTATCTCTATCTATCAATCTACCTACCTACCTATCTCTATCTATCTATCTACCTACCTACCTATCTCTATCTATCTACCTACCTACCAACCTATCTGTATCTATCTATCTACCTACCTACCTATCTTGTATCTATCTGTCTACCTACCTACCTATCTGTATCTATCAATCTACCTACCTACCTATCTCTATCTATCTACCTACCTACCTATCTGTATCTATTCTACCTAGCTACCTACCTATGTCTATCTATCTACCTACCTACCTACCTACCTATTTTATCTATCTATCTACCTACCTATCTATCTCTATCTATCTACCTAACTACCTAACTATCTCTATCTATCTACCTACCTACCTACCTATCTTTATCTATCTATCTATCTATCTATCTATCTATCTATCTATCTATCTATCTATCTATCTATCTATCTATCTATCTATCTATCTATTTATCTATCTATCTATCTATCTATCTATCTATCTACCTACCTATCTGTATCTATCTATCTACCTACCTACCTATCTCTATCTTCTATCTACCTGCCTACCTACCTATCTGTTTCTATCTATCTACCTACCTACCTATCTGTATCTATCTATCTACCTACCTACCTATCTCTATCTATCTATCTATCTACCTACCTACCTATCTCTATCTATCTATCTATCTACCTACCTATCTGTATCTATCTATCTAACTACCTACCTATCTATATCTATCTATCTACCTACCTACCTATCTGTATCTATCTATCTACCTACCTACCTATCTGTATCTATCTATCTACCTACCTACCTACCTATCTCTATCTATCTACCTACCTACCTATCTGTATCTATCTATCTACCTACCTACCTATATCTATCTATCTATCTACCTACCTACCTATCTCTATCTATCTACCTACCTACCTACCTATCTCTATCTATCTACAACCTATCTGCCTATTTCTATCTATCAATCTACCTACCTACCTGTATCTATCTATCTACCTACCTACCTATCTGTATCTATCTATCTATCTACCTACCTATCTGTCTCTATCTATCTACCTACCTACCTATCTCTATCTATCAATCTACCTACCTACCTATCTCTATCTATCTATCTACCTACCTACCTATCTCTATCTATCTACCTACCTACCAACCTATCTGTATCTATCTATCTACCTACCTACCTATCTGTATCTATCTGTCTACCTACCTACCTATCTGTATCTATCAATCTACCTACCTACCTACCTATCTCTATCTATCTACCTACGTACCTATATGTATCTATCTACCTACCTACCTATCTATCTCTATCTATCTACCTAACTACCTAACTATCTCTATCTATCTACCTACCTACCTACCTATCTTTATCTATCTATCTATCTATCTATCTATCTATCTATCTATCTATCTATCTATCTATCTATCTATCTATCTATCTATCTATCTACCTACCTATCTGTATCTATCTATCTACCTACCTACCTATCTGTATCTATCTATCTACCTACCTACCTATCTGTCTCTATCTATCTACGTACCTACCTATCTCTATCTATCAATCTACCTACATACCTACCTGCCTATTTCTATCTATCAATCTACCTACCTACCTATCTGTATCTATCTATCTACCTACCTACCTATCTGTATCTATCTATCTACTACCTACCTATCTGTCTCTATCTATCTACCTACCTACCTATCTCTATCTATCAATCTACCTACATACCTACCTCTATCTTTCTATCTACCTACCTACCTACCTATCTGTTTCTATCTATCTACCTACCTACCTATCTGTATCTATCTATCTACGCTACCTACCTATCTGTATCTATCAATCTACCTACCTACCTATCTCTATCTATCTACCTACCTACCTATCTGTATCTATCTACCTACCTACCTACCTATGTCTATCTATCTATCTACCTACCTACCTACCTCTTTATCTATCTATCTACCTACCTACCTATCTCTATCTATCTATCTACCTACCTACCTATCTGTATCTATCAATTTACCTACCTACCTATCTCTATCTATCTATCTACCTACCTACCTATGTCTATCTATCTATCTACCTACCTACCTACCTATCTCTATCTATCTACCTACCTACCTACCTATCTCTATCTATCTATCTACCTACCTGCCTATTTCTATCTATCAATCTACCTACCTACCTATCTGTATCTATCTATCTACCTACCTACCTATCTGTATCTATCTATCTACCTACCTACCTATCTTTCTCTATCTATCTACCTACCTACCTATCTCTATCTATCAATCTACCTACCTACCTATCTGTATCTATCTATCTACCTACCTACCTATCTGTATCTATCTGTCTACCTACCTACCTATCTGTATCTATCAATCTACCTACCTACCTATCTCTATCTATCTACCTACCTACCTATCTGTATCTATCTACCTACCTACCTACCTATGTCTATCTATCTACCTACCTACCTACCTATCTTTATCTATCTATCTACCTACCTATCTATCTCTATCTATCTACCTAACTACCTAACTATCTCTATCTATCTACCTACCTACCTACCTATCTTTATCTATCTATCCATCCATCTATCTATCTATCTGTCTATCTATCTATCTATCTATCTACCTACCTATCTGTATCTATCTACCTACCTACCTACCTGCATCTATCAATCTACCTACCTACCTATCTCTATCTATCTATCTACCTACCTATCTCTATCTATCTATCTACCTACCTACCTATCTGTATCTATCTATCTACCTACCTACCTATCTGTATCCATCTATCTACCTACCTACCTATCTGCATCTATCAATCTACCTACCTACCTATCTCTATCTATCAATCTACCTACCTACATATCTGTATCTATCTATCTACCTACCTACCTATCTGTATCTATCTATCTACCTACCTACCTATCTGTATCTATCAATCTACCTACCTACCTATCTCTATCTATCTATCTACCTACCTACCTATCTGTGTCTATCAATCTACCTACCTACCTATCTCTATCTATCTATCTACCTACCTACCTATCTCTATCTATCTATCTGCCTACCCATCTATCTCTATCTATCTACCTACCTACCTATCTCTGTCTATCAATCTACCTACCTATCTATCTCTATCTATCTACCTACCTACCTATCTGTATTTATCTATCTACCTACCTACCTATCTGTATCTATCTATCTACCTACTTACCTATCTGTATCTATCAATTTAGCTACCTACCTATCTCTATCTATCTATCTATCTACCTACCTACCTATCTCTATCTATCTATCTATCTACCTACCTACCTATCTCTATCTATCTACCTACCTACCTACCTATCTCTATCTATCTATCTATCTACCTACCTACCTATCTCTATCTATCAATCTACCTACCTACCTATCTGTATCTATCTATCTACCTACCTACCTATCTGTATCTATCTACCTACCTACCTACCTACCTATCTGTCTCTATCTATCTACCTACCTACCTATCTGTATCTATCTATCTACCTACCTACCTATCTGTATCTATCAATCTACCTACCTACCTATCTCTATCTATCTACCTACCTACCTATCTGTACCTATCTACCTACCTACCTACCTATGTCTATCTATCTATCTACCTACCTACCTCTTTATCTATCTATCTACCTACCTACCTATCTCTATCTATCTATCTACCTACCTACCTACCTCTATCTATCTACCTACCTACCTACATATCTGTATCTATCTATCTACCTACCTACCTTTCTGTATCTATCAATCTACCTACCTACCTATCTCTATCTATCTATCTACCTACCTACCTATCTCTATCTATCTATCTATCTATCTACCTACCTATCTGTATCTATCTATCTAACTACCTACCTATCTGTATCTATCTATCTACCTACCTACCTATCTGTATCTATCTATCTACCTACCTACCTATCTCTATCTATCTATCTACCTACCTACCTATCTGTATCTATCAATCTACCTACCTACCTATGTCTATCTATCTATCTACCTACCTACCTATCTCTATCTATCTACCTACCTACCTACCTATATGTATTTATCTATCTACCTACCTACCTCTCTGTATCTATCTACCTACCTACCTACCTATCTGTATCTATCTATCTACCTACCTACCTATCTGTATCTATCTATCTACCTACCTACATATCTGTATCTATCTATCTATCTACCTAACTACCTATCTGTATCTATCTATCTACCTACCTACCTATCTGTATCTATCAATCTACCTACCTACCTATCTCTATCTATCTATCTACCTACCTACCTATCTCTATCTATCTACCTACCAACCTACCTATCTGTATCTATCTATCTACCTACCTACCTATCTGTATCTATCTATCTACCTACCTACCTATCTGTATCTATCTACCTACCTACCTATCTCTATCTATCTATCTACCTACCTACCTATCTCTATCTATCAATCTACCTACCTACCTATCTCTATCTATCTATCTACCTACCTACCTATCTGTGTCTATCAATCTACCTACCTACCTATCTCTATCTATCTATCTACCTACCTACCTATCTGTATCTATCAATTTACCTACCTACCTATCTCTATCTATCTATCTGCCTACCCATCTATCTCTATCTATCTATCTACCTACCTACCTATCTCTGTCTATCAATCTACCTACCTATCTATCTCTATCTATCTACCTACCTACCTATCTGTATTTATCTATCTACCTACCTACCTATCTGTATCTATCTACCTACTTACCTACCTATATCTATCTACCTACCTACCTACCTATCTCTATCTATCTATCTACTTACCTACCTATCTGTATCTATCTATCTACCTACCTACCTATCTGTATCTATCAATTTACCTACCTACCTATCTCTATCTATCTATCTACCTACCTACCTATCTCTATCTATCTACCTACCTACCTACCTATCTCTATCTATCTATCTATCTACCTACCTATCTCTATCTATCAATCTACCTACCTACCTATCTGTATCTATCTATCTACCTACTTACCTATCTGTATCTATCAATCTACCTACCTACCTATCTCTATCTATCTACCTACCTACCTACCTACCTATCTGTCTCTATCTATCTACCTACCTACCTATCTCTATCTATCAATCTACCTACCTACCTACCTCTATCTATCTATCTACCTACCTACCTACCTATCTGTTTCTATCTATCTACCTACCTACCTATCTGTATCTATCTATCTACCTACCTACCTATCTGTATCTATCAATCTACCTACCTACCTATCTCTATCTATCTACCTACCTACCTATCTGTATCTATCTACCTACCTACCTACCTATGTCTATCTATCTATCTACCTACCTACCTACCTCTTTATCTATCTATCTACCTACCTACCTATCTCTATCTATCTATCTACCTACCTACCTATCTCTATCTATCTACCTACCTACCTACATATCTGTATCTATCTATCTACCTACCTACCTTTCTGTATCTATCAATCTACCTACCTACCTATCTCTATCTATCTATCTACCTACCTACCTATCTCTATCTATCTATCTATCTATCTACCTACCTATCTGTATCTATCTATCTAACTACCTACCTATCTGTATCTATCTATCTACCTACCTACCTATCTGTATCTATCTATCTACCTACCTACCTATCTCTATCTATCTATCTACCTACCTACCTATCTGTATCTATCAATCTACCTACCTACCTATGTCTACCTATCTATCTACCTACCTACCTATCGCTATCTATCTACCTACCTACCTACCTATATGTATTTATCTATCTACCTACCTACCTATCTGTATCTATCTACCTACCTACCTACCTATCTGTATCTATCTATCTACCTACCTACCTATCTGTATCTATCTATCTACCTACATACCTATCTGTATCTATCTATCTACCTACCTACCTACCTACCTATCTCTTTCTATCTATCGACCTACCTACCTATCTGTCTCTATCAATCTACCTACCTATCTATCTCTATCTATCTTCCTACCTACCTAACTATCTCTATCTATCTATCTACCTACCTATCTTTATCTATCTATCTATCTATCTATCTAACTACCTATCTGTATCTATCTATCTACCTACCTACCTATCTGTATCTATCAATCTACCTACCTACCTATCTCTATCTATCTATCTACATACCTACCTATCTCTATCTATCTACCTACCAATCTACCTATCTGTATCTATCTATCTACCTACCTACCTATCTGTATCTATCTATCTACCTACCTACCTATCTGTATCTATCAATCTACCTACCTACCTACCTATCTGTATCTATCTATTTACCTACCTACCTATCTGTATCTATCTATCTACCTACCTACCTATCTCTATCTATCTATCTACCTACCTACCTATCTCTATCTATCTATCTACCTACCTACCTATCTGTATCTATCAATCTACCTACCTACCTATCTCTATCTATCTATCTACCTACCTACCTATCTGTATCTATCAATTTACCTACCTACCTATCTCTATCTATCTATCTGCCTACCTACCTATCTCTATCTATCTATCTACCTACCTACCTATCTCTATGTATCAATCTACGTACCTATCTATCTCTATCTATCTACCTACCTACCTATCTGTATTTATCTATCTACCTACCTACCTATCTGTATCTATCTACCTACTTACCTACCTATCTCTATCTGCCTACCTAAATACCTACCTATCTCTATCTATCTATCTACCTACCTACCTATCTGTATCTATCTATATACCTACCTACCTATCTGTATCTATCAATCTACCTACCTACCTATCTGTATCTATCTACCTACTTACCTACCTATCTCTATCTACCTACCTAAATACCTACCTATCTCTATCTATCTATCTACCTACCTACCTATCTCTATCTATCTATCTACCTACCTACCTATCTCTATCTATCTAACTACCTACCTACCTATCTCTATCTATCTATCTACCTACCTACCTACCTATCTCTATCTATCAATCTACCTACCTACCAATCTCTATCTATCTATCTATCTACCTACCTACCTATCTCTATCTATCAATCTACCTACCTACCTATCTGTATCTATCTACCTACCTACCTACCTGTATCTATCAATCTACCTACCTACCTATCTCTATCTATCTACCTACCTACCTACCTATCTGTCTCTATCTATCTACCTACCTACCTATCTCTATCTATCAATCTACAAACCTACCTATCTCTATCTATCTATCTACCTACCTACCTATCTCTATCTATCTACCTACCTACCTACCTATCTGTATATATCTATCTACCTACCTACCTATCTGTATCTATCTGTTTACCTACCTACCTATCTGTATCTACCAATCTACCTACCTACCTATCTCTATCTATATACCTACCTACCTATCTGTATCGATCTACCTACCTACCTACCTACCTATGTCTATCTATCTATCTACCTACCTACCTATCTGTATCTATCTATCTACCTACCTACCTATCGGTATCTATCAATCTACCTACCTACCTATCTCTATCTATCTATCTACCTACCTACCTATCTGTGTCTATCAACCTACCTACCTACCTATCTCTATCTATCTACCTACCTACCTATCTGTATCTATCAATTTACCTACCTACCTATCTCTATCTATCTATCTGCCTACCCATCTATCTCTATCTATCTATCTACCTACCTACCTATCTCTATCTATCAATCTACCTACCTATCTATCTCTATCTATCTACCTACCTACCTATCTGTATTTATCTATCTACCTACCTACCTATCTCTATCTATCTATCTACCTACCTATCTCTATCTATCTACCTACCTACCTACCTATCTCTATCTATCTATCTACCTACCTACCTATCTCTATCTATCTATCTACCTACCTACCTATCTCTATCTACCTACCTACCTACCTACCTACCTATCTCTATCTATCTATCTACCTACCTACCTATCTCTATCTATCAATCTACCTACCTACCTATCTGTATCTATCTATCTACCTACCTACCTATCTGTATCTATCAATCTACCTACCTACCTATCTCTATCTATCTACCTACCTACCTATCTGTATCTATCTACCTACCTACCTACCTATGTCTATCTATCTATCTACCTACCTACCTCTTTATCTATCTACCTACCTACCTATCTCTATCTATCTATCTACCTACCTACCTATCTCTATCTATCTACCTACCTACCTACATATCTGTATCTATCTATCTACCTACCTACCTTTCTCTATCTATCTATCTACCTACCTATCTATCTCTATCTATCTATCTACCTACCTACCTATCTCTATCTATCTATCTATCTACCTACCTATCTGTATCTATCTATCTATCTACCTACCTATCTGTATCTATCTATCTACCTACCTACCTATCTGTATCTATCTATCTACCTACCTACCTATCTCTATCTATCTACCTACCTACCTATCTGTATCTATCAATCTACCTACCTACCTATGTCTATCTATCTATCTACTTACCTACCTATCTCAATCTATCTACCTACCTACCTACCTATATGTATTTATCTATCTACCTACCTACCTATCTGTATCTATCTACCTACCTACCTACCTATCTGTATCTATCTATCTACCTACCTACCTATCTGTATCTATCTATCTACCTACCTACCTACCTACCTATCTCTTTCTATCTATCTACCTACCTACCTATCTGTCTCTATCAATCTACCTACCTATCTATCTCTATCTATCTACCTACCTACCTAACTATCTCTATCTATCTATCTACCTACCTTCCTATCTTTATCTATCTATCTATCTATCTACCTAACTACCTATCTGTATTTGTCTATCTACCTACCTACCTATCTGTATCTATCAATCTACCTACCTACCTATCTCTATCTATCTATCTACATACCTACCTATCTCTATCTAGCTACCTACCTACCTACCTACCTATCTGTATCTATCTATCTACCTACCTACCTATCTGTATCTATCTATCTACCTACCTACCTATCTCTATCTATCTACCTACCTAGCTAAATGTATCTATCAATCTACCTACCTACCTATCTCTATCTATCTATCTACCTACCTACCTATCTGTATCTATCAATTTACCTACCTACCTATCTCTATCTATCTATGTACCTACCTACCTATCTGTATCTATCTACCTACCTACCTAACTATCTCTATCTATCTACCTACCTACCTACCTATCTGTATCTATCTACCTAGGTACCTACCTATCTGTATCTATCTATCTACCTACCTATCTATCTCTATCTATCTACCTACCTACCTATCTCTATCTATCTACCTACCTACCTACCTATCTGTCTCTATCTATCTACCTACCTACCTATCTCTATCTATCTACCTACCTACCTATCTCTATCTATCTATCTAGCTACCTACCTATCTGTATCTATCTATCTACCTACCTACCTATCTCTTTCTATCTATCTACCTACCTACCTATCTCTATGTATCAATCTACGTACCTATCTATCTCTATCTATATATCTACCTACCTACCTATCTGTATTTATCTATCTACCTACCTACCTATCTGTATCTATCTACCTACTTACCTACCTATCTCTATCTACCTACCTAAATACCTACCTATCTCTATCTATCTATCTACCTACCTACCTATCTGTATCTATCTATATACCTACCTACCTATCTGTATCTATCAATTTACCTACCTACCTTTCTCTATCTATCTATCTACCTACCTACCTATCTCTATCTATCTACCTACCTACCTACCTATCTCTATCTATCTACCTACCTACCTACCTACCTACCTACCTATCTCTATCTATCAATCTACCTACCAATCTCTATCTATATATCTATCTACCTACCTACCTATCTCTATCAATCTACCTACCTACCTATCTGTATCTATCTATCTACCTACCTACCTACCTGTATCTATCAATCTACCTACCTACCTATCTCTATCTATCTACCTACCTACCTACCTATCTGTCTCTATCTATCTACCTACCTACCTATCTCTATCTATCAATCTACCTACCTACCTATCTCTATCTATCTATCTACCTACCTACCTATCTCTATCTATCTACCTACCTACCTACCTATCTGTATATATCTATCTACCTACCTACCTATCTGTATCTATCTGTTTACCTACCTACCTATCTGTATCTACCAATCTACCTACCTACCTATCTCTATCTATATACCTACCTACCTATCTGTATCGATCTACCTACCTACCTACCTACCTATGTCTATCTATCTATCTACCTACCTACCTATCTGTATCTATCTATCTACCTACCTACCTATCGGTATCTATCAATCTACCTACCTACCTATCTCTATCTATCTATCTACCTACCTACCTATCTGTGTCTATCAACCTACCTACCTACCTATCTCTATCTATCTACCTACCTACCTATCTGTATCTATCAATTTACCTACCTACCTATCTCTATCTATCTATCTGCCTACCCATCTATCTCTATCTATCTATCTACCTACCTACCTATCTCTATCTATCAATCTACCTACCTATCTATCTCTATCTATCTACCTACCTACCTATCTGTATTTATCTATCTACCTACCTACCTATCTCTATCTATCTATCTACCTACCTATCTCTATCTATCTACCTACCTACCTACCTATCTCTATCTATCTATCTACCTACCTACCTATCTCTATCTATCTATCTACCTACCTACCTATCTCTATCTATCTACCTACCTACCTACCTACCTATCTCTATCTATCTATCTACCTACCTACCTATCTCTATCTATCAATCTACCTACCTACCTATCTGTATCTATCTATCTACCTACCTACCTATCTGTATCTATCAATCTACCTACCTACCTATCTCTATCTATCTACCTACCTACCTATCTGTATCTATCTACCTACCTACCTACCTATGTCTATCTATCTATCTACCTACCTACCTCTTTATCTATCTACCTACCTACCTATCTCTATCTATCTATCTACCTACCTACCTATCTCTATCTATCTACCTACCTACCTACATATCTGTATCTATCTATCTACCTACCTACCTTTCTCTATCTATCTATCTACCTACCTATCTATCTCTATCTATCTATCTACCTACCTACCTATCTCTATCTATCTATCTATCTACCTACCTATCTGTATCTATCTATCTAACTACCTACCTATCTGTATCTATCTATCTACCTACCTACCTATCTGTATCTATCTATCTACCTACCTACCTATCTCTATCTATCTACCTACCTACCTATCTGTATCTATCAATCTACCTACCTACCTATGTCTATCTATCTATCTACTTACCTACCTATCTCAATCTATCTACCTACCTACCTACCTATATGTATTTATCTATCTACCTACCTACCTATCTGTATCTATCTACCTACCTACCTACCTATCTGTATCTATCTATCTACCTACCTACCTATCTGTATCTATCTATCTACCTACCTACCTACCTACCTACCTATCTCTTTCTATCTATCTACCTACCTACCTATCTGTCTCTATCAATCTACCTACCTATCTATCTCTATCTATCTACCTACCTACCTAACTATCTCTATCTATCTATCTACCTACCTTCCTATCTTTATCTATCTATCTATCTATCTACCTAACTACCTATCTGTATTTGTCTATCTACCTACCTACCTATCTGTATCTATCAATCTACCTACCTACCTATCTCTATCTATCTATCTACATACCTACCTATCTCTATCTATCTACCTACCTACCTACCTATATGTATCTATCTATCTACCTACCTACCTATCTGTATCTATCTATCTACCTACCTACCTATCTCTATCTATCTACCTACCTAGCTAAATGTATCTATCAATCTACCTACCTACCTATCTCTATCTATCTATCTACCTACCTACCTATCTGTATCTATCAATTTACCTACCTACCTATCTCTATCTATCTATCTACCTACCTACCTATCTGTATCTATCTACCTACCTACCTAACTATCTCTATCTATCTACCTACCTACCTACCTATCTGTATCTATCTACCTAGGTACCTACCTATCTGTATCTATCTATCTACCTACCTATCTATCTCTATCTATCTACCTACCTACCTATCTCTATCTATCTACCTACCTACCTACCTATCTGTCTCTATCTATCTACCTACCTACCTATCTCTATCTATCTACCTACCTACCTATCTCTATCTATCTATCTAGCTACCTACCTATCTGTATCTATCTATCTACCTACCTACTTATCTCTTTCTATCTATCTACCTACCTACCTATCTCTATGTATCAATCTACGTACCTATCTATCTCTATCTATATATCTACCTACCTACCTATCTGTATTTATCTATCTACCTACCTACCTATCTGTATCTATCTACCTACTTACCTACCTATCTCTATCTACCTACCTAAATACCTAACTATCTCTATCTATCTATCTACCTACCTACCTATCTGTATCTATCTATATACCTACCTACCTATCTGTATCTATCAATTTACCTACCTACCTTTCTCTATCTATCTATCTACCTACCTACCTATCTCTATCTATCTACCTACCTACCTACCTATCTCTATCTATCTACCTACCTACCTACCTACCTACCTATCTCTATCTATCAATCTACCTACCTACCTATCTCTATCTATCTATCTACCTACCTACTATCTCTATCTATCAATCTACCTGCCTACCTATCTGTATCTATCTATCTACCTACCTACCTATCTGTATCTATCAATCTACCTACCTACCTATCTCTATCTATCTACCTACCTACCTACCTATCTGTCTCCATCTATCTACCTACCTACCTATCTCTCTCTATCAATCTACCTACCTACCTATCTCTATCTATCTATCTACCTACCTACCTATCTCTATCTATCTACCTACCTACCTACCTATCTGTATCTATTTATATACCTACCTACCTATCTGTATCTATCTGTCTACCTACCTACCTATCTGTATCTATCAATCTACCTACCTACCTATCTCTATCTATATACCTACCTACCTATCTGTATCTATCTACCTACCTACCTACCTACCTATGTCTATCTATCTATCTACCTACCTACCTATCTTTATCTATCTATCTACCTACCTATCTATCTCTATCTATCTACCTACCTACCTAAATATCTCTATCTATCTACCTACCTACCTACCTATCTTTATCTATCTATCTATCTACCTACCTACCTATCTCTATCTATCTATCTATCTATCTACCTACCTACCTATCTGTATCTATCAATTTACCTACCTACCTATCTCTATCTATCTATCTGCCTACCTACCTATCTCTATCTATCTATCTACCTACCTACCTATCTCTATATATCAATCTACCTACCTATCTATCTCTATCTATCTATCTACCTACCTACCTATCTGTATTTATCTATCTACCTACCTACCTATCTGTATCTATCTACCTACTTACCTACCTATCTCTATCTACCTACCTACCTACCTATCTCTATCTATCTATCTACCTACCTACCTATCTGTATCTATCTATCTACCTACCTACCTATCTGTATCTATCAATTTACCTACCTACCTATCTCTATCTATCTATCTACCTACCTACCTATCTCTATCTATCTATCTACCTACCTACCTATCTCTATCTATCTACCTACCTACCTACATATCTCTATCTATCTATCTACCTACCTATCTATCTCTATCTATCAATCTACCTACCTACCTACCTATCTGTATCTATCTATCTAACTACCTACCTATCTGTATCTATCTACCTACCTACCTATCTATCTCTATCTATCTATCTACCTACCTACCTATCTCTACCTATCTACCTACCTACCTATCTGTATCTATCTATCTATCTACCTACCTACCTATCTCTTTCTATCTACCTACCTACCTATCTGTATCTATCTACCTACCTACCTAACTATCTCTATCTATCTACCTACCTACCTACCTACCTATCTGTATCTATCTACCTAGGTACCTACCTATCTGTATCTATCTATCTACCTACCTATCTATCTCTATCTATCTACCTATCTACCTATCTGTATCTATCAATCTACCTACCTACCTATCTCTATCTATCTACCTACCTACCTATCTGTCTCTATCTATCTACCTACCTACCTATCTCTATCTATCTACCTACCTACCTATCTCTATCTATCTACCTACCTACCTACCTATCTCTATCTATCTACCTACCTACCTACCTATCTCTTTCTATCAATCTACCTACCTACCTATCTGTATCTATCTATCTACCTACCTATCTGTATCTATCTACCTACCTACCTATCTATATCTATCTATCTATCTACCTACCTACCTATCTCTATCTATCTATCTACCTACCTCTCTGTATCTATCTATCTATCTACCTACCTACCTATCTCTTTCTATCTATCTACCTACCTACCTATCTGTCTCTATCAATCTACTTACCTATCTATGTCTATCTATCTATCTACCTACCTACCTAACTACCTATCTCTATCTATCTACCTACCTACCTATCTGTATCTATCTATCTACCTACCTACCTATCTGTATCTATCTACCTACCTACCTAACTATCTCTATCTATCTACCTACCTACCTACCTATCTGTATCTATCTACCATTGTACCTACCTATCTGTATCTATCTATCTACCTACCTATCTATCTCTATCTATCTACCTACCTACCTATCGCTATCTATCTACCTACCTACCTACCTATCTGTCTCTATCTATCTACCTACCTACCTATCTCTATCTACCTACCTACCTATCTCTATCTATCTATCTAGCTACCTACCTATCTGTATCTATCTACCTACCTACCTACCTATCTCTTTCTATCTATCTACCTACCTACCTATCTGTCTCTATCAATCTACCTACCTATCTATCTCTATATATCTATCTACCTATCGCTATCTATCTATCTACCTACCTACCTATCTGTATCTATCTACCTACCTACCTAACTATCTCTATCTATCTACCTACCTACCTACCTACCTATCTGTATCTATCTACCTACCTACCTATCTCTATCTATCAATATACCTACCTACCTATCTGTATCTATCTATCTACCTACCTACCTATCTCTATCTATCTATCTACCTACCTACCTATCTCTATCTATCTACCTACCTACCTACCTATCTCTATCTATCTATCTACCTACCTACCTATCTCTATCTATCAATCTACCTACCTACCTATCTGTATCTATCTATCTACCTACCTATCTGTATCTATCTACCTACCTACCTATCTATCTCTATCTATCTATCTACCTACCTACCTATCTCTATCTATCTACCTACCTACCTATCTGTATCAATCTATCTATCTACCTACCTACCTATCTCTTTCTATCTACCTACCTACCTATCTGTCTCTATCAATCTACTTACCTATCTCTCTCTATCTATCTATCTACCTACCTACCTACCTACCTACCTATCTCTATCTATCTACCTACCTACCTACCTACCTATCTGTATCTATCAATCTACCTACCTACCTATGTCTATCTATCTATCTACTTACCTACCTATCTCTATCTATCTACCTACCTACCTATATGTATTTATCTATCTACCTACCTACCTATCTGTATCTATCTACCTACCTACCTACCTATCTGTATCTATCTATCTACCTACCTACCTATCTGTATCTATCTATCTACCTACCTACCTACCTACCTATCTCTTTCTATCTATCTACCTACCTACCTATCTGTCTCTATCAATCTACCTACCTATCTATCTCTATCTATCTACCTACCTACCTAACTATCTCTATCTATCTATCTACCTACCTTCCTATCTTTATCTATCTATCTATCTATCTACCTAACTACCTATCTGTATTTGTCTATCTACCTACCTACCTATCTGTATCTATCAATCTACCTACCTACCTATCTCTATCTATCTATCTACATACCTACCTATCTCTACCTATCTACCTACCTACCTACCTATCTGTATCTATCTATCTACCTACCTACCTATCTGTATCTATCTATCTACCTACCTATCTATCTGTATCTATCTATCTACCTACCTACCTATCTCTATCTATCTATCTACCTACCTAGCTAAATGTATCTATCAATCTACCTACCTACCTATCTCTATCTATCTATCTATCTATCTATCTATCTACCTACCTACCTATCTGTATCTATCAATTTACCTACCTACCTATCTCTATCTATCTATCTACCTACCTACCTATCTGTATCTATCTACCTACCTACCTAACTATCTCTATCTATCTACCTACCTACCTACCTATCTGTATCTATCTACCTAGGTACCTACCTATCTGTATCTATCTATCTACCTACCTATCTATCTCTATCTATCTACCTACCTACCTATCTCTATCTATCTACCTACCTACCTACCTATCTGTCTCTATCTATCTACCTACCTACCTATCTCTATCTATCTACCTACCTACCTATCTCTATCTATCTATCTAGCTACCTACCTATCTGTATCTATGTACCTACCTACCTACCTATCTCTTTCTATCTATCTACCTACCTACCTATCTCTATGTATCAATCTACGTACCTATCTATCTCTATCTATATATCTACCTACCTACCTATCTGTATTTATCTATCTACCTACCTACCTATCTGTATCTATCTACCTACTTACCTACCTATCTCTATCTACCTACCTAAATACCTACCTATCTCTATCTATCTATCTACCTACCTACCTATCTGTATCTATCTATATACCTACCTACCTATCTGTATCTATCAATTTACCTACCTACCTATCTCTATCTATCTATCTACCTACCTACCTATCTCTATCTATCTACCTACCTACCTACCTATCTCTATCTATCTATCTACCTACCTACCTACCTATCTCTATCTATCAATCTACCTACCTACCTATCTCTATCTATCTATCTACCTACCTACTATCTCTATCTATCAATCTACCTGCCTACCTATCTGTATCTATCTATCTACCTACCTATCTGTATCTATCAATCTACCTACCTACCTATCTCTATCTATCTACCTACCTACCTACCTATCTGTATCTATCTATATACCTACCTACCTATCTGTATCTATCTGTCTACCTACCTATCTATCTGTATCTATCAATCTACCTACCTACCTATCTCTATCTATATACCTACCTACCTATCTGTATCTATCTACCTACCTACCTACCTACCTATGTCTATCTATCTATCTACCTACCTACCTATCTTTATCTATCTATCTACCTACCTATCTATCTCTATCTATCTACCTACCTACCTAACTATCTCTATCTATCTACCTACCTACCTACCTATCTTTATCTATCTATCTATCTATCTACCTACCTACCTATCTCTATCTAGCTATCTATCTACCTACCTACCTATCTGTATCTATCAATTTACCTACCTACCTATCTCTATCTATCTATCTGCCTACCTACCTATCTCTATCTACCTACCTACCTATCTCTATATATCAATCTACCTACCTATCTATCTCTATCTATCTATCTACCTACCTACCTATCTGTATTTATCTATCTACCTACCTACCTATCTGTATCTATCTACCTACTTACCTACCTATCTCTATCTACCTACCTACCTACCTATCTCTATCTATCTATCTACCTACCTACCTATCTGTATCTATCTATCTACCTACCTACCTATCTGTATCTATCAATTTACCTACCTACCTATCTCTATCTATCTATCTACCTACCTACCTATCTCTATCTATCTATCTACCTACCTACCTATCTCTATCTATCTACCTACCTACCTACATATCTCTATCTATCTATCTACCTACCTACCTATCTCTATCTATCAATCTACCTACCTACCTACCTATCTGTATCTATCTATCTAACTACCTACCTATCTGTATCTATCTACCTACCTACCTATCTATCTATCTCTATCTATCTATCTACCTACCTACCTATCTCTACCTATCTACCTACCTACCTATCTGTATCTATCTATCTATCTACCTACCTACCTATCTCTTTCTATCTACCTACCTACCTATCTGTCTCTATCAATCTACTTACCTATCTATCTCTATCTATCTATCTACCTACCTACCTACCTACCTACCTACCTACCTACCTACCTATCTCTATCTATCTACCTACCTACCTATCTGTATCTATCTATCTACCTACCTACCTATCTGTATCTATCTACCTAACTACCTAACTATCTCTATCTATCTACCTACCTACCTACCTACCTATCTGTATCTATCTACCTAGGTACCTACCTATCTGTATCTATCTATCTACCTACCTATCTATCTCTATCTATCTACCTACCTACCTATCTGTATCTATCAATCTACCTACCTACCTATCTCTATCTATCTACCTACCTACCTATCTGTCTCTATCTATCTACCTACCTACCTATCTCTATCTATCTACCTTCCTACCTATCTCTATCTATCTACCTACCTACCTACCTATCTCTATCTATCTATCTACCTACCTACCTATCTCTTTCTATCAATCTACCTACCTACCTATCTGTATCTATCTATCTACCTACCTATCTGTATCTATCTACCTACCTACCTATCTATATCTATCTATCTATCTACCTACCTACCTATCTCTATCTATCTATCTACCTACCTACCTACCTACCTACCTATCTCTTTCTATCTATATACCTACCTACCTATCTGTCTCTATCAATCTACCTACCTATCTATCTCTATCTATCTACCTACCTACCTAACTATCTCTATCTATCTATCTACCTACCTTCCTATCTTTATCTAGCTATCTATCTATCTACCTAACTACCTATCTGTATTTGTCTATCTACCTACCTACCTATCTGTATTTATCAATCTACCTACCTACCTATCTCTATCTATCTATCTACATACCTACCTATCTCTATCTATCTACCTACCTACCTACCTATCTGTATCTATCTATCTACCTACCTACCTATCTGTATCTATCTATCTACCTACCTATCCATCTGTATCTATCTATCTACCTACCTACCTATCTCTATCTATCTATCTACCTACCTAGCTAAATGTATCTATCAATCTACCTACCTACCTATCTCTATCTATCTATCTATCTACCTACCTACCTATCTGTATCTATCAATTTACCTACCTACCTATCTCTATCTATCTATCTACCTACCTACCTATCTGTATCTATCTACCTACCTACCTAACTATCTCTATCTATCTACCTACCTACCTACCTATCTGTATCTATCTACCTAGGTACCTACCTATCTGTATCTATCTATCTACCTACCTATCTATCTCTATCTATCTACCTACCTACCTATCTCTATCTATCTACCTACCTACCTACCTATCTGTCTCTATCTATCTACCTACCTACCTATCTCTATCTATCTACCTACCTACCTATCTCTATCTATCTATCTAGCTACCTACCTATCTGTATCTATCTACCTACCTACCTACCTATCTCTTTCTATCTATCTACCTACTTACCTATCTCTATGTATCAATCTACGTACCTATCTATCTCTATCTATATATCTACCTACCTACCTATCTGTATTTATCTATCTACCTACCTACCTATCTGTATCTATCTACCTACTTACCTACCTATCTCTATCTACCTACCTAAATACCTACCTATCTCTATCTATCTATCTACCTACCTATCTATCTCTATCTATCTACCTACCTACCTATCTGTATCTATCAATCTACCTACCTACCTATCTCTATCTATCTACCTACCTACCTATCTGTCTCTATCTATCTACCTACCTACCTATCTCTATCTATCTACCTTCCTACCTATCTCTATCTATCTACCTACCTACCTACCTATCTCTATCTATCTATCTACCTACCTACCTATCTCTTTCTATCAATCTACCTACCTACCTATCTGTATCTATCTATCTACCTACCTATCTGTATCTATCTACCTACCTACCTATCTATATCTATCTATCTATCTACCTACCTACCTATCTCTATCTATCTATCTACCTACCTACCTACCTACCTACCTACCTATTTCTTTCTATCTATATACCTACCTACCTATCTGTCTCTATCAATCTACCTACCTATCTATCTCTATCTATCTACCTACCTACCTAACTATCTCTATCTATCTATCTACCTACCTTCCTATCTTTATCTAGCTATCTATCTATCTACCTAACTACCTATCTGTATTTGTCTATCTACCTACCTACCTATCTGTATTTATCAATCTACCTACCTACCTATCTCTATCTATCTATCTACATACCTACCTATCTCTATCTATCTACCTACCTACCTACCTATCTGTATCTATCTATCTACCTACCTACCTATCTGTATCTATCTATCTACCTACCTATCCATCTGTATCTATCTATCTACCTACCTAGCTAAATGTATCTATCAATCTACCTACCTACCTATCTCTATCTATCTATCTATCTACCTACCTACCTATCTGTATCTATCAATTTACCTACCTACCTATCTCTATCTATCTATCTACCTACCTACCTATCTGTATCTATCTACCTACCTACCTAACTATCTCTATCTATCTACCTACCTACCTACCTATCTGTATCTATCTACCTAGGTACCTACCTATCTGTATCTATCTATCTACCTACCTATCTATCTCTATCTATCTACCTACCTACCTATCTCTATCTATCTACCTACCTACCTACCTATCTGTCTCTATCTATCTACCTACCTACCTATCTCTATCTATCTACCTACCTACCTATCTCTATCTATCTATCTAGCTACCTACCTATCTGTATCTATCTACCTACCTACCTACCTATCTCTTTCTATCTATCTACCTACTTACCTATCTCTATGTATCAATCTACGTACCTATCTATCTCTATCTATATATCTACCTACCTACCTATCTGTATTTATCTATCTACCTACCTACCTATCTGTATCTATCTACCTACTTACCTACCTATCTCTATCTACCTACCTAAATACCTACCTATCTCTATCTATCTATCTACCTACCTACCTATCTGTATCTATCTATATACCTACCTACCTATCTGTATCTATCAATTTACCTACCTACCTATCTCTATCTATCTATCTACCTACCTACCTATCTCTATCTATCTACCTACCTACCTACCTATCTCTATCTATCTATCTACCTACCTACCTACCTATCTCTATCTATCAATCTACCTACCTACCTATCTCTATCTATCTATCTACCTACCTACTATCTCTATCTATCAATCTACCTGCCTACCTATCTGTATCTATCTATCTACCTACCTACCTATCTGTATCTATCAATCTACCTACCTACCTATCTCTATCTACCTACCTACCTACCTATCTGTCTCTATCTATCTACCTACCTACCTATCTCTCTCTATCAATCTACCTACCTACCTATCTCTATCTATCTATCTACCTACCTACCTATCTCTATCTATCTACCTACCTACCTACCTATCTGTATCTATCTATATACCTACCTACCTATCTGTATCTATCTGTCTACCTACCTACCTATCTGTATCTATCAATCTACCTACCTACCTATCTCTATCTATATACCTACCTACCTATCTGTATCTATCTACCTACCTACCTACCTACCTAAGTCTATCTATCTATCTACCTACCTACCTATCTTTATCTATCTATCTACCTACCTATCTATCTCTATCTATCTACCTACCTACCTAACTATTTCTATCTATCTACCTACCTACCTACCTATCTTTATCTATCTATCTATCTATCTATCTACCTACCTACCTATCTCTATCTATCTATCTATCTACCTACCTACCTATCTGTATCTATCAATTTACCTACCTACCTATCTCTATCCATCTATCTGCCTACCTACCTATCTCTATCTATCTATCTACCTACCTACCTATCTCTATATATCAATCTACCTACCTATCTATCTCTATCTATCTATCTACCTACCTACCTATCTGTATCTATCTACCTACCTACCTACCTATCTGTATCTATCAATTTACCTACATACCTATCTCTATCTATATATCTGTCTACCTACCTATCTCTATCTATGTACCTACAAACCTATCTCTATCTATCTATCTATCTATCTACCTACCTACCTATCTGTATCTATCTATCTACCTACCTACCTATCTGTATCTATCAATTTACCTACCTACCTATCTCTATCTATCTATCTACCTACCTACCTATCTCTATCTATCTATCTGCCTACCTACCTATCTGTATCTATCAATTTACCTACCTACCTATCTCTATCTATCTATCTACCTACCTACCTATCTCTATCTATCTATCTACCTACCTACCTATCTCTATCTATCTACCTACCTACCTATCTCTATCTATCAATCTACCTACCTACCTATCTCTATCTATCTATCTACCTACCTACCTATCTCTATCTATCTACCTACCTACCTACCTATCTGTATCTATCAATCTACCTACCTACCTTCCTATCTCTATCTATCTACATACCTACCCATCTCTATCTATCTACCTACCTACCTACATATCTGTATCTATCTATCTACCTACCTACCTATCTGTATCTATCAATCTACCTACCTACCTATCTCTATCTATCTACCTACCTACCTATCTCTATCTATCTATCTATCTACCTATCTGTATCTATCTATCTAACTACCTACCTATCTGTATCTATCTATCTAGCTACCTACCTATCTGTATCTATCTATCTACCTACCTACCTATCTCTATCTATCTATCTACCTACCTACCTACCTATCTGTATCTATCAATCTACCTACCTACCTATGTCTATCTATCTATCTACCTACCTACCTATCTCTATCTATCTACCTACATACCTACCTACCTATCTCTATCTATCTATCTACCTACCTACCTATCTCTATCTATCAATCTACCTACCTACCTATCTCTATCTATCTACCTACCTACCTATCTCTATCTATCAATCTACCTACCTACCTATCTGTATCTATCAATCTACCTACCTACCTATCTCTATCTATCTACCTACCTACCTACCTATCTGTCTCTATCTATCTACCTACCTACCTATCTCTATCTATCTATCTACCTACCTACCTATCTGTATCTATCTATCTACCTACCTACCTATCTGTATCTATCAATTTACCTACCTACCTATCTCTATCTATCTATCTACCTACCTATCTCTATCTATCTATCTACCTACCTACCTATCTCTATCTATCTACCTACCTACCTACCTATCTCTATCTATCTACCTACCTACCTACCTATCTGTCTCTATCTATCTACCTACCTACCTATCTCTATCTATCTATCTACCTACCTACCTATCTGTATCTATCTATCTACCTACCTACCTATCTGTATCTATCAATTTACCTACCTACCTATCTCTATCTATCTATCTACCTACCTATCTCTATCTATCTATCTACCTACCTGCCTATCTCTATCTATCAATCTACCTACCTACCTATCTGTATCTATCTATCTACCTACCTACCTATCTGTATCTATCAATCTACCTACCTACCTATCTCTATCTATCTACCTACCTACCTACCTATGTCTATCTATCTATCTACCTACCTACATATCTTTATCTATCTATCTACCTACCTGCCTATCTCTATCTATCAATCTACCTACCTACCTATCTGTATCTATCTATCTACCTACCTACCTATCTGTATCTATCAATCTACCTACCTACCTATCTGTCTCTATCAATCTACCTACCTACCTATCTATCTCTATCTATCTATCTACCTACCTACCTATCTTTATCTATCTATCTATCTATCTATCTATCTATCTATCTATCTATCTATCTATCTATCTACGTAACTACCCATCTCTATCTATCTACCTACCTACCTACATATCTGTATCTATCTATCTACCTACCTATCTGTATCTATCAATCTACCTAACTACCTATCTCTATCTATCTACCTACCTACCTATCTCTATCTATCTACCTACCTACCTATCTGTATCTATCAATCTACCTACCTACCTATCTCTATCTATCTACATACCTACCCATCTCTATCTATCTACCTACCTACCTACATATCTGTATCTATCTATCTACCTTCCTACCTATCTGTATCTATCAATCTACCTACCTATCTATCCCTATCTATCTATCTACCTACCTACCTATCTCTATCTATCAATCTACCTACCTACCTATCTCCATCTATCTACCTACCTACCTACCTATCTATCTCTATCTATCTACCTACCTACCTATCTCTATCTATCAATCTACCTACCTACCTATCTCTATCTATCTATCTACCTACCTACCTATCTCTATCTATCTACCTAACTACCTACCTATCTGTATCTATCTATCTACCTACCTACCTATCTGTATCTATCTGTCTACCTACCTACCTATCTGTATCTATCAATCTACCTACCTACCTATCTCTATCTATATACCTACCTACCTACCTATGTCTATCTATCTATCTACCTACCTACCTATCTTTATCTATCTATCTACCTACCTATCTATCTCTATCTATCTACCTACATACCTAACTATCTCTATCTATCTACCTACCTACCTATCTTTATCTATCTATCTATCTACCTACCTAACTATCTCTATCTATTTACCTACCTACCTACCTATCTTTATCTATCTATCTATCTACCTACCTACCTATCTGTATCTATCTATCTACCTACCTACCTAACTGTATCTATCAATCTACCTACCTACCTATCTCAATCTATCTATCTACCTACCTACCTATCTCTATCTATCTAGCTACCTACCTACCTATCTGTATCTATCTATCTACCTACCTACCTATCTCTATCTATCTATCTACCTACCTACCTATCTGTATCTATCAATCTACCTACCTACATATGTCTATCTATCTATCTATCTATCTATCTATCTATCTATCTATCTACCTACCTACCTATCTCTATCTATCAATCTACCTACCTACCTATCTCTATCTATCTATCTACCTACCTACCTATCTCTATCTATCTACCTACCTACCAACCTATCTGTCTCTATCTATCTACCTACCTACCTATCTCTATCTATCAATCTACCTTCCTACCTACCTCTATCTTTCTACCTACTTACCTACCTATCTGTATCTATCTATCTACCTACCTACCTATCTGTATCTATCTATCTACTTACCTACCTATCTGTATCTATCAATCTACCTACCTACCTATCTCTATCTATCTACCTACCTACCTATCTGTATCTATCTACCTACCTACCTACCTATGTCTATCTATCTATCTACCTACCTACCTATCTTTATCTATCTATCTACCTACCTACCTATCTGTATCTATCTACCTACCTACCTACCTATCTGTATATATCTATCTACCTACCTACCTATCTGTATCTATCTATCTACCTACCTACCTATCTGTATCTATCAATTTACCTACCTACCTATCTCTATCTATCTATCTACCTACCTACCTATCTCTATCTATCTATCTGCCTACCTACCTATCTGTATCTATCAATTTACCTACCTACCTATCTCTATCTATCTATCTACCTACCTACCTATCTCTATCTATCTATCTACCTACCTACCTATCTCTATCTATCTACCTACCTACCTATCTCTATCTATCAATCTACCTACCTACCTATCTCTATCTATCTATCTACCTACCTACCTATCTCTATCTATCTACCTACCTACCTACCTATCTGTATCTATCAATCTACCTACCTACCTTCCTATCTCTATCTATCTACATACCTACCCATCTCTATCTATCTACCTACCTACCTACATATCTGTATCTATCTATCTACCTACCTACCTATCTGTATCTATCAATCTACCTACCTACCTATCTCTATCTATCTACCTACCTACCTATCTCTATCTATCTATCTATCTACCTATCTGTATCTATCTATCTAACTACCTACCTATCTGTATCTATCTATCTAGCTACCTACCTATCTGTATCTATCTATCTACCTACCTACCTATCTCTATCTATCTATCTACCTACCTACCTACCTATCTGTATCTATCAATCTACCTACCTACCTATGTCTATCTATCTATCTACCTACCTACCTATCTCTATCTATCTACCTACATACCTACCTACCTATCTCTATCTATCTATCTACCTACCTACCTATCTCTATCTATCAATCTACCTACCTACCTATCTCTATCTATCTACCTACCTACCTATCTCTATCTATCAATCTACCTACCTACCTATCTGTATCTATCTATCTACCTACCTACCTATCTGTATCTATCAATCTACCTACCTACCTATCTCTATCTATCTACCTACCTACCTACCTATCTGTCTCTATCTATCTACCTACCTACCTATCTCTATCTATCTATCTACCTACCTACCTATCTGTATCTATCTATCTACCTACCTACCTATCTGTATCTATCAATTTACCTACCTACCTATCTCTATCTATCTATCTACCTACCTATCTCTATCTATCTATCTACCTACCTACCTATCTCTATCTATCTACCTACCTACCTACCTATCTCTATCTATCTACCTACCTACCTACCTATCTGTCTCTATCTATCTACCTACCTACCTATCTCTATCTATCTATCTACCTACCTACCTATCTGTATCTATCTATCTACCTACCTACCTATCTGTATCTATCAATTTACCTACCTACCTATCTCTATCTATCTATCTACCTACCTATCTCTATCTATCTATCTACCTACCTGCCTATCTCTATCTATCAATCTACCTACCTACCTATCTGTATCTATCTATCTACCTACCTACCTATCTGTATCTATCAATCTACCTACCTACCTATCTCTATCTATCTACCTACCTACCTACCTATGTCTATCTATCTATCTACCTACCTACATATCTTTATCTATCTATCTACCTACCTGCCTATCTCTATCTATCAATCTACCTACCTACCTATCTGTATCTATCTATCTACCTACCTACCTATCTGTATCTATCAATCTACCTACCTACCTATCTGTCTCTATCAATCTACCTACCTACCTATCTATCTCTATCTATCTATCTACCTACCTACCTATCTTTATCTATCTATCTATCTATCTATCTATCTATCTATCTATCTATCTATCTATCTATCTACGTAACTACCCATCTCTATCTATCTACCTACCTACCTACATATCTGTATCTATCTATCTACCTACCTATCTGTATCTATCAATCTACCTAACTACCTATCTCTATCTATCTACCTACCTACCTATCTCTATCTATCTACCTACCTACCTATCTGTATCTATCAATCTACCTACCTACCTATCTCTATCTATCTACATACCTACCCATCTCTATCTATCTACCTACCTACCTACATATCTGTATCTATCTATCTACCTTCCTACCTATCTGTATCTATCAATCTACCTACCTACCTATCCCTATCTATCTATCTACCTACCTACCTATCTCTATCTATCAATCTACCTACCTACCTATCTCTATCTATCTACCTACCTACCTACCTATCTATCTCTATCTATCTACCTACCTACCTATCTCTATCTATCAATCTACCTACCTACCTATCTCTATCTATCTATCTACCTACCTACCTATCTCTATCTATCTACCTAACTACCTACCTATCTGTATCTATCTATCTACCTACCTACCTATCTGTATCTATCTGTCTACCTACCTACCTATCTGTATCTATCAATCTACCTACCTACCTATCTCTATCTATATACCTACCTACCTACCTATGTCTATCTATCTATCTACCTACCTACCTATCTTTATCTATCTATCTACCTACCTATCTATCTCTATCTATCTACCTACATACCTAACTATCTCTATCTATCTACCTACCTACCTATCTTTATCTATCTATCTATCTACCTACCTAACTATCTCTATCTATTTACCTACCTACCTACCTATCTTTATCTATCTATCTATCTACCTACCTACCTATCTGTATCTATCTATCTACCTACCTACCTAACTGTATCTATCAATCTACCTACCTACCTATCTCAATCTATCTATCTACCTACCTACCTATCTCTATCTATCTAGCTACCTACCTACCTATCTGTATCTATCTATCTACCTACCTACCTATCTCTATCTATCTATCTACCTACCTACCTATCTGTATCTATCAATCTACCTACCTACATATGTCTATCTATCTATCTATCTATCTATCTATCTATCTATCTATCTATCTATCTATCTATCTATCTATCTATCTATCTACCTACCTACCTATCTCTATCTATCAATCTACCTACCTACCTATCTCTATCTATCTATCTACCTACCTACCTATCTCTATCTATCTACCTACCTACCAACCTATCTGTCTCTATCTATCTACCTACCTACCTATCTCTATCTATCAATCTACCTTCCTACCTACCTCTATCTTTCTACCTACTTACCTACCTATCTGTATCTATCTATCTACCTACCTACCTATCTGTATCTATCTATCTACCTACCTACCTATCTGTATCTATCAATCTACCTACCTACCTATCTCTATCTATCTACCTACCTACCTATCTGTATCTATCTACCTACCTACCTACCTATGTCTATCTATCTATCTACCTACCTACCTATCTTTATCTATCTATCTACCTACCTACCTATCTGTATCTATCTACCTACCTACCTACCTATCTGTATATATCTATCTACCTACCTACCTATCTGTATCTATCTATCTACCTACCTACCTATCTGTATCTATCAATTTACCTACCTACCTATCTCTATCTATCTATCTACCTACCTACCTATCTCTATCTATCTATCTGCCTACCTACCTATCTGTATCTATCAATTTACCTACCTACCTATCTCTATCTATCTATCTACCTACCTACCTATCTCTATCTATCTATCTACCTACCTACCTATCTCTATCTATCTACCTACCTACCTATCTCTATCTATCAATCTACCTACCTACCTATCTCTATCTATCTATCTACCTACCTACCTATCTCTATCTATCTACCTACCTACCTACCTATCTGTATCTATCAATCTACCTACCTACCTTCCTATCTCTATCTATCTACATACCTACCCATCTCTATCTATCTACCTACCTACCTACATATCTGTATCTATCTATCTACCTACCTACCTATCTGTATCTATCAATCTACCTACCTACCTATCTCTATCTATCTACCTACCTACCTATCTCTATCTATCTATCTATCTACCTATCTGTATCTATCTATCTAACTACCTACCTATCTGTATCTATCTATCTAGCTACCTACCTATCTGTATCTATCTATCTACCTACCTACCTATCTCTATCTATCTATCTACCTACCTACCTACCTATCTGTATCTATCAATCTACCTACCTACCTATGTCTATCTATCTATCTACCTACCTACCTATCTCTATCTATCTACCTACATACCTACCTACCTATCTCTATCTATCTATCTACCTACCTACCTATCTCTATCTATCAATCTACCTACCTACCTATCTCTATCTATCTACCTACCTACCTATCTCTATCTATCAATCTACCTACCTACCTATCTGTATCTATCTATCTACCTACCTACCTATCTGTATCTATCAATCTACCTACCTACCTATCTCTATCTATCTACCTACCTACCTACCTATCTGTCTCTATCTATCTACCTACCTACCTATCTCTATCTATCTATCTACCTACCTACCTATCTGTATCTATCTATCTACCTACCTACCTATCTGTATCTATCAATTTACCTACCTACCTATCTCTATCTATCTATCTACCTACCTATCTCTATCTATCTATCTACCTACCTACCTATCTCTATCTATCTACCTACCTACCTACCTATCTCTATCTATCTACCTACCTACCTACCTATCTGTCTCTATCTATCTACCTACCTACCTATCTCTATCTATCTATCTACCTACCTATCTGTATCTATCTATCTACCTACCTACCTATCTGTATCTATCAATTTACCTACCTACCTATCTCTATCTATCTATCTACCTACCTATCTCTATCTATCTATCTATCTACCTACCTGCCTATCTCTATCTATCAATCTACCTACCTACCTATCTGTATCTATCTATCTACCTACCTACCTATCTGTATCTATCAATCTACCTACCTACCTATCTCTATCTATCTACCTACCTACCTACCTATGTCTATCTATCTATCTACCTACCTACATATCTTTATCTATCTATCTACCTACCTGCCTATCTCTATCTATCAATCTACCTACCTACCTATCTGTATCTATCTATCTACCTACCTACCTATCTGTATCTATCAATCTACCTACCTACCTATCTGTCTCTATCAATCTACCTACCTACCTATCTATCTCTATCTATCTATCTACCTACCTACCTATCTTTATCTATCTATCTATCTATCTATCTATCTATCTATCTATCTATCTATCTATCTATCTACGTAACTACCCATCTCTATCTATCTACCTACCTACCTACATATCTGTATCTATCTATCTACCTACCTATCTGTATCTATCAATCTACCTAACTACCTATCTCTATCTATCTACCTACCTACCTATCTCTATCTATCTACCTACCTACCTATCTGTATCTATCAATCTACCTACCTACCTATCTCTATCTATCTACATACCTACCCATCTCTATCTATCTACCTACCTACCTACATATCTGTATCTATCTATCTACCTTCCTACCTATCTGTATCTATCAATCTACCTACCTACCTATCCCTATCTATCTATCTACCTACCTACCTATCTCTATCTATCAATCTACCTACCTACCTATCTCTATCTATCTACCTACCTACCTACCTATCTATCTCTATCTATCTACCTACCTACCTATCTCTATCTATCAATCTACCTACCTACCTATCTCTATCTATCTATCTACCTACCTACCTATCTCTATCTATCTACCTAACTACCTACCTATCTGTATCTATCTATCTACCTACCTACCTATCTGTATCTATCTGTCTACCTACCTACCTATCTGTATCTATCAATCTACCTACCTACCTATCTCTATCTATATACCTACCTACCTACCTATGTCTATCTATCTATCTACCTACCTACCTATCTTTATCTATCTATCTACCTACCTATCTATCTCTATCTATCTACCTACATACCTAACTATCTCTATCTATCTACCTACCTACCTATCTTTATCTATCTATCTATCTACCTACCTAACTATCTCTATCTATTTACCTACCTACCTACCTATCTTTATCTATCTATCTATCTACCTACCTACCTATCTGTATCTATCTATCTACCTACCTACCTAACTGTATCTATCAATCTACCTACCTACCTATCTCAATCTATCTATCTACCTACCTACCTATCTCTATCTATCTAGCTACCTACCTACCTATCTGTATCTATCTATCTACCTACCTACCTATCTCTATCTATCTATCTACCTACCTACCTATCTGTATCTATCAATCTACCTACCTACATATGTCTATCTATCTATCTATCTATCTATCTATCTATCTATCTATCTATCTATCTATCTATCTACCTACCTACCTATCTCTATCTATCAATCTACCTACCTACCTATCTCTATCTATCTATCTACCTACCTACCTATCTCTATCTATCTACCTACCTACCAACCTATCTGTCTCTATCTATCTACCTACCTACCTATCTCTATCTATCAATCTACCTTCCTACCTACCTCTATCTTTCTACCTACTTACCTACCTATCTGTATCTATCTATCTACCTACCTACCTATCTGTATCTATCTATCTACCTACCTACCTATCTGTATCTGTCAATCTACCTACCTACCTATCTCTATCTATCTACCTACCTACCTATCTGTATCTATCTACCTACCTACCTACCTATGTCTATCTATCTATCTACCTACCTACCTATCTTTATCTATCTATCTACCTACCTACCTATCTGTATCTATCTACCTACCTACCTACCTATCTGTATATATCTATCTACCTACCTACCTATCTGTATCTATCTATATACCTACCTACCTACCTATCTGTATCTATCAATCTACCTACCTAACTATCTCTATCGATCTACCTACCTACCTACCTATCTTTATCTATCTATCTATCTATCTATCTATCTACCTAACTACCTATCTGTATCTATCTATCTACATACCTACCTATCTGTATCTATCAATCTACCTACCTACCTATCTCTATCTATCTACCTACCTACCTACCTATCTGTATCTATCTATCTACCTACCTACCTATCTGTATCTATCAATCTACCTACCTACCTATCTCTATATATATATCTACCTACCTACCTATCTGTATCTATCAATTTACCTACCTACCTATCTCTATCTATATATATGTCTACCTACCTATCTCTATCTATGTACCTACCTACCTATCTCTATCTATCTATCTATCTATCTACCTACCTACCTATCTGTATCTATCTATCTACCTACCTACCTATCTGTATCTATCAATTTACCTACCTACCTATCTCTATCTATCTATCTACCTACCTACCTATCTCTATCTATCTATCTGCCTACCTACCTATCTGTATCTATCAATTTACCTACCTACCTATCTCTATCTATCTATCTACCTACCTACCTATCTCTATCTATCTATCTACCTACCTACCTATCTCTATCTATCTACCTACCTACCTATCTCTATCTATCAATCTACCTACCTACCTATCTCTATCTATCTATCTACCTACCTACCTATCTCTATCTATCTACCTACCTACCTACCTATCTGTATCTATCAATCTACCTACCTACCTACCTATCTTTATCTATCTATCTATCTATCTACCTAACTACCTATCTGTATCTATCAATCTACCTACCTACCTATCTCTATCTATCTATCTACCTACCTACCTATCTCTATCTATCTACCTACCTACCTATCTCTATCTATCTATCTACCTACCTACCTATCTCTATCTATCTACCTACCTACCTATCTCTATCTATCAATCTACCTACCTACCTATCTGTATCTATCTATCTACCTACCTACCTATCTCTATCTATCAATCTACCTACCTACCTATCTCTATCTATCTATCTACCTACCTACCTATCTCTATCTATCTACCTACCTACCAACCTATCTGTATCTATCTATCTACCTACCTACCTATCTGTATCTATCTGTCTACCTACCTACCTACCTATCTGTATCTATCTACCTACCTACCTACCTACCTATCTCTATCTATCAATCTACCTACCTACCTATCATTATCTATCTATCTACCTACCTACCTATCTGTATCTATCAATCTACCTACCTACCTATCTCTATCTATCTACCTACCTACCTACCTATCTGTCTCTATCTATCTACCTACCTACCTATCTCTATCTATCAATCTACCTTCCTACCTACCTCTATCTTTCTACCTACTTACCTACCTATCTGTATCTATCTATCTACCTACCTACCTATCTGTATCTATCTATCTACCTACCTACCTATCTGTATCTATCAATCTACCTACCTACCTATCTCTATCTATCTACCTACCTACCTATCTGTATCTATCTACCTACCTACCTACCTATGTCTATCTATCTATCTACCTACCTACCTATCTTTATCTATCTATCTACCTACCTACCTATCTGTATCTATCTACCTACCTACCTACCTATCTGTATATATCTATCTACCTACCTACCTATCTGTATCTATCTATCTATCTACCTACCTACCTACCTATCTGTATCTATCAATCTACCTACCTAACTATCTCTATCGATCTACCTACCTACCTACCTATCTTTATCTATCTATCTATCTATCTATCTACCTAACTACCTATCTGTATCTATCTATCTACATACCTACCTATCTGTATCTATCAATCTACCTACCTACCTATCTCTATCTATCTACCTACCTACCTATCTGTATCTATCTATCTACCTACCTACCTATCTGTATCTATCAATCTACCTACCTACCTATCTCTATCTATCTATCTACCTACCTACCTATCTGTATCTATCAATTTACCTACCTACCTATCTCTATCTATATATCTGTCTACCTACCTATCTCTATCTATGTACCTACCTACCTATCTCTATCTATCTATCTATCTATCTACCTACCTACCTATCTGTATCTATCTATCTACCTACCTACCTATCTGTATCTATCAATTTACCTACCTACCTATCTCTATCTATCTATCTACCTACCTACCTATCTCTATCTATCTATCTGCCTACCTACCTATCTGTATCTATCAATTTACCTACCTACCTATCTCTATCTATCTATCTACCTACCTACCTATCTCTATCTATCTATCTACCTACCTACCTATCTCTATCTATCTACCTACCTACCTATCTCTATCTATCAATCTACCTACCTACCTATCTCTATCTATCTATCTACCTACCTACCTATCTCTATCTATCTACCTACCTACCTACCTATCTGTATCTATCAATCTACCTACCTACCTTCCTATCTCTATCTATCTACATACCTACCCATCTCTATCTATCTACCTACCTACCTACATATCTGTATCTATCTATCTACCTACCTACCTATCTGTATCTATCAATCTACCTACCTACCTATCTCTATCTATCTACCTACCTACCTATCTCTATCTATCTATCTATCTACCTATCTGTATCTATCTATCTAACTACCTACCTATCTGTATCTATCTATCTAGCTACCTACCTATCTGTATCTATCTATCTACCTACCTACCTATCTCTATCTATCTACCTACCTACCTACCTACCTATCTGTATCTATCAATCTACCTACCTACCTATGTCTATCTATCTATCTACCTACCTACCTATCTGTATCTATCTATCTACCTACCTACCTACCTATCTGTATCTATCAATCTACCTACCTAACTATCTCTATCGATCTACCTACCTACCTACCTATCTTTATCTATCTATCTATCTATCTATCTATCTATCTACCTAACTACCTATCTGTATCTATCTATCTACATACCTACCTATCTGTATCTATCAATCTACCTACCTACCTATCTCTATCTATCTACCTACCTACCTACCTATCTGTATCTATCTATCTACCTACCTACCTATCTGTATCTATCTATCTACCTACCTACCTATCTCTATCTATCTATCTACCTACCTACCTATCTGTATCTATCAATTTACCTACCTACCTATCTCTATCTATATATCTGTCTACCTACCTATCTCTATCTATGTACCTACCTACCTATCTCTATCTATCTATCTATCTATCTACCTACCTACCTATCTGTATCTATCTATCTACCTACCTACCTATCTGTATCTATCAATTTACCTACCTACCTATCTCTATCTATCTACCTACCTACCTATCTCTATCTATCTATCTGCCTACCTACCTATCTGTATCTATCAATTTACCTACCTACCTATCTCTATCTATCTATCTACCTACCTACCTATCTCTATCTATCTATCTACCTACCTACCTATCTCTATCTATCTACCTACCTACCTATCTCTATCTATCAATCTACCTACCTACCTATCTCTATCTATCTATCTACCTACCTACCTATCTCTATCTATCTATCTACCTACCTACCTACCTATCTGTATCTATCAATCTACCTACCTACCTATGTCTATCTATCTATCTACCTACCTACCTATCTGTATCTATCTATCTACCTACCTACCTACCTATCTGTATCTATCAATCTACCTACCTAACTATCTCTATCGATCTACCTACCTACCTACCTATCTTTATCTATCTATCTATCTATCTATCTACCTAACTACCTATCTGTATCTATCTATCTACATACCTACCTATCTGTATCTATCAATCTACCTACCTACCTATCTCTATCTATCTACCTACCTACCTACCTATCTGTATCTATCTATCTACCTACCTACCTATCTGTATCTATCAATCTACCTACCTACCTATCTCTATCTATCTATCTACCTACCTACCTATCTGTATCTATCAATTTACCTACCTACCTATCTCTATCTATATATCTGTCTACCTACCTATCTCTATCTCTGTACCTACCTACCTATCTCTATCTATCTATCTATCTACCTACCTACCTATCTGTATCTATCTATCTACCTACCTACCTATCTGTATCTATCAATTTACCTACCTACCTATCTCTATCTATCTATCTACCTACCTACCTATCTCTATCTATCTATCTGCCTACCTACCTATCTGTATCTATCAATTTACCTACCTACCTATCTCTATCTATCTATCTACCTACCTACCTATCTCTATCTATCTATCTACCTACCTACCTATCTCTATCTATCTACCTACCTACCTATCTCTATCTATCAATCTACCTACCTACCTATCTCTATCTATCTATCTACCTACCTACCTATCTCTATCTATCTACCTACCTACCTACCTATCTGTATCTATCAATCTACCTACCTACCTTCCTATCTCTATCTATCTACATACCTACCCATCTCTATCTATCTACCTACCTACCTACATATCTGTATCTATCTATCTACCTACCTACCTATCTGTATCTATCAATCTACCTACCTACCTATCTCTATCGATCTACCTACCTACTTACCTATATGTATTTATCTATCTACCTACCTACCTATCTGTATCTATCTACCTACCTACCTACCTATCTGTATATATCTATCTACCTACCTACATATCTGTATCTATCTATCTACCTACCTACCTATCTGTATCTATCAATCTACCTACCTAACTATCTCTATCGATCTACCTACCTACCTACCTATCTTTATCTATCTATCTATCTATCTATCTACCTAACTACCTATCTGTATCTATCTATCTACATACCTACCTATCTGTATCTATCAATCTACCTACCTACCTATCTCTATCTATCTACCTACCTACCTATCTGTATCTATCTATCTACCTACCTACCTATCTGTATCTATCAATCTACCTACCTACCTATCTCTATCTATCTACCTACCTACCTATCTGTATCTATCTACCTACCTACCTACCTATGTCTATCTATCTATCTACCTACCTACCTATCTTTATCTATCTATCTACCTACCTACCTATCTTTATCTATCTATCTACCTACCTACCTATCTCTATCTATCTACCTACCTACCTACATATCTGTTTCTATCTATCTACCTACCTACCTATCTGTATTTATCAATCTACCTACCTACCTACCTATCTCTATCTATCTATCTACCTACCTACCTATCTCTATCTATCTATCTACCTACCTATCTGTATCTATCTATCTAACTACCTACCTATCTGTATCTATCTATCTACCTACCTACCTATCTGTATCTATCTATCTACCTACCTACCTATCTCTATCTATCTATCTACCTATCTACCTATCTGTATCTATCAATCTACCTACCTACCTATGTCTATCTATCTATCTATCTACCTACCTACCTACCTATCTCTATCTATCTACCTACCTACCTACCTATATGTATTTATCTATCTACCTACCTACCTATCTGTATCTAACTACCTACCTACCTACCTATCTGTATATATCTATCTACCTACCTACCTATCTGTATCTATCTACCTACCTACCTACCTATCTCTATCTATCTATCTACCTACCTACCTATCTCTATCTATCTACCTACCTACCTACCTATCTCTATCTATCTATCTACCTACCTACCTATCTGTATCTATCAATCTACCTACCTAGCTATCTCTATCTACCTACCTACCTACCTACCTATCTTTCTCTATCTATCTACCTACCTACCTATCTATATCTATCTATCTACCTACCTACCTATCTGTATCTATCAATCTACCTACCTACCTATCTGTATCTATCTACCTACTTACCTACCTGTATCTATCTACATACCTACCTACCTATCTCTATCTATCTATCTACCCACCTACCTATTTGTATTTATCTATCTACCTACCTACCTATCTCTATCTATCTACCTACTTACCTATCTCTATCTATCTACCTACCTACCTACATATCTGTATCTATCTATCTACCTACCTACCTATCTGTATCTATCTACCTACCTACCTACCTATCTCTATCTATCAATCTACCTACCTTCCTATCATTATCTATCTATCTACCTACCTACCTATCTGTATATATCAATCTACCTACCTACCTATCTCTATCTATCTACCTACCTACCGACCTATCTGTCTCTATCTATCTACCTACCTACCTATCTCTATCTATCAATCTACCTTCCTACCTACCTCTATCTATCTACATACTTACCTACCTATATGTATCTATCTATCTACCTACCTACCTATCTGTATCTATCTATCTACCTACCTACCTATCTGTATCTATCAATGTACCTACCTACCTATCTCTATCTATCTACCTACCTACCTATCTGTATCTATCTACCTAACTACCTATCTATGTCTATCTATCTATCTACCTACCTACCTATCTTTATCTATCTATCTACCTACCTACCTATCTTTATCTATCTATCTACCTACCTACCTATCTCTATCTATCTACCTACCTACCTACATATCTGTATCTATCTATCTACCTACCTACCTATCTGTATCTATCAATCTACCTACCTACCTACCTATCTCTATCTATCTATCTACCTACCTACCTATCTCTATCTATCTATCTACCTAACTATCTGTATCTATCTATCTAACTACCTACCTATCTGTATCTATCTATCTACCTACCTACCTATCTGTATCTATCTATCTACCTACCTACCTATCTGTATCTATCTATCTACCTACCTACCTATCTCTATCTATCTATCTACCTACCTACCTATCTGTATCTATCAATCTACCTACCTACATATGTCTATCTATCTATCTATCTATCTATCTATCTATCTATCTATCTATCTATCTATCTATCTATCTATCTATCTACCTACCTACCTATCTCTATCTATCTACCTACCTACCTACCTATATGTATTTATCTATCTACCTACCTACCTATCTGTATCTATCTACCTACCTACCTACCTATCTGTATATATCTATCTACCTACCTACCTATCTGTATCTATCTATCTACCTACCTACCTACCTATCTGTATCTATCAATCTACCTACCTAACTATCTCTATCTATCTACCTACCTACCTACCTATCTGTATCTATCTATCTACCTACCTACCTATCTGTATCTATCAATCTACCTACCTACCTATCTCTATCTATCTACCTACCTACCTATCTGTATCTATCTACCTACCTACCTACCTATGTCTATCTATCTATCTACCTACCTACCTATCTTTATCTATCTATCTACCTACCTACCTATCTTTATCTATCTATCTACCTACCTACCTATCTCTATCTATCTACCTACCTACCTACATATCTGTTTCTATCTATCTACCTACCTACCTATCTGTATCTATCAATCTACCTACCTACCTACCTATCTCTATCTATCTATCTACCTACCTACCTATCTCTATCTATCTATCTACCTACCTATCTGTATCTATCTATCTAACTACCTACCTATCTGTATCTATCTATCTACCTACCTACCTATCTGTATCTATCTATCTACCTACCTACCTATCTCTATCTATCTATCTACCTATCTACCTATCTGTATCTATCAATCTACCTACCTACCTATGTCTATCTATCTATCTATCTACCTACCTACCTACCTATCTCTATCTATCTACCTACCTACCTACCTATATGTATTTATCTATCTACCTACCTACCTATCTGTATCTAACTACCTACCTACCTACCTATCTGTATATATCTATCTACCTACCTACCTATCTGTATCTATCTACCTACCTACCTACCTATCTCTATCTATCTATCTACCTACCTACCTATCTCTATCTATCTACCTACCTACCTACCTATCTCTATCTATCTACCTACCTACCGACCTATCTGTCTCTATCTATCTATCTATCTATCTATCTACCTAACTACCTATCTGTATCTATCTATCTACATACCTACCTATCTGTATCTATCAATCTACCTACCTACCTATCTCTATCTATCTACCTACCTACCTACCTATCTGTATCTATCTATCTACCTACCTACCTATCTGTATCTATCAATCTACCTACCTACCTACCTATCTGTATCTATCAATCTACCTACCTAACTATCTCTATCGATCTACCTACCTACCTACCTATCTTTATCTATCTATCTATCTATCTATCTACCTAACTACCTATCTGTATCTATCTATCTACATACCTACCTATCTGTATCTATCAATCTACCTACCTACCTATCTCTATCTATCTACCTACCTACCTACCTACCTATCTGTATCTATCTATCTACCTACCTACCTATCTGTATCTATCAATCTACCTACCTACCTATCTGTATCTATCTATCTACCTACCTACCTATCTGTATCTATCTATCTACGACCTACCTATCTCTATCTATCTATCTACCTACCTACCTATCTGTATCTATCAATCTACCTACCTACCTATCTCTATCTATCTATCTACCTACCTACCTATCTGTATCTATCAATTTACCTACCTACCTATCTCTATCTATATATCTGCCTACCTACCTATCTCTATCTATGTACCTACCTACCTATCTCTATCTATCTATCTATCTACCTACCTACCTATCTGTATCTATCTATCTACCTACCTACCTATCTGTATCTATCAATTTACCTACCTACCTATCTCTATCTATCTATCTACCTACCTACCTATCTCTATCTATCTATCTGCCTACCTACCTATCTGTATCTATCAATTTACCTACCTACCTATCTCTATCTATCTATCTACCTACCTACCTATCTCTATCTATCTATCTACCTACCTACCTATCTCTATCTACCTACCTACCTATCTCTATCTATCAATCTACCTACCTACCTATCTCTATCTATCTATCTACCTACCTACCTATCTCTATCTATCTACCTACCTACCTACCTATCTGTATCTATCAATCTACCTACCTACCTTCCTATCTCTATCTATCTACATACCTACCCATCTCTATCTATCTACCTACCTACCTACATATCTGTATCTATCTATCTACCTACCTACCTATCTGTATCTATCAATCTACCTACCTACCTATCTCTATCTATCTACCTACCTACCTATCTCTATCTATCTATCTATCTACCTATCTGTATCTATCTATCTAACTACCTACCTATCTGTATCTATCTATCTAGCTACCTACCTATCTGTATCTATCTACCTACCTACCTATCTCTATCTATCTATCTACCTACCTACCTACCTATCTGTATCTATCAATCTACCTACCTACCTATGTCTATCTATCTATCTACCTACCTACCTATCTCTATCTATCTACATACATACCTACCTACCTATCTCTATCTATCTATCTACCTACCTACCTATCTCTATCTATCAATCTACCTACCTACCTATCTCTATCTATCTACCTACCTACCTATCTCTATCTATCAATCTACCTACCTACCTATCTGTATCTATCTATCTACCTACCTACCTATCTGTATCTATCAATCTACCTACCTACCTATCTCTATCTATCTACCTACCTACCTACCTATCTGTCTCTATCTATCTACCTACCTACCTATCTCTATCTATCTATCTACCTACCTACCTATCTGTATCTATCTATCTACCTACCTACCTATCTGTATCTATCAATTTACCTACCTACCTATCTCTATCTATCTATCTACCTACCTATCTCTATCTATCTATCTACCTACCTACCTATCTCTATCTATCTACCTACCTACCTACCTATCTCTATCTATCTACCTACCTACCTACCTATCTGTCTCTATCTATCTACCTACCTACCTATCTCTATCTATCTATCTACCTACCTACCTATCTGTATCTATCTATCTACCTACCTACCTATCTGTATCTATCAATTTACCTACCTACCTATCTCTATCTATATATCTACCTACCTATCTCTATCTATCTATCTACCTACCTGCCTATCTCTATCTATCAATCTACCTACCTACCTATCTGTATCTATCTATCTACCTACCTATCTGTATCTATCAATCTACCTACCTACCTATCTCTATCTATCTAGCTACCTACCTACCTATCTGTATCTATCTATCTACCTACCTACCTATCTCTATCTATCTAACTACCTACCTACCTATCTGTATATATCAATCTACCTACCTACATATGTCTATCTATCTATCTATCTATCTATCTATCTATCTATCTATCTATCTATCTATCTATCTATCTATCTATCTACCTACCTACCTACCTATCTCTATCTATCAATCTACCTACCTACCTATCTCTATCTATCTATCTACCTACCTACCTATCTCTATCTATCTACCTATCTACCAACCTATCTGTATCTATCTATCTACCTACCTACCTATCTGTATCTATCTGTCTACCTACCTACCTACCTATCTGTATCTATCAATCTACCTACCTACCTATCTCTATCTATCTACCTACCTACCTATCTGTATCTATCTATCTACCTACCTATCTATCTCTATCTATCTACCTACCTACCTAACTATCTCTATCTATCTACCTACCTACCTACCTATCTTTATCTATCTATCTACCTACCTATCTGTATCTATCTATCTACCTACCTACCTATCTGTATCTATCAATCTACCTACCTACCTATCTCTATCTATCTATCTACCTACCTACCTATCTCTATCTATCTACCTACCTACCTACCTATCTGTATCTATCTACCTACCTACCTACCTATATGTATTTATCTATCTACCTACCTACCTATCTGTATCTATCTACCTACCTACCTACCTATCTATATCTATCTATCTACCTACCTACCTATCTGTATCTATCTATCTACCTACCTACATTTCTGTATCTATCTATCTACCTACCTACCTACCTATCTGTTTCTATCTATCTACCTACCTACCTATCTGTCTCTATCAATCTACCTACCTATCTATCTCTATCTATCTATCTATCTATCTACCTACCTACCTATCTTTATCTATCTATCTATCTATCTATCTATCTATCTATCTATCTATCTATCTATCTATCTATCTATCTACGTAACTACCCATCTCTATCTATCTACCTACCTACCTACATATCTGTATCTATCTATCTTTCTACCTACCTGTATCTATCAATCTACCTACCTACCTATCTCTATCTATCTACCTACCTACCTATCTCTATCTATCTACCTACCTACCTATCTGTATCTATCAATCTACCTACATACCTATCTCTATCTATCTACATACATACCCATCTCTATCTATCTACCTACCTACCTACATATCTGTATCTATCTATCTACCTACCTACCTATCTGTATCTATCAATCTACCTGCCTACCTATCCCTATCTATCTATCTACCTACCTACCTATCTCTATCTATCAATCTACCTACCTACCTATCTCTATCTATCTACCTACCTACCTACCTATCTATCTCTATCTATCTACCTACCTACCTATCTCTATCTATCAATCTACCTACCTACCTATCTCTATCTATCTATCTACCTACCTACCTATCTCAATCTATCTACCTAACTACCTACCTATCTGTATCTATCTATCTACCTACCTACCTATCTGTATCTATCTGTCTACCTACCTACCTATCTGTATCTATCAATCTACCTACCTACCTATCTCTATCTATATACCTACCTACCTATCTCTATCTATCAATCTACCTTTCTACCTATCTGTATCTATCTACCTACCTACCTATCTGTATCTATCAATCTACCTACCTACCTATCTCTATCTATCTACCTACCTACCTACATATCTGTCTCTATCTATCTACCTACCTACCTATCTGTATCTATCTATCTACCTACCTACCTATCTGTATCTATCAATCTACCTACCTACCTATCTCTATCTATCTATCTACCTACCTACCTATCTGTATCTATCTATCTACCTACCTACCTATCTGTATCTATCAATCTACCTACCTACCTATCTCTATCTATCTATCTACCTACCTACCTATCTGTGTCTATCAATCTACCTACCTACCTATCTCTATCTATCTATCTACCTACCTACCTATCTGTATCTATCAATTTACCTACCTACCTATCTCTATCTATCTATCTACCTACCTACCTATCTCTATCTATCTATCTACCTACCTACCTATCTCTATCTATCTACCTACCTACCTACCTATCTCTATCTATCTATCTACCTACCTACCTATCTGTATCTATCAATCTACCTACCTAGCTATCTCTATCTACCTACCTACCTACCTACCTATCTGTCTCTATCTATCTACCTACCTACCTATCTCTATCTATCAATCTACCTACCTACCTACCTCTATCTATCTATCTACCTACTTACCTACCTATCTGTATCTATCTATCTACCTACCTACCTATCTGTATCTATCTATCTACCTACCTACCTATCTGTATCTATCAATCTACCTACCTACCTATCTGTATCTATCTACCTACTTACCTACCTGTATCTATCTACATACCTACCTACCTATCTCTATCTATCTATCTACCCACCTACCTATTTGTATTTATCTATCTACCTACCTACCTATCTGTATCTATCTACCTACTTACCTATCTCTATCTATCTACCTACCTACCTACATATCTGTATCTATCTATCTACCTACCTACCTATCTGTATCTATCAATCTACCTACCTACCTATCTCTATCTATCTATCTACCTACCTACCTATCTCTATCTATCTATCTATCTATCTACCTACCTATCTGTATCTATCTATCTAACTACCTACCTATCTGTATCTATCTATCTACCTACCTACCTATCTGTATCTATCTATCTACCTACCAACCTATCTCTATCTATCTACCTACCTACCTATCTGTATCTATCAATCTACTTACCTACCTAACTATCTCTATCTATTTACCTACCTACCTACCTATCTTTATCTATCTATCTATCTACCTACCTACCTATCTGTATCTATCTATCTACCTACCTACCTAACTGTATCTATCAATCTACCTACCTACCTATCTCAATCTATCTATCTACCTACCTACCTATCTCTATCTATCTAGCTACCTACCTACCTATCTGTATCTATCTATCTACCTACCTACCTATCTGTATCTATCTATCTACCTACCTACCTATCTGTATCTATCTATCTACCTACCTACCTATCTCTATCTATCTACCTACCTACCAACCTATCTGTATCTATCTATCTACCTACCTACCTATCTGTATCTATCTGTCTACCTACCTACCTACCTATCTGTATCTATCTACCTACCTACCTACCTACCTATCTCTATCTATCAATCTACCTACCTACCTATCATTATCTATCTATCTACCTACCTACCTATCTGTATCTATCAATCTACCTACCTACCTATCTCTATCTATCTACCTACCTACCTACCTATCTGTCTCTATCTATCTACCTACCTACCTATCTCTATCTATCAATCTACCTTCCTACCTACCTCTATCTTTCTACCTACTTACCTACCTATCTGTATCTATCTATCTACCTACCTACCTATCTGTATCTATCTATCTACCTACCTACCTATCTGTATCTATCAATCTACCTACCTACCTATCTCTATCTATCTACCTACCTACCTATCTGTATCTATCTACCTACCTACCTACCTTTGTCTATCTATCTATCTACCTACCTACCTATCTTTATCTATCTATCTACCTACCTACCTATCTTTATCTATCTATCTACCTACCTACCTATCTCTATCTATCTACCTACCTACCTACATATCTGTTTCTATCTATCTACCTACCTACCTATCTGTATCTATCAATCTACCTACCTACCTACCTATCTCTATCTATCTATCTACCTACCTACCTATCTCTATCTATCTATCTACCTACCTATCTGTATCTATCTATCTAACTACCTACCTATCTGTATCTATCTATCTACCTACCTACCTATCTGTATCTATCTATCTACCTACCTACCTATCTCTATCTATCTATCTACCTATCTACCTATCTGTATCTATCAATCTACCTACCTACCTATGTCTATCTATCTATCTATCTACCTACCTACCTACCTATCTCTATCTATCTACCTACCTACCTACCTATATGTATTTATCTATCTACCTACCTACCTATCTCTATCTATCTACCTACCTACCTACCTATATGTATCTATCAATCTACCTACCTACCTATGTCTATCTATCTATCTGTCTACCTACCTACCTACCTATCTGTATCTATCTACCTACCTACCTACCTACCTATCTCTATCTATCAATCTACCTACCTACCTATCATTATCTATCTATCTACCTACCTACCTATCTGTATCTATCAATCTACCTACCTACCTATCTCTATCTATCTACCTACCTACCTACCTATCTGTCTCTATCTATCTACCTACCTACCTATCTCTATCTATCAATCTACCTTCCTACCTACCTCTATCTTTCTACCTACTTACCTACCTATCTGTATCTATCTATCTACCTACCTACCTATCTGTATCTATCTATCTACCTACCTACCTATCTGTATCTATCAATCTACCTACCTACCTATCTCTATCTATCTACCTACCTACCTATCTGTATCTATCTACCTACCTACCTACCTTTGTCTATCTATCTATCTACCTACCTACCTATCTTTATCTATCTATCTACCTACCTACCTATCTTTATCTATCTATCTACCTACCTACCTATCTCTATCTATCTACCTACCTACCTACATATCTGTTTCTATCTATCTACCTACCTACCTATCTGTATCTATCAATCTACCTACCTACCTACCTATCTCTATCTATCTATCTACCTACCTACCTATCTCTATCTATCTATCTACCTACCTATCTGTATCTATCTATCTAACTACCTACCTATCTGTATCTATCTATCTACCTACCTACCTATCTGTATCTATCTATCTACCTACCTACCTATCTCTATCTATCTATCTACCTATCTACCTATCTGTATCTATCAATCTACCTACCTACCTATGTCTATCTATCTATCTATCTACCTACCTACCTACCTATCTCTATCTATCTACCTACCTACCTACCTATATGTATTTATCTATCTACCTACCTACCTATCTCTATCTATCTACCTACCTACCTACCTATATGTATTTATCTATCTACCTACCTACCTATCTGTATCTATCTACCTACCTACCTACCTATCTCTATCTATCTATCTACCTACCTACCTATCTCTATCTATCTACCTACCTACCTATCTATATGTATCAATCTACCTACCTAGCTATCTCTATCTACCTACCTACCTACCTACCTATCTTTCTCTATCTATCTACCTACCTACCTATCTATATCTATCTATCTACCTACCTACCTACCTACCTACCTATCTATATGTATCTATCTATCTACCTACCTACCTATCTGTATCTATCAATCTACCTACCTAGCTATCTCTATCTACCTACCTACCTACCTACCTATCTTTCTCTATCTATCTACCTACCTACCTATCTATATCTATCTATCTACCTACCTACCTGTATCTATCTACATACCTACCTACCTATCTCTATCTATCTACCCACCTACCTATTTGTATTTATCTATCTACCTACCTACCTATCTCTATCTATCTACCTACTTACCTATCTCTATCTATCTACCTACCTACCTACATATCTGTATCTATCTATCTACCTACCTACCTATCTGTATCTATCTACCTACCTACCTACCTATCTCTATCTATCAATCTACCTACCTACCTATCATTATCTATCTATCTACCTACCTACCTATCTGTATCTATCAATCTACCTACCTACCTATCTCTATCTATCTACCTACCTACCGACCTATCTGTCTCTATCTATCTACCTACCTACCTATCTCTATCTATCAATCTACCTTCCTACCTACCTCTATCTATCTACATACTTACCTACCTATATGTATCTATCTATCTACCTACCTACCTATCTGTATCTATCTATCTACCTACCTACCTATCTGTATCTATCAATGTACCTACCTACCTATCTCTATCTATCTACCTACCTACCTATCTGTATCTATCTACCTAACTACCTATCTATGTCTATCTATCTACCTACCTACCTATCTCTATCTATCAATCTACCTACCTACCTATCTGTATCTATCTATCTACCTACCTACCTATCTGTATCTATCTATCTACCTACCTACCTATCTGTATCTATCTATCTACCTACCTACCTATCTCTATCTATCTATCTACCTACCTACCTATCTGTATCTATCAATCTACCTACCTACATATGTCTATCTATCTATCTATCTATCTATCTATCTATCTATCTATCTATCTATCTATCTATCTACCTACCTACCTATCTCTATCTATCTACCTACCTACCTACCTATATGTATTTATCTATCTACCTACCTACCTATCTGTATCTATCTACCTACCTACCTACCTATCTGTATATATCTATCTACCTACCTACCTATCTGTATCTATCTATCTACCTACCTACCTACCTATCTGTATCTATCAATCTACCTACCTAACTATCTCTATCGATCTACCTACCTACCTACCTATCTTTATCTATCTATCTATCTATCTATCTACCTAACTACCTATCTGTATCTATCTATCTACATACCTACCTATCTGTATCTATCAATCTACCTACCTACCTATCTCTATCTATCTACCTACCTACCTACCTATCTGTATCTATCTATCTACCTACCTACCTATCTGTATCTATCAATCTACCTACCTACCTATCTGTATCTATCTATCTACCTACCTACCTATCTCTATCTATCTACCTACCTACCTACCTATCTGTATCTATCTATCTACCTACCTACCTATCTGTATCTATCAATCTACCTACCTACCTATCTCTATCTATCTATCTACCTACCTACCTATCTGTATCTATCAATTTACCTACCTACCTATCTCTATCTATATATCTGTCTACCTACCTATCTCTATCTATGTACCTACCTACCTATCTGTATCTATCAATTTACCTACCTACCTATCTCTATCTATCTATCTACCTACCTACCTATCTCTATCTATCTATCTGCCTACCTACCTATCTGTATCTATCAATTTACCTACCTACCTATCTCTATCTATCTATCTACCTACCTACCTATCTCTATCTATCTATCTGCCTACCTACCTATCTGTATCTATCAATTTACCTACCTACCTATCTCTATCTATCTATCTACCTACCTACCTATCTCTATCTATCTATCTACCTACCTACCTATCTCTATCTATCTACCTACCTACCTATCTCTATCTATCTATCTACCTACCTACCTATCTCTATCTATCTACCTACCTACCTACCTATCTGTATCTATCAATCTACCTACCTACCTTCCTATCTCTATCTATCTACATACCTACCCATCTCTATCTATCTACCTACCTACCTACATATCTGTATCTATCTATCTACCTACCTACCTATCTGTATCTATCAATCTACCTACCTACCTATCTCTATCTATCTACCTACCTACCTATCTCTATCTATCTATCTATCTACCTATCTGTATCTATCTATCTAACTACCTACCTATCTGTATCTATCTATCTAGCTACCTACCTATCTGTATCTATCTATCTACCTACCTACCTATCTCTATCTATCTATCTACCTACCTACCTACCTATCTGTATCTATCAATCTACCTACCTACCTATGTCTATCTATCTATCTACCTACCTACCTATCTCTATCTATCTACCTACATACCTACCTACCTATCTCTATCTATCTATCTACCTACCTACCTATCTCTATCTATCAATCTACCTACCTACCTATCTCTATCTATCTACCTACCTACATATCTCTATCTATCAATCTACCTACCTACCTATCTGTATCTATCTATCTACCTACCTACCTATCTGTATCTATCAATCTACCTACCTACCTATCTCTATCTATCTACCTACCTACCTACCTATCTGTCTCTATCTATCTACCTACCTACCTATCTGTATCTATCTATCTACCTACCTACCTATCTGTATCTATCTATCTACCTACCTACCTATCTGTATCTATCAATTTAACTACCTACCTATCTCTATCTATCTATCTACCTACCTATCTCTATCTATCTATCTACCTACCTACCTATCTCTATCTATCTACCTACCTACCTACCTATCTCTATCTATCTACCTACCTACCTACCTATCTGTCTCTATCTATCTACCTACCTATCTATCTCTATCTATCTATCTACCTACCTACCTATCTTTATCTATCTATCTATCTATCTATCTATCTATCTATCTATCTATCTATCTATCTACGTAACTACCCATCTCTATCTATCTACCTACCTACCTACATATCTGTATCTATCTATCTACCTACCTATCTGTATCTATCAATCTACCTAACTACCTATCTCTATCTATCTACCTACCTACCTATCTCTATCTATCTACCTACCTACCTATCTGTATCTATCAATCTACCTACCTACCTATCTCTATCTATCTACATACCTACCCATCTCTATCTATCTACCTACCTACCTACATATCTGTATCTATCTATCTACCTTCCTACCTATCTGTATCTATCAATCTACCTACCTACCTATCCCTATCTATCTATCTACCTACCTACCTATCTCTATCTATCAATCTACCTACCTACCTATCTCTATCTATCTACCTACCTACCTACCTATCTATCTCTATCTATCTACCTACCTACCTATCTCTATCTATCAATCTACCTACCTACCTATCTCTATCTATCTATCTACCTACCTACCTATCTCTATCTATCTACCTAACTACCTACCTATCTGTATCTATCTATCTACCTACCTACCTATCTGTATCTATCTGTCTACCTACCTACCTATCTGTATCTATCAATCTACCTACCTACCTATCTCTATCTATATACCTACCTACCTACCTATGTCTATCTATCTATCTACCTACCTACCTATCTTTATCTATCTATCTACCTACCTATCTATCTCTATCTATCTACCTACATACCTAACTATCTCTATCTATCTACCTACCTACCTATCTTTATCTATCTATCTATCTACCTACCTAACTATCTCTATCTATTTACCTACCTACCTACCTATCTTTATCTATCTATCTATCTACCTACCTACCTATCTGTATCTATCTATCTACCTACCTACCTAACTGTATCTATCAATCTACCTACCTACCTATCTCAATCTATCTATCTACCTACCTACCTATCTCTATCTATCTAGCTACCTACCTACCTATCTGTATCTATCTATCTACCTACCTACCTATCTCTATCTATCTATCTACCTACCTACCTATCTGTATCTATCAATCTACCTACCTACATATGTCTATCTATCTATCTATCTATCTATCTATCTATCTATCTATCTATCTATCTATCTATCTACCTACCTACCTATCTCTATCTATCAATCTACCTACCTACCTATCTCTATCTATCTATCTACCTACCTACCTATCTCTATCTATCTACCTACCTACCAACCTATCTGTATCTATCTATCTACCTACCTACCTATCTGTATCTATCTGTCTACCTACCTACCTACCTATCTGTATCTATCTATCTACCTACCTACCTATCTCTATCTATCAATCTACCTTCCTACCTACCTCTATCTTTCTACCTACTTACCTACCTATCTGTATCTATCTATCTACCTACCTACCTATCTGTATCTATCTATCTACCTACCTACCTATCTGTATCTATCAATCTACCTACCTACCTATCTCTATCTATCTACCTACCTACCTATCTGTATCTATCTACCTACCTACCTACCTTTGTCTATCTATCTATCTACCTACCTACCTATCTTTATCTATCTATCTACCTACCTACCTATCTTTATCTATCTATCTACCTACCTACCTATCTCTATCTATCTACCTACCTACATACATATCTGTTTCTATCTATCTACCTACCTACCTATCTGTATCTATCAATCTACCTACCTACCTACCTATCTCTATCTATCTATCTACCTACCTACCTATCTCTATCTATCTATCTACCTACCTATCTGTATCTATCTATCTAACTACCTACCTATCTGTATCTATCTATCTACCTACCTACCTATCTGTATCTATCTATCTACCTACCTACCTATCTCTATCTATCTATCTACCTATCTACCTATCTGTATCTATCAATCTACCTACCTACCTATGTCTATCTATCTATCTATCTACCTACCTACCTACCTATCTCTATCTATCTACCTACCTACCTACCTATATGTATTTATCTATCTACCTACCTACCTATCTCTATCTATCTACCTACCTACCTACCTATATGTATTTATCTATCTACCTACCTACCTATCTGTATCTATCTACCTACCTACCTACCTATCTCTATCTATCTATCTACCTACCTACCTATCTCTATCTATCTACCTACCTACCTATCTATATGTATCAATCTACCTACCTAGCTATCTCTATCTACCTACCTACCTACCTACCTATCTTTCTCTATCTATCTACCTACCTACCTATCTATATCTATCTATCTACCTACCTACCTACCTACCTATCTATATGTATCTATCTATCTACCTACCTACCTATCTGTATCTATCAATCTACCTACCTAGCTATCTCTATCTACCTACCTACCTACCTACCTATCTTTCTCTATCTATCTACCTACCTACCTATCTATATCTATCTATCTACCTACCTACCTGTATCTATCTACATACCTACCTACCTATCTCTATCTATCTACCCACCTACCTATTTGTATTTATCTATCTACCTACCTACCTATCTCTATCTATCTACCTACTTACCTATCTCTATCTATCTACCTACCTACCTACATATCTGTATCTATCTATCTACCTACCTACCTATCTGTATCTATCTACCTACCTACCTACCTATCTCTATCTATCAATCTACATACCTACCTATCATTATCTATCTATCTACCTACCTACCTATCTGTATCTATCAATCTACCTACCTACCTATCTCTATCTATCTACCTACCTACCGACCTATCTGTCTCTATCTATCTATCTATCTATCTATCTACCTAACTACCTATCTGTATCTATCTATCTACATACCTACCTATCTGTATCTATCAATCTACCTACCTACCTATCTCTATCTATCTACCTACCTACCTACCTATCTGTATCTATCTATCTACCTACCTACCTATCTGTATCTATCAATCTACCTACCTACCTACCTATCTGTATCTATCAATCTACCTACCTAACTATCTCTATCGATCTACCTACCTACCTACCTATCTTTATCTATCTATCTATCTATCTATCTACCTAACTACCTATCTGTATCTATCTATCTACATACCTACCTATCTGTATCTATCAATCTACCTACCTACCTATCTCTATCTATCTACCTACCTACCTACCTACCTACCTATCTGTATCTATCTATCTACCTACCTACCTATCTGTATCTATCAATCTACCTACCTACCTATCTGTATCTATCTATCTACCTACCTACCTATCTGTATCTATCTATCTACGACCTACCTATCTCTATCTATCTATCTACCTACCTACCTATCTGTATCTATCAATCTACCTACCTACCTATCTCTATCTATCTATCTACCTACCTACCTATCTGTATCTATCAATTTACCTACCTACCTATCTCTATCTATATATCTGCCTACCTACCTATCTCTATCTATGTACCTACCTACCTATCTCTATCTATCTATCTATCTACCTACCTACCTATCTGTATCTATCTATCTACCTACCTACCTATCTGTATCTATCAATTTACCTACCTACCTATCTCTATCTATCTATCTACCTACCTACCTATCTCTATCTATCTATCTGCCTACCTACCTATCTGTATCTATCAATTTACCTACCTACCTATCTCTATCTATCTATCTACCTACCTACCTATCTCTATCTATCTATCTACCTACCTACCTATCTCTATCTATCTACCTACCTACCTATCTCTATCTATCAATCTACCTACCTACCTATCTCTATCTATCTATCTACCTACCTACCTATCTCTATCTATCTACCTACCTACCTACCTATCTGTATCTATCAATCTACCTACCTACCTTCCTATCTCTATCTATCTACATACCTACCCATCTCTATCTATCTACCTACCTACCTACATATCTGTATCTATCTATCTACCTACCTACCTATCTGTATCTATCAATCTACCTACCTACCTATCTCTATCTATCTACCTACCTACCTATCTCTATCTATCTATCTATCTACCTATCTGTATCTATCTATCTAACTACCTACCTATCTGTATCTATCTATCTAGCTACCTACCTATCTGTATCTATCTACCTACCTACCTATCTCTATCTATCTATATACCTACCTACCTACCTATCTGTATCTATCAATCTACCTACCTACCTATGTCTATCTATCTATCTACCTACCTACCTATCTCTATCTATCTACCTACATACCTACCTACCTATCTCTATCTATCTATCTACCTACCTACCTATCTCTATCTATCAATCTACCTACCTACCTATCTCTATCTATCTACCTACCTACCTATCTCTATCTATCAATCTACCTACCTACCTATCTGTATCTATCTATCTACCTACCTACCTATCTGTATCTATCAATCTACCTACCTACCTATCTCTATCTATCTACCTACCTACCTACCTATCTGTCTCTATCTATCTACCTACCTACCTATCTCTATCTATCTATCTACCTACCTACCTATCTGTATCTATCTATCTACCTACCTACCTATCTGTATCTATCAATTTACCTACCTACCTATCTCTATCTATCTATCTACCTACCTATCTCTATCTATCTATCTACCTACCTACCTATCTCTATCTATCTACCTACCTACCTACCTATCTCTATCTATCTACCTACCTACCTACCTATCTGTCTCTATCTATCTACCTACCTACCTATCTCTATCTATCTATCTACCTACCTACCTATCTGTATCTATCTATCTACCTACCTACCTATCTGTATCTATCAATTTACCTACCTACCTATCTCTATCTATATATCTACCTACCTATCTCTATCTATCTATCTACCTACCTGCCTATCTCTATCTATCAATCTACCTACCTACCTATCTGTATCTATCTATCTACCTACCTATCTGTATCTATCAATCTACCTACCTACCTATCTCTATCTATCTAGCTACCTACCTACCTATCTGTATCTATCTATCTACCTACCTACCTATCTCTATCTATCTAACTACCTACCTACCTATCTGTATATATCAATCTACCTACCTACATATGTCTATCTATCTATCTATCTATCTATCTATCTATCTATCTATCTATCTATCTATCTATCTATCTATCTATCTACCTACCTACCTACCTATCTCTATCTATCAATCTACCTACCTACCTATCTCTATCTATCTATCTACCTACCTACCTATCTCTATCTATCTACCTATCTACCAACCTATCTGTATCTATCTATCTACCTACCTACCTATCTGTATCTATCTGTCTACCTACCTACCTACCTATCTGTATCTATCAATCTACCTACCTACCTATCTCTATCTATCTACCTACCTACCTATCTGTATCTATCTATCTACCTACCTATCTATCTCTATCTATCTACCTACCTACCTAACTATCTCTATCTATCTACCTACCTACCTACCTATCTTTATCTATCTATCTACCTACCTATCTGTATCTATCTATCTACCTACCTACCTATCTGTATCTATCAATCTACCTACCTACCTATCTCTATCTATCTATCTACCTACCTACCTATCTCTATCTATCTACCTACCTACCTACCTATCTGTATCTATCTACCTACCTACCTACCTATATGTATTTATCTATCTACCTACCTACCTATCTGTATCTATCTACCTACCTACCTACCTATCTATATCTATCTATCTACCTACCTACCTATCTGTATCTATCTATCTACCTACCTACATTTCTGTATCTATCTATCTACCTACCTACCTACCTATCTGTTTCTATCTATCTACCTACCTACCTATCTGTCTCTATCAATCTACCTACCTATCTATCTCTATCTATCTATCTATCTATCTACCTACCTACCTATCTTTATCTATCTATCTATCTATCTATCTATCTATCTATCTATCTATCTATCTATCTATCTACGTAACTACCCATCTCTATCTATCTACCTACCTACCTACATATCTGTATCTATCTATCTTTCTACCTACCTGTATCTATCAATCTACCTACCTACCTATCTCTATCTATCTACCTACCTACCTATCTCTATCTATCTACCTACCTACCTATCTGTATCTATCAATCTACCTACATACCTATCTCTATCTATCTACATACATACCCATCTCTATCTATCTACCTACCTACCTACATATCTGTATCTATCTATCTACCTACCTACCTATCTGTATCTATCAATCTACCTGCCTACCTATCCCTATCTATCTATCTACCTACCTACCTATCTCTATCTATCAATCTACCTACCTACCTATCTCTATCTATCTACCTACCTACCTACCTATCTATCTCTATCTATCTACCTACCTACCTATCTCTATCTATCAATCTACCTACCTACCTATCTCTATCTATCTATCTACCTACCTACCTATCTCAATCTATCTACCTAACTACCTACCTATCTGTATCTATCTATCTACCTACCTACCTATCTGTATCTATCTGTCTACCTACCTACCTATCTGTATCTATCAATCTACCTACCTACCTATCTCTATCTATATACCTACCTACCTATCTCTATCTATCAATCTACCTTTCTACCTATCTGTATCTATCTACCTACCTACCTATCTGTATCTATCAATCTACCTACCTACCTATCTCTATCTATCTACCTACCTACCTACATATCTGTCTCTATCTATCTACCTACCTACCTATCTGTATCTATCTATCTACCTACCTACCTATCTGTATCTATCAATCTACCTACCTACCTATCTCTATCTATCTATCTACCTACCTACCTATCTGTATCTATCTATCTACCTACCTACCTATCTGTATCTATCAATCTACCTACCTACCTATCTCTATCTATCTATCTACCTACCTACCTATCTGTGTCTATCAATCTACCTACCTACCTATCTCTATCTATCTATCTACCTACCTACCTATCTGTATCTATCAATTTACCTACCTACCTATCTCTATCTATCTATCTACCTACCTACCTATCTCTATCTATCTATCTACCTACCTACCTATCTCTATCTATCTACCTACCTACCTACCTATCTCTATCTATCTATCTACCTACCTACCTATCTGTATCTATCAATCTACCTACCTAGCTATCTCTATCTACCTACCTACCTACCTACCTATCTGTCTCTATCTATCTACCTACCTACCTATCTCTATCTATCAATCTACCTACCTACCTACCTCTATCTATCTATCTACCTACTTACCTACCTATCTGTATCTATCTATCTACCTACCTACCTATCTGTATCTATCTATCTACCTACCTACCTATCTGTATCTATCAATCTACCTACCTACCTATCTGTATCTATCTACCTACTTACCTACCTGTATCTATCTACATACCTACCTACCTATCTCTATCTATCTATCTACCCACCTACCTATTTGTATTTATCTATCTACCTACCTACCTATCTGTATCTATCTACCTACTTACCTATCTCTATCTATCTACCTACCTACCTACATATCTGTATCTATCTATCTACCTACCTACCTATCTGTATCTATCAATCTACCTACCTACCTATCTCTATCTATCTATCTACCTACCTACCTATCTCTATCTATCTATCTATCTATCTACCTACCTATCTGTATCTATCTATCTAACTACCTACCTATCTGTATCTATCTATCTACCTACCTACCTATCTGTATCTATCTATCTACCTACCAACCTATCTCTATCTATCTACCTACCTACCTATCTGTATCTATCAATCTACTTACCTACCTAACTATCTCTATCTATTTACCTACCTACCTACCTATCTTTATCTATCTATCTATCTACCTACCTACCTATCTGTATCTATCTATCTACCTACCTACCTAACTGTATCTATCAATCTACCTACCTACCTATCTCAATCTATCTATCTACCTACCTACCTATCTCTATCTATCTAGCTACCTACCTACCTATCTGTATCTATCTATCTACCTACCTACCTATCTGTATCTATCTATCTACCTACCTACCTATCTGTATCTATCTACCTACCTACCTACCTACCTATCTCTATCTATCTATCTACCTACCTACCTACCTGTATCTATCTATCTACCTACCTACCTATCTGTATCTATCTACCTACCTACCTATCTGTATCTATCAATTTACCTACCTACCTATCTCTATCTATCTATCTACCTACCTACCTATCTCTATCTATCTATCTACCTACCTACCTATCTGTATCTATCTATCTACCTACCTACCTACCTATCTCTTTCTATCTATCTACCTACCTACCTACCTATCTGTCTCTATCAATCTACCTACCTATCTATCTCTATCTATCTACCTACCTACCTACCTATCTTTATCTATCTATCTATCTATCTATCTATCTATCTATCTATCTATCTATCTATCTATCTATCTATCTACCTAACTACCTATCTGTATCTATCTATCTACCTACCTACCTATCTCTACCTACCTACCTACCTACCTATCTCTATCTATCTATCTACCTACCTGCCTATCTCTATCTATCAATCTACCTACCTACCTATCTGTATCTATCTATCTACCTACCTACCTATCTGTATCTATCAATCTACCTACCTACCTATCTCTATCTATCTACCTACCTACCTACCTACCTATCTGTCTCTATCTATATACCTACCTACCTATCTCTATCTATCAATCTACCTACCTACCTATCTCTATCTATCTATCTACCTACCTACCTATCTGTATCTATCTTTCTACCTACCTACCTACCTATCTGTATCTATCAATCTACCTACCTACCTATCTCTATCTATCTACCTACCTACCTATCTGTATCTATCTAACTACCTACCTACCTATGTCTATCTATCTATCTACCTACCTACATATCTTTATCTATCTATCTACCTACCTATCTATCTCTATCTATCTACCTACCTACCTAACTATCTCTATCTATCTACCTACCTACCTACCTATCTTTATCTATCTATCTACCTACCTATCTATATCTATCTATCTACCTACCTACCTATCTGTATCTATCAATCTACCTACCTACCTATCTCTATCTATCTATCTACCTACCTACCTATCTCTATCTATCTACCTACCTACCTACCTATCTGTATCTATCTACCTACCTACCTACCTATATGTATTTATCTATCTACCTACCTACCTATCTGTATCTATCTACCTACCTACCTACCTATCTATATCTATCTATCTACCTACCTACCTATCTGTATCTATCTATCTACCTACCTACATTTCTGTATCTATCTATCTACCTACCTACCTACCTACCTATCTGTCTCTATCTATCTACCTACCTACCTATCTCTATCTATCAATCTACCTACCTACCTATCTCTATCTATCTATCTACCTACCTACCTATCTCTATCTATCTACCTACCTACCAACCTATCTGTATCTATCTATCTACCTACCTACCTATCTGTATCTATCTTTCTACCTATCTACCTACCTATCTGTATCTATCAATCTACCTACCTACCTATCTCTATCTATCTACCTACCTACCTATCTGTATCTATCTACCTACCTACCTACCTATGTCTATCTATCTATCTACCTACCTACATATCTTTATCTATCTATCTACCTACCTATCTATCTCTATCTATCTACCTACCTACCTAACTATCTCTATCTATCTACCTACCTACCTACCTATCTTTATCTATCTATCTACCTACCTATCTATATCTATCTATCTACCTACGAACATATCTGTATCTATCAATCTACCTACCTACCTATCTCTATCTATCTATCTACCTACCTACCTATCTCTATCTATCTACCTACCTACCTACCTATCTGTATCTATCTACCTACCTACCTACCTATATGTATTTATCTATCTACCTACCTACCTATCTGTATCTATCTACCTACCTACCTACCTATCTATATCTATCTATCTACCTACCTACCTATCTGTATCTATCTATCTACCTACCTACATTTCTGTATCCATCTATCTACCTACCTACCTACCTATCTGTTTCTATCTATCTACCTACCTACCTATCTGTCTCTATCAATCTACCTACCTATCTATCTCTATCTATCTATCTACCTACCTACCTATCTTTATCTATCTATCTATCTATCTATCTATCTATCTATCTATCTATCTATCTATCTATCTATCTATCTATCTATCTACGTAACTACCCATCTCTATCTATCTACCTACATACCTACATATCTGTATCTATCTATCTACCTACATATCTGTATCTATCAATCTACCTACCTACCTATCTCTATCTATCTACCTACCTACCTATCTCTATCTATCTACCTACCTACCTATCTGTATCTATCAATCTACCTACCTACCTATCTCTATCTATCTACATACCTACCCATCTCAATCTATCTACCTACCTACCTACATATCTGTATCTATCTATCTACCTACCTACCTATCTGTATCTATCAATCTACCTACCTACCTATCTCTATCTATCTATCTACCTACCTACCTATCTCTATCTATCAATCTACCTACCTACCTATCTCTATCTATCTACCTACCTACCTACCTATCTATCTCTATCTATCTACCTACCTACCTATCTCTATCTATCAATCTACCTACCTACCTATCTCTATCTATCTATCTACCTACCTACCTATCTCTATCTATCTACCTAACTACCTACCTATCTGTATCTATCTATCTACCTACCTACCTACCTGTATCTATCTGTCTACCTACCTACCTATCTGTATCTATCAATCTACCTACCTACCTATCTCTATCTATATACCTACCTACCTACCTATGTCTATCTATCTATCTACCTACATACCTATCTTTATCTATCTATCTACCTACCTATCTATCTCTATCTATCTACCTACATACCTAACTATCTCTATCTATCTACCTACCTACCTATCTTTATCTATCTATCTATCTACCTACCTACCTATCTGTATCTATCTATCTACCTACCTACCTATCTGTATCTATCAATCTACCTACCTACCTATCTCTATCTCTCTATCTACCTACCTACCTATCTGTATCTATCTATCTACCTACCTACCTATCTGTATCTATCAATCTACCTACCTACCTATCTCTATCTATCTATCTACCTACCTACCTATCTGTGTCTATCAATCTACCTACCTACCTATCTCTATCTATCTATCTACCTACCTACCTATCTCTATCTATCTATCTACCTACCTACCTATCTCTATCTATCTACCTACCTACCTACCTATCTCTATCTATCTATCTACCTACCTACCTACCTATCTGTATCTATCAATCTACCTACCTACCTATCTGTATCTATCTACCTACTTACCTATCTATATCTACCTACCTACCTACCTACATATCTGTATCTATCTATCTACCTACCTACCTATCTGTATCTATCAATCTACCTACCTACCTATCTCTATCTATCTATCTACCTACCTACCTATCTCTATCTATCTATCTATCTATCTATCTATCTATCTATCTATCTACCTACCTATCTGTATCTATCTATCTAACTACCTACCTATCTGTATCTATCTATCTACCTACCTACCTATCTGTATCTATCTATCTACCTACCTACCTATCTCTATCTATCTATCTACCTACCTACCTATCTGTATCTATCAATCTACCTACCTACCTAACTATCTCTATCTATCTACCTACCTACCTACCTATCTTTATCTATCTATCTATCTACCTACCTACCTATCTGTATCTATCTATCTACCTACCTACTTAACTGTATCTATCAATCTACCTACCTACCTATCTCAATCTATCTATCTACATACCTACCTATCTCTATCTATCTAGCTACCTACCTAACTATCTGTATCTATCTATCTACCTACCTACCTATCTGTATCTATCTATCTAACTACCTACCTATCTGTATCTATCTACCTACCTACCTACCTATCTCTATCTATCTATCTACCTACCTACCTACCTGTATCTATCTATCTACCTACCTACCTATCTGTATCTATCTATCTACCTACCTACCTATCTGTATCTATCAATTTACCTACCTACCTATCTCTATCTATCTATCTACCTACCTACCTATCTCTATCTATCTATCTATCTACCTACCTACCTATCTGTATCTATCTATCTACCTACCTACCTACCTATCTGTATCTATCTATCTACCTACCTACCTACCTATCTCTTTCTATCTATCTACCTACCTACCTATCTGTCTCTATCAATCTACCTACCTATCTATCTCTATCTATCTACCTACCTACCTACCTATCTTTATCTATCTATCTATCTATCTATCTATCTATCTATCTATCTATCTATCTATCTATCTATCTATCTATCTACCTAACTACCTATCTGTATCTATCTATCTACCTACCTACCTATCTGTATCTATCAATCTACCTACCTACCTATCTCTATCTATCTACCTACCTACCTAACTATCTGTATCTATCTATCTACCTAACTACCTATCTGTATCAATCTATCTACCTACCTACCTATCTGTATCTATCAATCTACCTACCTACCTATCTGTATCTATCTACCTACCTACCTACCTATCTTTATCTATCTATCTATCTATCTATCTATCTATCTATCTATCTATCTATCTATCTATCTATCTATCTATCTATCTACCGACCTACCTATCTCTATCTATCTATCTACCTACCTACCTACCTGTATCTATCAATCTACATACCTACTTATCTCTATCTATCTATCTATCTACCTACCTACCTATCTGTATCTATCTATCTATCTATCTATCTATCTATCTATCTATCTATCTATCTATCTATCTACCTACCTACCTATCTGTATCTATCTATCTGCCTACCTACCTATCTCTATCTATCTATCTACCTACCTATCTCTATCTATCTATCTACCTACCTACCTATGTCTATCTATCAATCTACCTACCTATCTATCTCTATCTATCTACCTACCTACCTAACTATCTCTATCTATCTACCTACCTACCTACCTATCTTTATCTATCTATCTACCTACCTATCTATATCTATCTATCTACCTACGAACCTATCTGTATCTATCAATCTACCTACCTACCTATCTCTATCTATCTATCTACCTACCTACCTATCTCTATCTATCTACCTACCTACCTACCTATCTGTATCTATCTACCTACCTACCTACCTATATGTATTTATCTATCTACCTACCTACCTATCTGTATCTATCTACCTACCTACCTACCTATCTATATCTATCTATCTACCTACCTACCTATCTGTATCTATCTATCTACCTACCTACATTTCTGTATCTATCTATCTACCTACCTACCTACCTATCTGTTTCTATCTATCTACCTACCTACCTACCTGTCTCTATCAATCTACCTACCTATCTATCTCTATCTATCTATCTACCTACCTACCTATCTTTATCTATCTATCTATCTATCTATCTATCTATCTATCTATCTATCTATCTATCTATCTATCTATCTATCTATCTATCTATCTACGTAACTACCCATCTCTATCTATCTACCTACATACCTACATATCTGTATCTATCTATCTACCTACATATCTGTATCTATCAATCTACATACCTACCTATCTCTATCTATCTACCTACCTACCTATCTCTATCTATCTACCTACCTACCTATCTGTATCTATCAATCTACCTACCTACCTATCTCTATCTATCTACATACCTACCCATCTCTATCTATCTACCTACCTACCTACATATCTGTATCTATCTATCTACCTACCTACCTATCTGTATCTATCAATCTACCTACCTACCTATCTCTATCTATCTATCTACCTACCTACCTATCTCTATCTATCAATCTACCTACCTACCTATCTCTATCTATCTACCTACCTACCTACCTATCTATCTCTATCTATCTACCTACCTACCTATCTCTATCTATCAATCTACCTACCTACCTATCTCTATCTATCTATCTACCTACCTACCTATCTCTATCTATCTACCTAACTACCTACCTATCTGTATCTATCTATCTACCTACCTACCTACCTGTATCTATCTGTCTACCTACCTACCTATCTGTATCTATCAATCTACCTACCTACCTATCTCTATCTATATACCTACCTACCTACCTATGTCTATCTATCTATCTACCTACATACCTATCTTTATCTATCTATCTACCTACCTATCTATCTCTATCTATCTACCTACATACCTAACTATCTCTATCTATCTACCTACCTACCTATCTTTATCTATCTATCTATCTACCTACCTACCTATCTGTATCTATCTATCTACCTACCTACCTATCTGTATCTATCAATCTACCTACCTACCTATCTCTATCTCTCTATCTACCTACCTACCTATCTGTATCTATCTATCTACCTACCTACCTATCTGTATCTATCAATCTACCTACCTACCTATCTCTATCTATCTATCTACCTACCTACCTATCTGTGTCTATCAATCTACCTACCTACCTATCTCTATCTATCTATCTACCTACCTACCTATCTCTATCTATCTATCTACCTACCTACCTATCTCTATCTATCTACCTACCTACCTACCTATCTCTACCTATCTATCTACCTACCTACCTACCTATCTGTATCTATCAATCTACCTACCTACCTATCTGTATCTATCTACCTACTTACCTATCTATATCTATCTACCTACCTACCTACATATCTGTATCTATCTATCTACCTACCTACCTATCTGTATCTATCAATCTACCTACCTACCTATCTCTATCTATCTATCTACCTACCTACCTATCTCTATCTATCTACATACCTACCCATCTCTATCTATCTACCTACCTACCTACATATCTGTATCTATCTATCTACCTACCTACCTATCTGTATCTATCAATCTACCTACCTACCTATCTCTATCTATCTATCTACCTACCTACCTATCTCTATCTATCAATCTACCTACCTACCTATCTCTATCTATCTACCTACCTACCTACCTATCTATCTCTATCTATCTACCTACCTACCTATCTCTATCTATCAATCTACCTACCTACCTATCTCTATCTATCTATCTACCTACCTACCTATCTCTATCTATCTACCTAACTACCTACCTATCTGTATCTATCTATCTACCTACCTACCTACCTGTATCTATCTGTCTACCTACCTACCTATCTGTATCTATCAATCTACCTACCTACCTATCTCTATCTATATACCTACCTACCTACCTATGTCTATCTATCTATCTACCTACATACCTATCTTTATCTATCTATCTACCTACCTATCTATCTCTATCTATCTACCTACATACCTAACTATCTCTATCTATCTACCTACCTACCTATCTTTATCTATCTATCTATCTACCTACCTACCTATCTGTATCTATCTATCTACCTACCTACCTATCTGTATCTATCAATCTACCTACCTACCTATCTCTATCTCTCTATCTACCTACCTACCTATCTGTATCTATCTATCTACCTACCTACCTATCTGTATCTATCAATCTACCTACCTACCTATCTCTATCTATCTATCTACCTACCTACCTATCTGTGTCTATCAATCTACCTACCTACCTATCTCTATCTATCTATCTACCTCCCTACCTATCTCTATCTATCTATCTACCTACCTACCTATCTCTATCTATCTACCTACCTACCTACCTATCTCTACCTATCTATCTACCTACCTACCTACCTATCTGTATCTATCAATCTACCTACCTACCTATCTGTATCTATCTACCTACTTACCTATCTATATCTATCTACCTACCTACCTACATATCTGTATCTATCTATCTACCTACCTACCTATCTGTATCTATCAATCTACCTACCTACCTATCTCTATCTATCTATCTACCTACCTACCTATCTCTATCTATCTATCTATCTATCTATCTATCTATCTATCTATCTATCTATCTATCTATCTATCTATCTACCTACCTATCTGTATCTATCTATCTAACTACCTACCTATCTGTATCTATCTATCTACCTACCTACCTATCTGTATCTATCTATCTACCTACCTACCTATCTCTATCTATCTATCTACCTACCTACCTATCTGTATCTATCAATCTACCTACCTACCTAACTATCTCTATCTATCTACCTACCTACCTACCTATCTTTATCTATCTATCTATCTACCTACCTACCTATCTGTATCTATCTATCTACCTACCTACTTAACTGTATCTATCAATCTACCTACCTACCTATCTCAATCTATCTATCTACATACCTACCTATCTCTATCTATCTAGCTACCTACCTAACTATCTGTATCTATCTATCTACCTACCTACCTATCTGTATCTATCTATCTACCTACCTACCTATCTGTATCTATCTACCTACCTACCTACCTATCTCTATCTATCTATCTACCTACCTACCTACCTGTATCTATCTATCTACCTACCTACCTATCTGTATCTATCTATCTACCTACCTACCTATCTGTATCTATCAATTTACCTACCTACCTATCTCTATCTATCTATCTACCTACCTACCTATCTCTATCTATCTATCTATCTACCTACCTACCTATCTGTATCTATCTATCTACCTACCTACCTACCTATCTGTATCTATCTATCTACCTACCTACCTACCTATCTCTTTCTATCTATCTACCTACCTACCTATCTGTCTCTATCAATCTACCTACCTATCTATCTCTATCTATCTACCTACCTACCTACCTATCTTTATCTATCTATCTATCTATCTATCTATCTATCTATCTATCTATCTACCTAACTACCTATCTGTATCTATCTATCTACCTACCTACCTATCTGTATCTATCAATCTACCTACCTACCTATCTCTATCTATCTACCTACCTACCTACCTATCTGTATCTATCTATCTACCTAACTACCTATCTGTATCTATCTATCTACCTACCTACCTATCTGTATCTATCAATCTACCTACCTACCTATCTGTATCTATCTACCTACCTACCTACCTATCTTTATCTATCTATCTATCTATCTATCTATCTATCTATCTATCTATCTATCTATCTATCTACCGACCTACCTATCTCTATCTATCTATCTACCTACCTACCTACCTGTATCTATCAATCTACATACCTACTTATCTCTATCTATCTATCTATCTACCTACCTACCTATCTGTATCTATCTATCTATCTATCTATCTATCTATCTATCTATCTATCTATCTATCTATCTATCTATCTATCTATCTATCTATCTATCTACCTACCTACCTATCTGTATCTATCTATCTGCCTACCTACCTATCTCTATCTATCTATCTACCTACCTATCTCTATCTATCTATCTACCTACCTACCTATGTCTATCTATCAATCTACCTACCTATCTATCTCTATCTATCTATCTACCTACCTACCTATCTGTATCTATCTATCTACCTACCTACCTATCTGTATCTATCAATTTACCTACCTACCTATCTCTATCTATCTATCTACCTACCTACTTATCTCTATCTATCTACCTACCTACCTACCTATCTCTATCTATCTACCTACCTACCTACCTATCTCTATCTATCAATCTACCTACCTACCTATCTGTATCTATCTACCTACCTACCTATCTGTATCTATCTATCTACCTACCTACCTATCTGTATTTATCTATCTACCTACCTACCTATCTGTATCTATCTACCTACCTACCTACCAATCTCTATCTATCTACCTACCTACCTATCTGTATCTATCTATCTACCTACCTACCTACCTATCTGTATCTATCTATCTACCTACCTACCTACCTATCTCTTTCTATCTATCTACCTACCTACCTATCTGTCTCTATCAATCTACCTACCTATCTATCTCTATCTATCTACCTACCTACCTACCTATCTTTATCTATCTATCTATCTATCTATCTATCTATCTATCTATCTATCTATCTATCTATCTATCTATCTATCTACCTACCTAACTACCTATCTGTATCTATCTATCTACCTACCTACCTATCTGTATCTATCTATCTACCTACCTATCTGTATCTATCAATCTACCTACCTACCTATCTGTATCTATCTATCTACCTACCTACCTATCTGTATCTATCTATCTACCGACCTACCTATCTCTATCTATCTATCTACCTACCTACCTGTATCTATCAATCTACCTACCTACCTATCTCTATCTATCTATCTACCTACCTACCTATCTGTATCTATCAATTTACCTACCTACCTATCTCTATCTATCTATCTACCTACCTACCTATCTCTACCTATCAATCTACCTACCTATCTATGTCTATCTATCTATCTACCTACCTACCTATCTGTATCTATCTATCTACCTACCTACCTATCTGTATCTATCTACCTACCTACCTACCTATCTCTATCTATCTATCTACCTACCTACCTACCTGTATCTATCTATCTACCTACCTACCTATCTGTATCTATCTATCTACCTACCTACCTATCTGTATCTATCAATTTACCTACCTACCTATCTCTATCTATCTATCTACCTACCTACCTATCTCTATCTATCTATCTATCTACCTACCTACCTATCTGTATCTATCTATCTACCTACCTACCTACCTATCTGTATCTATCTATCTACCTACCTACCTACCTATCTCTTTCTATCTATCTACCTACCTACCAATCTGTCTCTATCAATCTACCTACCTATCTATCTCTATCTATCTACCTACCTACCTACCTATCTTTATCTATCTATCTATCTATCTATCTATCTATCTATCTATCTATCTATCTATCTATCTATCTATCTATCTATCTATCTATCTACCTAACTACCTATCTGTATCTATCTATCTACCTACCTACCTATCTGTATCTATCAATCTACCTACCTATCTATCTCTATCTATCTACCTACCTACCTACCTATCTGTATCTATCTATCTACCTAACTACCTATCTGTATCTATCTATCTACCTACCTACCTATCTGTATCTATCAATCTACCTACCTACCTATCTGTATCTATCTACCTACCTACCTACCTATCTTTATCTATCTATCTATCTATCTATCTATCTATCTATCTATCTATCTATCTATCTATCTATCTACCGACCTACCTATCTCTATCTATCTATCTACCTACCTACCTACCTGTATCTATCAATCTACATACCTACTTATCTCTATCTATCTATCTATCTACCTACCTACCTATCTGTATCTATCTATCTATCTATCTATCTATCTATCTATCTATCTATCTATCTATCTACCTACCTACCTATCTGTATCTATCTATCTGCCTACCTACCTATCTCTATCTATCTATCTACCTACCTATCTCTATCTATCTATCTACCTACCTACCTATGTCTATCTATCAATCTACCTACCTATCTATCTCTATCTATCTATCTACCTACCTACCTATCTGTATCTATCTATCTACCTACCTACCTATCTGTATCTATCAATTTACCTACCTACCTATCTCTATCTATCTATCTACCTACCTACTTATCTCTATCTATCTACCTACCTACCTACCTATCTCTATCTATCTACCTACCTACCTACCTATCTCTATCTATCAATCTACCTACCTACCTATCTGTATATATCTACCTACCTACCTATCTGTATCTATCTATCTACCTACCTACCTATCTGTATTTATCTATCTACCTACCTACCTATCTGTATCTATCTACCTACCTACCTACCAATCTCTATCTATCTACCTACCTACCTATCTGTATCTATCTATCTACCTACCTACCTACCTATCTGTATCTATCTATCTACCTACCTACCTACCTATCTCTTTCTATCTATCTACCTACCTACCTATCTGTCTCTATCAATCTACCTACCTATCTATCTCTATCTATCTACCTACCTACCTACCTATCTTTATCTATCTATCTATCTATCTATCTATCTATCTATCTATCTATCTATCTATCTATCTACCTACCTAACTACCTATCTGTATCTATCTATCTACCTACCTACCTATCTGTATCTATCTATCTACCTACCTATCTGTATCTATCAATCTACCTACCTACCTATCTGTATCTATCTATCTACCTACCTACCTATCTGTATCTATCTATCTACCGACCTACCTATCTCTATCTATCTATCTACCTACCTACCTGTATCTATCAATCTACCTACCTACCTATCTCTATCTATCTATCTACCTACCTACCTATCTGTATCTATCAATTTACCTACCTACCTATCTCTATCTATCTATCTACCTACCTACCTATCTCTACCTATCAATCTACCTACCTATCTATGTCTATCTATCTATCTACCTACCTACCTATCTGTATTTATCTATCTACCTACCTACCTATCTGTATCTACCTACCTACCTACCTACCTATCTCTATCTATCTATCTATTTACCTACCTACCTATCTGTATCTATCTATCTACCTACCTACCTATCTGTATCTATCAATTTACCTACCTACCTATCTCTATCTATCTATCTACCTACCTACCTATCTCTATCTATCTATCTACCTACCTACCTATCTCTATCTATCTACCTTCCTACCTATCTGTATCTATCTATCTACCTACCTACCTATCTGTATTTATCTATCTACCTACCTACCTATCTGTATCTATCTACCTACCAACCTACCAATCTCTATCTATCTATCTACCTACCTACCTATCTGTATCTATCTATCTACCTACCTACCTACCTATCTGTATCTATCTATCTACCTACCTACCTACCTATCTCTTTCTATCTATCTACCTACCTACCTATCTGTCTCTATCAATCTACCTACCTATCTATCTCTATCTATCTATCTACCTACCTACCTACCTATCTTTATCTATCTATCTATCTATCTATCTATCTATCTATCTATCTATCTATCTATCTATCTATCTATCTATCTATCTATCTATCTACCTAACTACCTATCTGTATCTATCTATCTACCTACCTACCTATCTGTATCTATCAATCTACCTACCTACCTATCTCTATCTATCTACCTACCTACCTACCTATCTGTATCTATCTATCTACCTACCTACCTATCTGTATCTATCTATCTACCTACCTACCTATCTGTATCTATCTACCTACCTACCTACCTATCTGTCTCTATCTATCTACATACCTACCTATCTCTATCTATCAATCTACCTACCTACCTACCTCTATCTATCTACTTACTTACCTACCTATCTGTATCTATCTATCTACCTACCTACCTATCTGTATCTATCTATCTACCTACCTACCTATCTGTATCTATCAATCTACCTACCTACCTATCTCTATCTATCTACCTACCTACCTATCTGTATCTATCTACCTACCTACCTACCTATGTCTATCTATCTATCTATCTACCTACCTACCTATCTTTATCTATCTATCTACCTACCTAACTATCTGTATCTATCTACCTACCTACCTACCTATCTCTATGTATCAATCTACCTACCTACCTATCATTATCTATCTATCTACCTACTTACCTATCTGTATCTATCAATCTACCTACCTACCTATCTCTATCTATCTACCTACCTACCTACCTATCTGTCTCTATCTATCTACCTACCTACCTATCTCTATCTATCAATCTACCTTCCTACCTACCTCTATCTATCTACCTACTTACCTACCTATCTGTATCTATCTATCTACCTACCTACCTATCTGTATCTATCTATCTACCTACCTACCTATCTGTATCTATCAATCTACCTACCTACCTATCTCTATCTATCTACCTACCTACCTATCTGTATCTATCTACCTACCTACCTACCTATGTCTATCTATCTATCTACCTACCTACCTATCTTTATCTATCTATCTACCTACCTACCTATCTTTATCTATCTATCTACCTACCTACCTATCTCTATCTATCTACCTACCTACCTACATATCTGTATCTATCTATCTACCTACCTACCTATCTGTATCTATCAATCTACCTACCTACCTACCTACCTACCTATCTCTATCTATCTATCTACCTACCTACCTATCTCTATCTATCTACCTACCTATCTGTATCTATCTATCTAACTACCTACCTATCTGTATCTATCTATCTACCTACCTACCTATCTGTATCTATCTATCTACCTACCTACCTATCTCTATCTATCTATCTACCTACCTACCTATCTGTATCTATCAATCTACCTACCTACCTATGTCTATCTATCTATCTATCTACCTACCTACCTATCTCTATCTATCTACCTACCTACCTACCTACCAATATGTATTTATCTATCTACCTACCTACCTATCTGTATCTATCTACCTACCTACCTACCTATCTGTATCTATCTATCTACCTACCTACCTATCTGTATCTATTTATCTACCTACCTACCTATCTCTTTCTATCTATCTACCTACCTACCTATCTGTCTCTATCAATCTACCTACCTATCTATCTCTATCTATCTACCTACCTAACTATCTCTATCTATCTACCTACCTACCTACCTATCTTTATCTATCTATCTATCTATCTATCTATCTATCTATCTATCTATCTATCTATCTATCTACCTAACTACCTATCTGTATCTATCTATCTACCTACCTACCTATCTGTATCTATCAATCTACCTACCTACCTATCTCTATCTATCTACCTACCTACCTATCTGTATCTATCTATCTACCTACCTACCTATCTGTATCTATCAATCTACCTACCTACCTATCTGTATCTATCTATCTACCTACCTACCTATCTGTATCTATCTACCTACCTACCTATCTGTATCTATCAATTTACCTACCTACCTATCTCTATCTATCTATCTACCTACCTACTTATCTCTATCTATCTACCTACCTACCTACCTATCTGTATCTATCTATCTACCTACCTACCTATCTGTATCTATCAATCTACCTACCTACCTATCTCTATCTATCTTTCTACCTACCTACCTATCTCTATCTATCTACCTACCTACCTACCTATCTCTATCTATCTATCTACATAACTACCTATCTCTATATATCAATCTACCTACCTACCTATCTGTATCTATCTATCTACCTACCTACCTATCTGTATCTATCAATCTACCTACCTACCTATCTCTATCTATCTACCAACTTACCTACCTATCTGTCTCTATCTATCTACCTACCTACCTATCTCTATCTATCAATCTACCTACCTACCTATCTCTATCTATCTTTCTACCTACCTACCTATCTCTATCTATCTACCTACCTACCAACCTATCTGTATCTATCTATCTACCTACCTACCTATCTGTATCTATCTGTCCACCTACCTACCTATCTGTATCTATCTACCTACCTACCTACCTATGTCTATCTATCTATCTACCTACCTACCTACCTTTATCTGTCTGTCTACCTACCTATCTATCTCTATCTATCTACCTACCTACCTAACTATCTTTATCTATCTATCTATCTATCTACCTACCTACCTATCTATATCTATCTGTCTACCAACCTACCTATCTGTATCTATCAATCTACCTACCTACCTATCTCAATCTATCTATCTACCTACCTACCTATCTCTATCTATCTACCTACCTACCTACCTATCTGTATCTATCTACCTACCTACCTACCTATCTGTATCTATCTATCTACCTTCCTACCTATCTCTATCTATCTATCTACCTACCTACATATCTGTATCTATCTATCTACCTACCTACCTATCTGTATCTATCTATCTACCTACCTACCTATCTGTGTCTATCCATCTACCTACCTACCTATCTCTATCTATCTATCTACCTACTTACCTATCTGTATCTATCAATTTACCTACCTACCTATCTCTATCTATCTATCTGCCTACCTATCTATCTCTATCTATCTACCTACCTACCTACCTATCTGTATTTATCTATCTACCTACCTACCTATCTGTATCTATCTACCTACTTACCTACCTATATCTATCTACCTACCTACCTACCTATCTCTATCTATCTATCTACCTACCTACCTATCTGTATCTATCTATCTACCTACCTACCTATCTGTGTCTATCCATCTACCTACCTACCTATCTCTATCTATCTATCTGCGTACCTAGCTATCTGTATCTATCAATCTACCTACCTACCTATCTCTATCTATCTACCTACCTACCTACCTACCTATCTGTATTTATCTATCTACCTACCTACCTATCTGTATCTATCTACCTACTTACCTACCTATATCTATCTACCTACCTACCTATCTCTATCTATCTATCTACCTACCTACCTATCTGTATCTATCTATCTACCTACCTACCTATCTGTATCTATCAATTTACCTACCTACCTATCTCTATCTATCTATCTAACTACCTACCTATCTCTATCTATCTATCTATCTACCTACCTACCTATCTCTATCTATCTACCTACCTACCTACCTATCTCTATCTATCTATCTACCTACCTACCTATCTCTATCTATCAATCTACCTACCTACCTATCATTATCTATCTATCTACCTACCTACCTATCTGTATCTATCAATCTACCTACCTACCTATCTCTATCTATCTACCTACCTACCTACCTATCTGTCTCTATCTATCTACATAACTACCTATCTCTATCTATCAATCTACCTACCTACCTACCTCTATCTATCTACCTACTTACCTACCTATCTGTATCTATCTATCTACCTACCTACCTATCTGTATCTATCTATCTACCTACCTACCTATCTGTATCTATCAATCTACCTACCTACCTATCTCTATCTATCTACCTACCTACCTATCTGTATCTATCTACCTACCTACCTACCTATGTCTATCTATCTATCTACCTACCTACCTATCTCTATCTATCTATCTACCTACCTATCTGTATCTATCTATCTACCTACCTACCTATCTGTATCTATCAATTTACCTACCTACCTATCTCTATCTATCTATCTATCTACCTACCTACCTATCTCTATCTATCAATCTACGTACCTACCTATGTCTATCTATCTATCTACCTACCTACCTATCTCTATCTATCTACCTACCTACCTATCTGTATCTGTCAATCTACCTACCTACATATCTCTATCTATCTATCAATCTACCTACCTAGCTATCATTATCTATCTACCTACCTACCTACCTATCTGTCTCTATCAATCTACCTACCTACCTATCTCTATCTATCTACCTACCTACCTACCTATCTGTCTCTATCTATCTACCTACCTACCTATCTCTATCTATCAATCTACCTTCCTACCTACCTCTATCTATCTACCTACTTACCTCCCTATCTGTATCTATCTATCTACCTACCTAGCTATCTGTATCTATCAATCTACCTACCTACCTATCTCTATCTATCTACCTACCTACCTATCTGTATCTATCTACCTATCTACCTACCTATGTCTATCTATCTATCTACCTACCTACCTATCTTTATCTATCTATCTACCTACCTACCTATCTTTATCTATCTATCTACCTACCTACCTATCTCTATCTATCTACCTACCTACCTACATATCTGTATCTATCTATCTACCTACCTACCTATCTGTATCTATCAATCTACCTACCTACCTACCTATCTCTATCTATCTATCTAACTACCTACCAATCTCTATCTATCTATCTACCTACCTATCTGTATCTATCTATCTAACTACCTACCTATCTGTATCTATCTATCTACCTACCTACCTATCTGTATCTATCTATCTACCTACCTACCTATCTCTATCTATATATCTACCTACCTACCTATCTGTATCTATCAATCTACCTACCTACCTATGTCTATCTATCTATCTATCTACCTACCTACCTATCTCTATCTATCTACCTACCTACCTACCTACCTACCTATATGTATTTATCTCTCTACCTACCTACCTATCTGTATCTATCTACCTACCTACCTATCTGTATATATCTATCTACCTACCTACCTATCTGTATCTATCTATCTACCTACCTACCTATCTGTATCTATCTATCTACCTACCTACCTATCTCTTTCTATCTACCTACCTACCTACCTATCTCTATCTATCTATCTATCTATCTACCTATCTGTATCTATCTATCTACCTACCTACCTATCTGTATCTATCAATTTACCTACCTACCTATCTCTATCTATCTATCTACCTACCTACCTATCTCTATCTATCTACCTACCTACCTACCTATCTCTATCTATCTACCTACCTACCTACCTATCTCTATCTATCTATCTACCTACCTACCTATCTCTATCTATCAATCTACCTACCTACCTATCTGTATCTATCTATCTACCTACCTACCTATCTGTATCTATCAATCTACCTACCTACCTATCTCTATCTATCTACCTACCTACCTATCTATCTCTATCTATCTACCTACCTACCTATCTCTATCTATCAATCTACCTACCTACCTATCTCTATCTATCTATCTACCTACCTACCTATCTCTATCTATCTACCTACCTACCTACCTATCTGTATCTATCTATCTACCTACCTACCTATCTGTATCTATCTGTCTACCTACCTACCTATCTGTATCTATCAATCTACCTACCTACCTATCTCTATCTATATACCTACCTACCTATATGTATCTATCTACCTACCTACCTACCTATGTCTATCTATCTATCTATCTATCTACCTCCCTACCTATCTTTATCTATCTATCTACCTACCTATCTATCTCTATCTATCTACCTACCTACCTAACTATCTCTCTCTATCTACCTACCTACCTATCTTTATCTATCTATCTATCTACCTACCTACCTATCTGTATCTATCTATGTGCCTACCTACCTATCTCTATCTATCTACCTACCTACCTACCTATCTCTATCTATCAATCTACCTACCTATCTATCTCTATCTATCTATCTACGTACCTACTTAAATGTATTCATCTATCTACCTACCTACCTATCTGTATCTATCTACCTACTTACCTACCTATCTCTATCTACCTACCTACCTACCTATCTCTATCTATCTATCTACCTACCTAACTATATGTATCTATCTATCTACCTACCTACCTATCTGTATCTATCAATTTACCTACCTACCTATCTCTCTCTATCTATCTACCTACCTACTTATCTCTATCTATCTACCTACCTACCTACCTATCTGTATCTATCTATCTACATACCTACCTATCTGTATCTATCAATTTACCTACCTACCTATCTCTATCTATCTATCTACCTACCTACTTATCTCTATCTATCTACCTACCTACCTACCTATCTCTATCTATCTACCTACCTACCTACCTATCTGTATGTATCTACCTACCTACCTACCTATCTCTATCTATCAATCTACCTACCTACCTATATTATCTATCTATCTACCTACCTACCTATCTGTATCTATCAATCTACCTACCTACCTATCTCTATCTATCTACCTACCTACCTACCTACCTATCTGTCTCTATCTATCTACCTACCTACCTATCTCTATCTATCAATCTACCTTCCTACCTACCTCTATCTATCTACCTACTTACCTACATATCTGTATCTATCTATCTACCTACCTACCTATCTGTATCTATCTATCTACCTACCTACCTATCTGTATCTATCAATCTACCTACCTACCTATCTCTATCTATCTACCTACCTACCTATCTGTATCTATCTACCTACCTACCTACCTACCTACCTATGTCTATCTATCTATCTACCTACCTACCTATCTCTATGTATCTACCTACCTACCTACCTATCTGTATCTATCTATCTACCTACCTACCTATCTGTATCTATCAATCTACCTACCTATCTATCTCTATCTATCTACCTACCTACCTACCTATCTGTATTTATCTATCTACTTACCTACCTATCTGTATCTATCTACCTACTTACCTACCTATATCTATCTACCTACCTACCTACCTATCTCTATCTATCTACCTACCTACCTACCTATCTGTATCTATCTATCTACCTACCTACCTATCTGTATCTATCAATCTACCTACCTACCTATCTGTATCTATCTATCTACCGACCTACCTATCTCTATCTATCTATCTATCTACCTACCTACATATCTGTATCTATCAATCTACCTACCTACCTATCTCTATCTATCTATCTACCTACCTACCTATCTGTATCTATCAATTTACCTACCTACCTATCTCTATCTATCTATCTTCCTACCTAACTATCTCTATCTATCTACCTACCTACCTACCTATCTCTTTCTATCTATCTACCTACCTACCTATCTCTATCTATCTATCTACCTACCTACCTATCTCTATCTATCTACCTACCTACCTATCTGTATCTATCTATCTACCTACCTACCTATCTGTATCTATCTGTCTACCTACCTACCTATCTGTATCTATCAATCTACCTACCTACCTATCTCTATCTATATACCTACCTACCTATCTGTATCTATCTACCTACCTACCTATCTATGTCTATCTATCTATCTACCTACCTACCTATCTTTATCTATCTATCTACCTACCTATCTATCTCTATCTATCTACCTACCTAACTATCTCTACCTATCTACCTACCTACCTATCTTTATCTATCTATCTATCTACCTACCTACCTATCTGTATCTATCTATCTATCTGCCTACCTACCTATCTCTATCTATCTATCTACCTACCTACCTATCTCTATCTATCAATCTACCTACCTATCTATCTCTATCTATCTATCTATCTATCTATCTACGTACCTACCTATCTCTATCTACCTACCTATCTACCTACCTATCTCTAATTATCTATCTACCTACCTACCTATCTGTATCTATCTATCTACCTACCTACCTATCTGTATCTATCAATTTACCTACCTTCCTATCTCTATCTATCTATCTACCTACCTACTTATCTCTATCTATCTATCTACCTACCTACCTATCTGTATCTATCTATCTACCTTCCTACCTATCTGTATCTATCAATTTACCTACCTACCTATCTCTATCTATCTATCTACCTACCTACTTATCTCTATCTATCTACCTACCTACCTACCTATCTCTATCTATCTACCTACCTACCTACCTATCTCTATCTATCTATCTACATACCTACCTATCTCTATCTATCAATCTACCTACCTACCTATCTGTATCTATCTATCTACCTACCTACCTATCTGTATCTATCAATCTACCTACCTACCTATCTCTATCTATCTACCTACTTACCTACCTATCTGTCTCTATCTATCTACCTACCTACCTATCTCTATCTATCAATCTACCTACCTACCTATCTCTATCTATCTATCTACCTACCTACCTATCTATATCTATCTACCTACCTACCAACCTATCTGTATCTATCTATCTACCTACCTACATATCTGTATCTATCTGTCTATCTACCTACCTACCTATCTGTATCTATCTACCTACCTACCTACCTACCTATGTCTATCTATCTATCTACCTACCTACCTATCTTTATCTGTCTATCTACCTACCTATCTATCTCTATCTATCTACCTACCTACCTAACTATCTCTATCTATCTGACTACCTACCTACCTATCTTTATCTATCTATCTATCTATCTACCTACCTACCTACCTATCTGTATCTATCAATCTACCTACCTACCTATCTCAATCTATCTATCTACCTACCTACCTATCTGTATCTATCAATTTACCTACCTACCTATCTCTATCTATCTATCTACCTACCTACCTATCTCTATCTATCTATCTACCTCCCTACCTATCTCTATCTATCAATCTACCTACCTACCTATCATTATCTATCTACCTACCTACCTATCTGTATCTATCAATCTGCCTACCTACCTATCTCTATCTATCTACCTACCTACCTACCTATCTGTCTCTATCTATCTACATACCTACCTATCTCTATCTATCAATCTACCTACCTACCTACATCTATCTATCTACCTACTTACCTACCTATCTGTATCTATCTATCTACCTATCTGTATCTATCTATCTACCTACCTACCTATCTGTATCTATCAATCTACCTACCTACCTATCTCTATCTATCTACCTACCTACCTATCTGTATCTATCTACCTACCTACCTACCTATGTCTATCTATCTATCTACCTGCCTAACTATCTTTATCTATCTATCTACCTACCTACTTATCTGTATCTATCTACCTACCTACCTACCTATCTCTATCTATCAATCTACCTACCTACCTATCATTATCTATCTATCTACCTACCTACCTATCTGTATCTATCAATCTACCTACCTACCTATCTCTATCTATCTACCTACCAACCTACCTATCTGTCTCTATCTATCTACCTACCTACCTATATCTATCTATCAATCTACCTTCCTACCTACCTCTATCTATCTACCTACTTACCTACCTATCTGTATCTATATATCTACCTACCTACCTATCTGTATCTATCTATCTACCTACCTAACTATCTGTATCTATCAATCTACCTACCTACATATCTCTATCTATCTACCTACCTACCTATCTCTATCTATCTACCTACCTACCTATCTGTATCTATCTATCTACCTACCTACCTATCTGTATCTATCTGTCTACCTACCTACCTATCTGTATCTATCAATCTACCTACCTACCTATCTCTATCTATATACCTACCTACCTATCTGTATCTATCTACCTACCTACCTATCTATGTCTATCTATCTATCTACCTACCTACCTATCTTTATCTATCTATCTACCTACCTATCTATCTCTATCTATCTACCTACCTACCTAACTATCTCTATCTATCTACCTACCTACCTATCTTTATCTATCTATCTATCTACCTACCTACCTATCTGTATCTATCTATCTGCCTACCTACCTATCTCTATCTATCTATCTACCTACCTACCTATCTCTATCTATCAATCTACCTACCTATCTATCTCTATCTATCTATCTATCTATCTACGTACCTACCTATATGTATTTATCTATCTACCTACCTACCTATCTGTATCTATCTATCTACCTACCTACCTATCTGTATCTATCAATTTACCTACCTACCTATCTCTATCTATCTATCTACCTACCTACTTATCTCTATCTATCTACCTACCTACCTACCTATCTGTATCTATCTATCTACCTACCTACCTATCTGTATCTATCAATTTACCTACCTACCTATCTCTATCTATCTATCTACCTACCTACTTATCTCTATCTATCTACCTACCTACCTACCTACCTATCTCTATCTACCTACCTACCTACCTACCTATCTCTATCTACCTACCTACCTACCTATCTCTATCTATCTATCTACATACCTACCTATCTCTATCTATCAATCTACCTACCTACCTATCTGTATCTATCTATCTACCTACCTACCTATCTGTATTTATCAATCTACCTACCTACCTATCTCTATCTATCTACCTACTTACCTACCTATCTGTCTCTATCTATCTACCTACCTACCTATCTCTATCTATCAATCTACCTACCTACCTATCTCTATCTATCTACCTACCTACCTATCTATATCTATCTACCTACCTACCAACCTATCTGTATCTATCTATCTACCTACCTACATATCTGTATCTATCTGTCTACCTACCTACCTATCTGTATCTATCTACCTACCTACCTACCTATGTCTATCTATCTACCTACCTACCTATCTTTATCTGTCTATCTACCTACCTATCTATCTCTATCTATCTACCTACCTACCTAACTATCTCTATCTATCTACCTACCTACCTACCTATCTTTATCTATCTATCTATCTATCTATCTATCTACCTACCTACCTACCTATCTGTATCTATCAATCTACCTACCTACCTATCTCAATCTATGTATCTACCTACCTACCTATCTCTATCTATCTACCTACCTACCTACCTATCTGTATCTATCTATCTACCTACCTACCTATCTGTATCTATCTACCTACTTACCTACCTATATCTATCTACCTACCTACCTACCTAGCTATCTCTATCTATCTATCTACCTACCTACCTATCTGTATCTATCTATCTACCTACCTACCTATCTGTATCTATCAATTTACCTACCTACCTATCTCTATCTATCTACCTACCTACCTATCTCTATCTATCTATCTACCTCCCTACCTATCTCTATCTATCAATCTACCTACCTACCTATCATTATCTATCTATCTACCTACCTACCTATCTGTATCTATCAATCTACCTACCTACCTATCTCTATCTATCTACCTACCTACCTACCTATCTGTCTCTATCTATCTACATACCTACCTATCTCTATCTATCAATCTACCTACCTACCTACATCTATCTATCTACCTACTTACCTACCTATCTGTATCTATCTATCTACCTACCTACCTATCTGTATCTATCTATCTACCTACCTACCTATCTGTATCTATCAATCTACCTACCTTCCTATCTCTATCTATCTACCTACCTACCTATCTGTATCTATCTACCTACCTACCTACCTATGTCTATCTATCTATCTACCTGCCTAACTATCTTTATCTATCTATCTACCTACCTACCTATCTGTATCTATCTACCTACCTACCTACCTATCTCTATCTATAAATCTACCTACCTACCTATCATTATCTATCTATCTACCTACCTAGCTATCTGTATCTATCAATCTACCTACCTACCTATCTCTATCTATCTACCTACCAACCTACCTATCTGTCTCTATCTATCTACCTACCTACCTATCTCTATCTATCAATCTACCTTCCTACCTACCTCTATCTATCTACCTACTTACCTACCTATCTGTATCTATATATCTACCTACCTACCTATCTGTATCTATCTATCTACCTACCTACCTATCTGTATCTATCAATCTACCTACCTACATATCTCTATCTATCTACCTACCTACCTATCTGTATCTATCTACCTACCTACCTACCTATGTCTATCTATCTATCTACCTACCTACCTATCTTTATCTATCTATCTACCTACCTACCTATCTTTATCTATCTATCTACCTACCTACCTATCTCTATCTATCTAACTACCTACCTACATATCTGTATCTATCTATCTACCTACCTACCTATCTGTATCTATCAATCTACATACCTACCTACCTATCTCTATCTATCTATCTACATACCTACCTATCTCTATCTATCAATCTACCTACCTACCTACATCTATCTATCTACCTACTTACCTACCTATCTGTATCTATCTATCTACCTACCTACCTATCTGTATCTATCTATCTACCTACCTACCTATCTGTATCTATCTATCTACCTACCTACCTATCTCTATCTATCTATCTACCTACCTACCTATCTGTATCTATCAATCTACCTACCTACCTATGTCTATCTATCTATCTATCTATCTATCTATCTACCTACCTACCTATCTCTATCTATCTACCTACCTACCTACCTATATGTATTTATCTATCTACCTACCTACCTATCTGTATCTATCTACCTCCCTACCTACCTATCTGTATCTATCTATCTACCTACCTACCTATCTGTATCTATCTATCCACCTACCTACCTACCTATCTGTATCTATCTATCTATCTACCTACCTACCTATCTCTTTCTATCTATCTACCTACCTACCTATCTGTCTCTATCAATCTACCTACCTATCTATCTCTATCTATCTACCTACCTAACTATCTCTATCTATCTACCTACCTACCTACCTATCTTTATCTATCTATCTATCTATCTATCTATCTACCTAACTACCTATCTGTATCTATCTATCTACCTACCTACCTATCTGTATCTATCAATCTACCTACCTACCTATCTCTATCTATCTACCTACCTACCTACCTATCTGTATCTATCTATCTACCTACCTACCTATCTGTATCTATCAATCTACCTACCTACCTATCTGTATCTATCTATCTACCTACCTACCTATCTGTATCTATCTATCTACCGACCTACCTATCTCTATCTATCTATCTACCTACCTACCTATCTGTATCTATCTACCTACCTACCTATCTGTATCTATCAATTTACCTACCTACCTATCTCTATCTATCTATCTACCTACCTACTTATCTCTATCTATCTACCTACCTACCTATCTTTATCTATCTATCTACCTACCTACCTATCTGTATCTATCAATTTACCTACCTACCTATCTCTATCTATCAATCTACCTACCTACTTATCTCTATCTATCTACCTACCTACCTACCGATCTCTATCTATCTATCTACCTACCTACCTACCTATCTCTATCTATCTATCTACCTACCTATCTATCTCTATCTATCTACCTACCTACCTAACTATCTCTATCTATCTACCTACCTACCTACCTACCTATCTTTATCTATCTATCTACCTACCTATCTGTATCTATCTATCTACCTACCTACCTATCTGTATCTATCAATCTACCTACCTACCTATCTCTATCTATCTATCTACCTACCTACCTATCTCTATCTATATACCTACCTACCTACCTATCTGTATCTATCTACCTACCTACCTACCTATCTGTATCTATCTATCTACCTACCTACCTATCTGTATCTATCTATCTACCTACCTACCTTTCTGTATCTATCTATCTACCTACCTACCTACCTATCTCTTTCTATCTATCTACCTACCTACCTATCTGTCTCTATCAATCTACCTACCTATCTATCTCTATCTATCTACCTACCTACCTACCTATCTTTATCTATCTATCTATCTATCTATCTATCTATCTATCTATCTATCTATCTATCTATCTATCTATCTATCTATCTACGTAACTACCTATCTGTATCTATCTACCTACCTACCTATCTGTATCTATCAATCTACCTACCTACCTACCTATCTCTATCTATCTATCTACATACCTACCCATCTCTATCTATCTACCTACCTACCTACATATCTGTATCTATCTATCTACCTACCTACCTATCTGTATCTATCAATCTACCTACCTACCTATCTCTATCTATCTATCTACCTACCTACCTATCTCTATCTATCTATCTACCTACCTACCTATCTCTATCTATCTATCTACCTACCTACCTATCTCTATCTATCTACCTACCTACCTATCTGTATCTATCTATCTACCTAACTACCTATCTGTATCTATCTGTCTACCTACCTACCTATCTCTATCTATCTATCTACCTACCTACCTATCTCTATCTATATACCTACCTACCTATTTGTATCTATCTACCTACCTACATATCTATGTCTATCTATCTATCTACCTACCTACCTATCTTTATCTATCTATCTACCTACCTACCTATCTTTATCTATCTATCTATCTACCTACCTACCTATCTGTATCTATCTATCTGCCTACCTACCTATCTCTATCTATCTATCTACCTACCTACCTATCTCTATCTATCTATCTACCTACCTACTTATCTCTATCTATCTAACTACCTACCTACCTATCTGTATCTATCTATCTACCTACCTACCTATCTGTATCTATCAATTTACCTACCTACCTATCTCTATCTATCTATCTACCTACCTACTTATCTCTATCTATCTACCTACCTACCTACCTATCTCTATCTATCTATCTACCTACCTACCTATCTCTATCTATCTATCTACATACCTACCTATCTCTATCTATCAATCTACCTACCTACCTATCTGTATCTATCTATCTACCTACCTACCTATCTGTATCTATCAATCTACCTACCTACCTATCTCTATCTATCTACCTACTTACCTACCTATCTGTCTCTATCTATCTACCTACCTACCTATCTCTATCTATCAATCTACCTACCTACCTATCTCTATCTATCTATCTACCTACCTACCTATCTATATCTATCTACCTACCTACCAACCTATCTGTATCTATCTATCTACCTACCTACATATCTGTATCTATCTGTCTACCTACCTACCTATCTGTATCTATCTACCTACCTACCTACCTATGTCTATCTATCTATCTACCTACCTACCTATCTTTATCTGTCTATCTACCTACCTATCTATCTCTATCTATCTACCTACCTACCTAACTATCTCTATCTATCTACCTACCTACCTACCTATCTTTATCTATCTATCTATCTATCTATCTATCTATCTATCTATCTATCTATCTATCTATCTATCTATCTATCTATCTATCTACCTACCTACCTACCTACCTACCTATCTGTATCTATCAATCTACCTACCTACCTATCTCAATCTATCTATCTACCTACCTACCTATCTGTATCTATCTACCTACCTACCTACCTATCTGTATCTATCTATCTACCTACCTACCTATCTCTATCTATCTACCTACTTACCTACCTATATCTATCTACCTACCTACCTACCTACCTACCTCTATCTATCTATCTACCTACCTACCTATCTGTATCTATCTATCTACCTACCTACCTATCTGTATCTATCAATTTACCTACCTACCTATCTCTATCTATCTATCTACCTACCTACCTATCTCTATCTATCTATCTACCTCCCTACCTATCTCTATCTATCAATCTACCTACCTACCTATCATTATCTATCTATCTACCTACCTACCTATCTGTATCTATCAATCTACCTACCTACCTATCTCTATCTATCTACCTACCTACCTACCTATCTGTCTCTATCTATCTACATACCTACCTATCTCTATCTATCAATCTACCTACCTACCTACATCTATCTATCTACCTACTTACCTACCTATCTGTATCTATCTATCTACCTACCTACCTATCTGTATCTATCTATCTACCTACCTACCTATCTGTATCTATCAATCTACCTACCTACCTATCTCTATCTATCTACCTACCTACCTATCTGTATCTATCTACCTACCTACCTACATATGTCTATCTATCTATCTACCTGCCTAACTATCTTTATCTATCTATCTACCTACCTACCTATCTGTATCTATCTACCTACCTACCTACCTATCTCTATCTATCAATCTACCTACCTACCTATCATTATCTATCTATCTACCTACCTACCTATCTGTATCTATCAATCTACCTACCTACCTATCTCTATCTATCTACCTACCAACCTACCTATCTGTCTCTATCTATCTACCTACCTACCTATCTCTATCTATCAATCTACCTTCCTACCATCCTCTATCTATCTACCTACTTACCTACCTATCTGTATCTATATATCTACCTACCTACCTATCTGTATCTATCTATCTACCTACCTACCTATCTGTATCTATCAATCTACCTACCTACATATCTCTATCTATCTACCTACCTACCTATCTGTATCTATCTACCTACCTACCTACCTATGTCTATCTATCTATCTACCTACCTACCTATCTTTATCTATTTATCTACCTACCTACCTATCTTTATCTATCTATCTACCTACCTACCTATCTCTATCTATCTACCTACCTACCTACATATCTGTATCTATCTATCTACCTACCTACCTATCTGTATCTATCAATCTACATACCTACCTACCTATCTCTATCTATCTACCTACCTACCTATCTCTATCTATCTATCTACCTACCTATCTGTATCTATCTATCTAACTACCTACCTATCTGTATCTATCTATCTACCTACCTACCTATCTCTATCTATCTATCTACCTACCTACCTATCTGTATCTATCAATCTACCTACCTACCTATGTCTATCTATCTATCTATCTATCTATCTATCTACCTACCTACCTACCTATCTCTATCTATCTACCTACCTACCTACCTATATGTATCTATCTACCTACCTACCTACCTATCTCTATCTATCAATCTTCCTACCTACCTATATTATCTATCTATCTACCTACCTACCTATCTGTATCTATCAATCTACCTACCTACCTATCTCTATCTATCTACCTACCTACCTACCTACCTACCTATCTGTCTCTATCTACCTACCTACCTATCTCTATCAATCAATCTACCTTCCTACCTACCTCTATCTATCTACCTACTTACCTACCTATCTGTATCTATCTATCTACCTACCTACCTATCTGTATCTATCTATCTACCTACCTACCTATCTGTATCTATCAATCTACCTACGTACCTATCTCTAACTATCTACCTACCTACCTATCTGTATCTATCTACCTACCTACCTACCTACCTATGTCTATCTATCTATCTACCTACCTACCTATCTTTATCTATCTATCTACCTACCTACCTATCTCTATCTATCTACCTACCTACCTACCTATCTGTATCTATCTATCTACCTACCTACCTATCTCTATCTATCAATCTACCTACCTACCTATCTCTATCTATCTACCTACTTACCTACCTATCTGTCTCTATCTATCTACCTACCTACCTACCTATCTCTATCTACCTACCTACCTACCTATCTCTATCTATCTATCTACATACCTACCTATCATTATCTATCTATCTACCTACCTACCTATCTGTATCTATCAATCTACCTACCTACCTATCTCTATCTATCTACCTACCTACCTACCTATCTGTCTCTATCTATCTACATACCTACCTATCTCTATCTATCAATCTACCTACCTACCTACATCTATCTATCTACCTACTTACCTACCTATCTGTATCTATCTATCAACCTACCTACCTATCTGTATCTATCTATCTACCTACCTACCTATCTGTATCTATCAATCTACCTACCTACCTATCTCTATCTATCTACCTACCTACCTATCTGTATCTATCTACCTACCTACCTACCTATGTCTATCTATCTATCTACCTGCCTAACTATCTTTATCTATCTATCTACCTACCTACCTATCTGTATCTATCTACCTACCTACCTACCTATCTCTATCTATCAATCTACCTACCTACCTATCATTATCTATCTATCTACCTACCTAGCTATCTGTATCTATCAATCTACCTACCTACCTATCTCTATCTATCTACCTACCAACCTACCTATCTGTCTCTATCTATCTACCTACCTACCTATCTCTATCTATCAATCTACCTTCCTACCTACCTCTATCTATCTACCTACTTACCTACCTATCTGTATCTATATATCTACCTACCTACCTATCTGTATCTATCTATCTACCTACCTACCTATCTGTATCTATCAATCTACCTACCTACATATCTCTATCTATCTACCTACCTACCTATCTGTATCTATCTACCTACCTACCTACCTATGTCTATCTATCTATCTACCTACCTACCTATCTTTATCTATCTATCTACCTACCTACCTATCTTTATCTATCTATCTACCTACCTACCTATCTCTATCTATCTACCTACCTACCTACATATCTGTATCTATCTACCTACCTACCTACATATCTGTATCTATCTATCTACCTACCTACCTATCTGTATCTATCAATCTACATACCTACCTACCTATCTCTATCTATCTATCTACCTACCTACCTATCTCTATCTATCTACCTACCTATCTGTATCTATCTATCTAACTACCTACCTATCTGTATCTATCTATCTACCTACCTACCTATCTGTATCTATCTATCTACCTACCTACCTATCTCTATCTATCTATCTACCTACCTACCTATCTGTATCTATCAATCTACCTACCTACCTATGTCTATCTATCTATCTATCTACCTACCTACATATCTCTATCTATCTACCTACCTACCTACCTATATGTATTTATCTATCTACCTACCTACCTATCTGTATCTATCTACCTCCCTACCTACCTATCTGTATCTATCTATCTACCTACCTACCTATCTGTATCTATCTATCCACCTACCTACCTACCTATCTGTATCTATCTATCTATCTACCTACCTACCTATCTGTCTCTATCAATCTACCTACCTATCTATCTCTATCTATCTACCTACCTAACTATCTCTATCTATCTACCTACCTACCTACCTATCTTTATCTATCTATCTATCTATCTATCTATCTATCTATCTATCTATCTATCTATCTATCTACCTAACTACCTATCTGTATCTATCTATCTACCTACCTACCTATCTGTATCTATCAATCTACCTACCTACCTATCTCTATCTATCTACCTACCTACCTACCTATCTGTATCTATCTATCTACCTACCTACCTATCTGTATCTATCAATCTACCTACCTACCTATCTGTATCTATCTATCTACCTACCTACCTATCTGTATCTATCTATCTACCGACCTACCTATCTCTATCTATCTATCTACCTACCTACCTATCTGTATCTATCTACCTACCTACCTATCTGTATCTATCAATTTACCTACCTACCTATCTCTATCTATCTATCTACCTACCTACTTATCTCTATCTACCTACCTACCTACCTACCTATCTTTATCTATCTATCTACCTACCTACCTATCTGTATCTATCAATTTACCTACCTACCTATCTCTATCTATCAATCTACCTACCTACTTATCTCTATCTATCTACCTACCTACCTACCGATCTCTATCTATCTATCTACCTACCTACCTACCTATCTCTATCTATCTATCTACCTACCTATCTATCTCTATCTATCTACCTACCTACCTAACTATCTCTATCTATCTACCTACCTACCTACCTACCTATCTTTATCTATCTATCTACCTACCTATCTGTATCTATCTATCTACCTACCTACCTATCTGTATCTATCAATCTACCTACCTACCTATCTCTATCTATCTATCTACCTACCTACCTATCTCTATCTATATACCTACCTACCTACCTATCTGTATCTATCTACCTACCTACCTACCTATCTGTATCTATCTATCTACCTACCTACCTATCTGTATCTATCTATCTACCTACCTACCTTTCTGTATCTATCTATCTACCTACCTACCTACCTATCTCTTTCTATCTATCTACCTACCTACCTATCTGTCTCTATCAATCTACCTACCTTTCTATCTCTATCTATCTACCTACCTACCTACCTATCTTTATCTATCTATCTATCTATCTATCTATCTATCTATCTATCTATCTATCTATCTACGTAACTACCTATCTGTATCTATCTACCTACCTACCTATCTGTATCTATCAATCTACCTACCTACCTACCTATCTCTATCTATCTATCTACATACCTACCCATCTCTATCTATCTACCTACCTACCTACATATCTGTATCTATCTATCTACCTACCTACCTATCTGTATCTATCAATCTACCTACCTACCTATCTCTATCTATCTATCTACCTACCTACCTATCTCTATCTATCTATCTACCTACCTACCTATCTCTATCTATCTATCTACCTACCTACCTATCTCTATCTATCTACCTACCTACCTATCTGTATCTATCTATCTACCTACCTACCTATCTGTATCTATCTGTCTACCTACCTACCTATCTGTATCTATCAATCTACCTACCTACCTATCTCTATCTATATACCTACCTACCTATCTGTATCTATCTACCTACCTACATATCTATGTCTATCTATCTATCTACCTACCTACCTATCTTTATCTATCTATCTACCTACCTATCTATCTCTATCTATCTACCTACCTAACTATCTCTATCTATCTACCTACCTACCTATCTTTATCTATCTATCTATCTACCTACCTACCTATCTGTATCTATCTATCTGCCTACCTACCTATCTCTATCTATCTATCTACCTACCTACCTATCTCTATCTATCTATCTACCTACCTACTTATCTCTATCTATCTACCTACCTACCTACCTATCTGTATCTATCTATCTACCTACCTACCTATCTGTATCTATCAATTTACCTACCTACCTATCTCTATCTATCTATCTACCTACCTACTTATCTCTATCTATCTACCTACCTACCTACCTATCTCTATCTATCTATCTACCTACCTACCTATCTCTATCTATCTATCTACATACTTACCTATCTCTATCTATCAATCTACCTACCTACCTATCTGTATCTATCTATCTACATACCTACCTATCTGTATCTATCAATCTACCTACCTACCTATCTCTATCTATCTACCTACTTACCTACCTATCTGTCTCTATCTATCTACCTACCTACCTATCTCTATCTATCAATCTACCTACCTACCTATCTCTATCTATCTATCTACCTACCTACCTATCTATATCTATCTACCTACCTACCAACCTATTTGTATCTATCTATCTACCTACCTACATATCTGTATCTATCTGTCTACCTACCTACCTATCTGTATCTATCTACCTACCTACCTACCTACCTATGTCTATCTATCTATCTACCTACCTACCTATCTTTATCTGTCTATCTACCTACCTATCTATCTCTATCTATCTACCTACCTACCTAACTATCTCTATCTATCTACCTACCTACCTACCTATCTTTATCTATCTATCTATCTATCTATCTATCTATCTATCTATCTATCTATCTATCTATCTATCTATCTATCTACCTACCTACCTACCTATCTGTATCTATCAATCTACCTACCTACCTATCTCAATCTATCTATCTACCTACCTACCTATCTCTATCTATCTACCTACCTACCTACCTATCTGTATCTATCTATCTACCTCCCTACCTATCTCTATCTATCAATCTACCTACCTACCTATCATTATCTATCTATCTACCTACCTACCTATCTGTATCTATCAATCTGCCTACCTACCTATCTCTATCTATCTACCTACCTACCTACCTATCTGTCTCTATCTATCTACATACCTACCTATCTCTATCTATCAATCTACCTACCTACCTACATCTATCTATCTACCTACTTACCTACCTATCTGTATCTATCTATCTACCTACCTACCTATCTGTATCTATCTATCTACCTACCTACCTATCTGTATCTATCAATCTACCTACCTACCTATCTCTATCTATCTACCTACCTACCTATCTGTATCTATCTACCTACCTACCTACCTATGTCTATCTATCTATCTACCTGCCTAACTATCTTTATCTATCTATCTACCTACCTACCTATCTGTATCTATCTACCTACCTACCTACCTATCTCTATCTATCAATCTACCTACCTACCTATCATTATCTATCTATCTACCTACCTACCTATCTGTATCTATCAATCTACCTACCTACCTATCTCTATCTATCTACCTACCAACCTACCTATCTGTCTCTATCTATCTACCTACCTACCTATCTCTATCTATCAATCTACCTTCCTACCAACCTCTATCTATCTACCTACTTACCTACCTATCTGTATCTATATATCTACCTACCTACCTATCTGTATCTATCTATCTACCTACCTACCTATCTGTATCTATCAATCTACCTACCTACATATCTCTATCTATCTACCTACCTACCTATCTGTATCTATCTACCTACCTACCTACCTATGTCTATCTATCTATCTACCTACCTACCTATCTTTATCTATTTATCTACCTACCTACCTATCTTTATCTATCTATCTACCTACCTACCTATCTCTATCTATCTACCTACCTACCTACATATCTGTATCTATCTATCTACCTACCTACCTATCTGTATCTATCAATCTACATACCTACCTACCTATCTCTATCTATCTACCTACCTACCTATCTCTATCTATCTATCTACCTACCTATCTGTATCTATCTATCTAACTACCTACCTATCTGTATCTATATATCTACCTACCTACCTATCTGTATCTATCTATCTACCTACCTACCTATCTCTATCTATCTATCTACCTACCTACCTATCTGTATCTATCAATCTACCTACCTACCTATGTCTATCTATCTATCTATCTACCTACCTACCTACCTATCTCTATCTATCTACCTACCTACCTACCTATATGTATCTATCTACCTACCTACCTACCTATCTCTATCTATCAATCTACCTACCTACCTATATTATCTATCTATCTACCTACCTACCTATCTGTATCTATCAATCTACCTACCTACCTATCTCTATCTATCTACCTACCTACCTACCTACCTATCTGTCTCTATCTACCTACCTACCTATCTCTATCTATCAATCTACCTTCCTACCTACCTCTATCTATCTACCTACTTACCTACCTATCTGTATCTATCTATCTACCTACCTACCTATCTGTATCTATCTATCTACCTACCTACCTATCTGTATCTATCAATCTACCTACCTACCTATCTCTATCTATCTACCTACCTACCTATCTGTATCTATCTACCTACCTACCTACCTACCTATGTCTATCTATCTATCTACCTACCTACCTATCTTTATCTATCTATCTACCTACCTACCTATCTCTATCTATCTACCTACCTACCTACCTATCTGTATCTATCTATCTACCTACCTACCTATCTCTATCTATCAATCTACCTACCTACCTATCTCTATCTATCTACCTACTTACCTACCTATCTGTCTCTATCTATCTACCTACCTACCTACCTATCTCTATCTACCTACCTACCTACCTATCTCTATCTATCTATCTACATACCTACCTATCTCTATCTATCAATCTACCTACCTACCTATCTGTATCTATCTATCTACCTACCTACCTATCTGTATCTATCAATCTACCTACCTACCTATCTCTATCTATCTACCTACTTACCTACCTATCTGTCTCTATCTATCTACCTACCTACCTATCTCTATCTATCAATCTACCTACCTACCTATCTCTATCTATCTACCTACCTACCTATCTATATCTATCTACCTACCTACCAACCTATCTGTATCTATCTATCTACCTACCTACATATCTGTATCTATCTGTCTACCTACCTACCTATCTGTATCTATCTACCTACCTACCTACCTACCTATGTCTATCTATCTATCTACCTACCTACCTATCTTTATCTGTCTATCTACCTACCTATCTATCTCTATCTATCTACCTACCTACCTAACTATCTCTATCTATCTACCTACCTACCTACCTATCTTTATCTATCTATCTATCTATCTACCTACCTACCTACCTATCTGTATCTATCAATCTACCTACCTACCTATCTCAATCTATGTATCTACCTACCTACCTATCTCTATCTATCTACCTACCTACCTACCTATCTGTATCTATCTACCTACCTACCTACCTATCTGTATCTATCTACCTACTTACCTACCTATATCTATCTACCTACCTACCTACCTACCTACCTATCTCTATCTATCTATCTACCTACCTACCTACCTATCTCTATCTATCTACCTACCTACCTATCTGTATCTATCAATTTACCTACCTACCTATCTCTATCTATCAATCTACCTACCTACCTATCATTATCTATCTATCTACCTACCTACCTATCTGTATCTATCAATCTACCTACCTACCTATCTCTATCTATCTACCTACCTACCTACCTATCTGTCTCTATCTATCTACATACCTACCTATCTCTATCTATCAATCTACCTACCTACCTACATCTATCTATCTACCTACTTACCTACCTATCTGTATCTATCTATCTACCTACCTACCTATCTGTATCTATCTATCTACCTACCTACCTATCTGTATCTATCTATCTACCTACCTACCTACCTATCTCTATCTATCTACCTACCTACCTATCTGTATCTATCTACCTACCTACCTACCTATGTCTATCTATCTATCTACCTGCCTAACTATCTTTATCTATCTATCTACCTACCTACCTATCTGTATCTATCTACCTACCTACCTACCTATCTCTATCTATCAATCTACCTACCTACCTATCATTATCTATCTATCTACCTACCTACCTATCTGTATCTATCAATCTACCTACCTACCTATCTCTATCTATCTACCTACCAACCTACATATCTGTCTCTATCTATCTACCTACCTACCTATCTCTATCTATCAATCTACCTTCCTACCTACCTCTATCTATCTACCTACTTACCTACCTATTTGTATCTATATATCTACCTACCTACCTATCTGTATCTATCTATCTACCTACCTACATATCTGTATCTATCAATCTACCTACCTACATATCTCTATCTATCTACCTACCTACCTATCTGTATCTATCTACCTACCTATGTCTATCTATCTATCTACCTACCTACCTATCTTTATCTATCTATCTACCTACCTACCTATCTCTATCTACCTACCTACCTACCTACATATCTGTATCTATCTATCTACCTACCTACCTATCTGTATCTATCAATCTACATACCTACCTACCTATCTCTATCTATCTATCTACCTACCTACCTATCTCTATCTATCTATCTACCTACCTATCTGTATCTATCTATCTACCTACCTACCTATCTGTATCTATCTATCTACCTACCTACCTATCTCTATCTATCTATCTACCTACCTATCTGTATCTATCAATCTACCTACCTATGTCTATCTATTTATCTATCTACCTACCTACCTATCTCTATCTATCTACCTACCTACCTACCTATATGTATTTATCTATCTATCTACCTACCTATCTGTATCTATCTACCTCCCTACCTACCTATCTGTATCTATCTATCTACCTACCTACCTATCTGTATCTATCTATCCACCTACCTACCTACCTATCTGTATCTATCTATCTACCTACTTACCTATCTCTTTCTATCTATCTACCTACCTACCTATCTGTCTCTATCAATCTACCTACCTATCTATCTCTATCTATCTACCTACCTAACTATCTCTATCTATCTACCTACCTACCTACCTATCTTTATCTATCTATCTATCTATCTATCTATCTATCTATCTATCTATCTATCTATCTATCTATCTATCTATCTATCTATCTACCTAACTACCTATCTGTATCTATCTATCTACCTACCTACCTATCTGTATCTATCAATCTACCTACCTACCTATCTCTATCTATCTACCTACCTACCTACCTATCTGTATCTATCTATCTATCTACCTACCTACCTATCTGTATCTATCAATCTACCTACCTACCTATCTGTATCTATCTATCTACCTACCTACCTATCTGTATCTATCTATCTACCGACCTACCTATCTCTATCTATCTATCTATCTATCTACCTACCTACCTATCTGTATCTATCTACCTACCTACCTATCTGTATCTATCAATTTACCTACCTACCTATCTCTATCTATCTATCTACCTACCTACTTATCTCTATCTATCTATCTACCTACCTACCTATCTGTATCTATCTATCTACCTACCTACCTATCTGTATCTATCAATTTACCTACCTACCTATCTCTATCTATCAATCTACCTACCTACTTATCTCTATCTATCTACCTACCTACCTACCGATCTCTATCTATCTATCTACCTACCTACCTACCTATCTCTATCTATCTATCTACCTACCTATATATCTCTATCTATCTACCTACCTACCTAACTATCTCTATCTATCTACCTACCTACCTATCTTTATCTATCTATCTATCTATCTATCTATCTATCTATCTATCTATCTACGTAACTACCTATCTGTATCTATCTACCTACCTACCTATCTGTATCTATCAATCTACATACCTACCTACCTATCTCTATCTATCTATCTACATACCTACCCATCTCTATCTATCTACCTACCTACCTACATATCTGTATCTATCTATCTACCTACCTACCTATCTGTATCTATCAATCTACCTACCTACCTATCTCTATCTATCTATCTACCTACCTACCTATCTCTATCTATCTATCTATCTACCTACCTATCTGTATCTATCTATCTAACTACCTACCTATCTGTATCTATCTATCTACCTACCTACCTATCTGTATCTATCTATCTACCTACCTACCTATCTCTATCTATCTATCTACCTACCTACCTACCTATCTGTATCTATCAATCTACCTACCTACCTATGTCTATCTATCTATCTATCTACCTACCTATCTCTATCTATCTACCTACCTACCTACCTATCTCTATCTATCTATCTACCTACCTACCTATCTCTATCTATCAATCTACCTACCTACCTATCTCTATCTATCTATCTACCTACCTACCTATCTCTATCTATCAATCTACCTACCTACCTATCTGTATCTATCTATCTACCTACCTACCTATCTGTATCTATCAATCTACCTACCTACCTATCTCTATCTATCTACCTACCTTCCTATCTTTCTGTCTCTATCTATCTACCTACCTACCTATCTCTATCTATCAATCTACCTACCTACCTATCTCTATCTATCTATCTACCTACCTACCTATCTGTATCTATCTATCTACCTACCTACCTATCTGTATCTATCAATTTACCTACCTACCTATCTCTATCTATCTATCTACCTACCTATCTCTATCTATCTATCTACCTACCTACCTATCTCTATCTATCTACCTACCTACCTACCTATCTCTATCTATCTATCTACCTACCTGTCTATCTCTATCTATCAATCTACCTACCTACCTATCTGTATCTATCTATCTACCAACCTACCTATCTGTATCTATCAATCTACCTACCTACCTATCTCTATCTATCTACCTACCTACCTACCTATCTGTCTCTATCTATCTACCTACCTACCTATCTCTATCTATCAATCTACCTACCTACCTATCTCTATCTATCTATCTACCTACCTACCTATCTCTATCTATCTACCTACCTACCAACCTATCTGTATCTATCTATCTACCTACCTACCTATCTGTATCTATCTGTCTACCTACCTACCTATCTGTATCTATCAATCTACCTACCTACCTATCTGTATCTATCTACCTACCTACCTATCTGTATCTATCTACCTACCTACCTACCTATGTCTATCTATCTACCTACCTACCTACCTATCTTTATCTATCTATCTACCTACCTATCTATCTCTATCTATCTACCTACCTACCTAACTATCTCTATCTATCTACGTACCTACCTACCTATCTTTATCTATCTATCTATCTACCTACCTACCTATCTGTATCTATCTATCTATCTACCTACCTATCTGTATCTATCAATCTACCTACCTACCTATCTCTATCTATCTATCTATCTACCTACCTACCTATATCTATCTATCTACCTACCTACCTACCTATCTGTATCTATCTATCTACCTACCTACCTATCTGTATCTATCTATCTACCTACCTACCTATCTGTATCTATCAATCTACCTACCTACCTATCTCTATCTATCTATCTACCTACCTACATATCTGTATCTATCTATCTACCTACCTACCTATCTGTATCTATCTATCTACCTACCTACCTATCTGTATCTATCAATCTACCTACCTACCTATCTCTATCTATCTATCTACCTACCTACCTATCTGTGTCTATCAATCTACCTACCTACCTATCTCTATCTATCTATCTACCTACCTACCTATCTGTATCTATCAATTTACCTACCTACCTATCTCTATCTATCTATCTGCCTACCTATCTATCTCTATCTATCTACCTACCTCCCTATCTCTATCTATCTATCTACCTACCTATCTATCTCTATCTATCTATCTACCCACCTACCTATTTGTATTTATCTATCTACCTACCTATCTATCTGTATCTATCTACCTACTTACCTACCTATATCTATCTACCTACCTACATACCTATCTCTATCTATCTATCTACCTACCTACCTATCTGTATCTATCTATCTACCTACCTACCTATCTGTATCTATCAATTTACCTACCTACCTATCTCTATCTATCTATCTACCTACCTACCTATCTTTATCTATCTATCTATCTACCTACCTATCTGTATCTATCTACCTACCTACCTACCTATCTGTATCTATCAATCTACCTACCTACCTATCTCTATCTATCTATCTACATACCTACCTATCTGTATCTATCAATCTACCTACCTACCTATCTCTATCTATCTATCTACCTACCTACCTATCTGTATCTATCAATTTACCTACCTACCTATCTCTATCTATCTATCTGCCTACCTATCTATCTCTATCTATCTATCTACCTACCTACCTATCTCTATCTATCTATCTACCTACCTATCTATCTCTATCTATCTATCTACCCACCTACCTATTTGTATTTATCTATCTACCTACCTACCTATCTCTATCTATCTACCTACTTACCTACCTATATCTATCTACCTACCTACCTACCTATCTCTATCTATCTATCTATCTACCTACCTACCTATCTGTATCTATCTATCTACCTACCTACCTATCTGTATGTATCAATTTACCTACCTATCTATCTCTATCTATCTACCTACCTACCTAACTATCTCTATCTATCTACCTACCTACCTACCTATCTTTATCTATCTATCTATCTATCTATCTACCTAACTACCTATCTGTATCTATCTATCTACCTACCTACCTATCTGTATCTATCAATCTACCTACCTACCTACTATCTCTATCTATCTATCTACATACCTACCTACCTATCTCTATCTATCTACCTACCTACCTACCTATCTGTATCTATCTATCTACCTACCTACCTATCTGTATCTATCTATCTACCTACCTACCTATCTGTATCTATCAATCTACCTACCTACCTATCTGTATCTATCTATCTACCTACCTACCTATCTGTATCTATCTATCTACCTACCTACCTATCTATCTCTATCTATCTATCTACCTACCTACCTTTCTCTATCTATCTATCTACCTACCTATCTCTTTCTATCTATCTACCCACCTACCTATTTGTATTTATCTATCTACCTACCTACCTATCTGTATCTATCTACCTACTTACCTACCTATATCTATCTACCTACCTACCTACCTATCTCTATCTATCTATCTACCTACCTACCTATCTGTATCTATCTATCTACCTACATATCTGTATCTATCTATCTACCTACCTACCTATCTGTATCTATCTATCTACCTACCTACCTATCTGTATCTATCAATCTACCTACCTACCTATCTCTATCTATCTATCTACCTACCTACCTATCTGTGTCTATCAATCTGCCTACCTATCTATCTCTATCTATCTATCTACCTACCTACCTATCTCTATCTATCTATCTACCTACCTATCTATCTCTATCTATCTATCTACCCACCTACCTATTTGTATTTATCTATCTACCTACCTACCTATCTGTATCTATCTATCTATCTACCTACCTATCTGTATCTATCTATCTACCTACCTACCTATCTGTATCTATCAATCTACCTACCTACCTATCTCTATCTATCTATCTACCTACCTACCTATATCTATCTATCTACCTACCTACCTACCTATCTGTATCTATCTATCTACCTACCTACCTACCTATCTGTATCTATCTATCTACCTACCTACCTATCTGTATCTATCAATCTACCTACCTACCTATCTCTATCTACCTACCTACCTACCTATCTCTATCTATCTATCTACCTACCTACCTATCTGTATCTATCAATTTACCTACCTACCTATCTCTATCTATCTATCTACCTACCTACCTATCTCTATCTATCTATCTACCTACCTACCTATCTCTATCTATCTACCTACCTTCCTACCTATCTCTATCTATCTACCTACCTACCTATCTCTGTCTATCAATCTACCTACCTACCTATCTGTATCTATCTATCTACCTACCTACCTATCTGTATCTATCAATCTACCTACCTACCTATCTCTATCTATCTACCTACCTACCTACCTATCTGTCTCTATCTATCTACCTACCTACCTATCTCTATCTATCTATCTACCTACCTACCTACCTGTCTGTTTCTATCTATCTACCTACCTACCTATCTGTATCTATCTATCTACATACCTACCTATCTGTATCTATCAATCTACCTACCTACCTATCTCTATCTATCTACCTACCTACCTAACTGTATCTATCTACCTACCTACCTACCTATGTCTATCTATCTATCTATCTACCTACCTACCTTTATCTATCTATCTACCTACCTACCTATCTCTATCTATCTATCTACCTACCTACCTATCTCTATCTATCTACCTACCTACCTACATATCTGTATCTATCTATCTACATACCTACCTATCTGTATATATCAATCTACCTACCTACCTATCTCTATCTATCTATCTACCTACCTACCTATCTCTATCTATCTATCTATCTATCTATCTATCTATCTATCTATCTATCTATCTATCTACCTACCTATCTGTATCTATCTATCTAACTACCTACCTATCTGTATCTATCTATCTACCTACCTACCTATCTGTATCTATCAATCTACCTACCTACCTATCTCTATCTATCTACCTACCTACCTACCTATCTGTCTCTATCTATCTACCTACCTACCTATCTTTATCTATCAATCTACCTACCTACCTACCTCTATCTATCTATCTACCTACCTACCTACCTGTCTGTTTCTATCTATCTACCTACCTACCTATCTGTATCTATCTACCTACCTACCTATCTGTATCTATCTACCTACCTACCTACCTATGTCTATCTATCTATCTATCTATCTATCTACCTACCTACCTTTATCTATCTATCTACCTACCTACCTATCTCTATCTATCTATCTACCTACCTACCTATCTCTATCTATCTACCTACCTACCTACATATCTGTATCTATCTATCTACCTACCTACCTATCTGTATCTATCAATCTACCTACCTACCTATCTATATCTATCTATCTACCTACCTACCTATCTCTATCTATCTATCTATCTATCTATCTATCTATCTATCTATCTATCTATCTATCTATCTACCTACCTATCTGTATCTATCTATCTAACTACCTACCTATCTGTATCTATCTATCTACCTACCTACCTATCTGTATCTATCTATCTACCTACCTACCTATCTCTATCTATCTATCTACCTACCTATCTGTATCTATCAATCTACCTACCTACCTATGTCTATCTATCTAAATACCTACCTACCTATCTCTATCTATCTACCTACCTACCTACCTATATGTATTTATCTATCTACCTACCTACCTATCTGTATCTATCTACCTACCTACCTACCTATCTGTATCTATCTATCTACCTACCTACCTATCTGTATCTATCTATCTACCTACCTACCTATCTGTATCTATCTATCTACCTACCTACCTACCTATCTCTTTCTATCTATCTACCTACCTACCTATCTGTCTCTATCAATCTACCTACCTATCTATCTCTATCTATCTACCTACCTACCTAACTATCTCTATCTATCTACCTACCTACCTACCTATCTTTATCTATCTATATATCTATCTACCTAACTACCTATCTGTATCTATCTATCTACCTACCTACCTATCTGTATCTATCAATCTACCTACCTACCTACCTATCTCTATCTATCTATCTACATACCTACCTACCTATCTCTATCTATCTACCTACCTACCTACCTATCTGTATCTATCTATCTACCTACCTACCTATCTGTATCTATCTATCTACCTACCTACCTATCTGTATCTATCAATCTACCTACCTACCTATCTGTATCTATCTATCTACCTACCTACCTATCTGTATCTATCTATCTACCTACCTACCTATCTCTATCTATCTATCTACCTACCTACCTATCTGTATCTATCAATCTACCTACCTACCTATCTCTATCTATCTATCTACCTACCTACCTATCTGTATCTATCAATTTACCTACCTACCTATCTCTATCTATCTATCTGCCTACCTACCTATCTCTATCTATCTATCTACCTACCTACCTATATCTATCTATCTATCTACCTACCTACCTATCTCTATCTATCAATCTACGTACCTATCTATCTCTATCTATCTATCTACCTACCTACCTATCTGTATTTATCTATCTACCTACCTACCTATCTGTATCTATCAATATACCTACCTACCTATCTGTATCTATCTATCTATCTACCTACCTCTCTGTATCTATCTATCTACCTACCTTCCTATCTGTATCTATCTATCTACCTACCTACTATCTGTTTCTATCTATTTACCTACCTACCTATCTGTATCTAAAAATCTACCTACCTACCTATCTCTATCTATCTATCTACCTACCTACATATCTGTATCTATCTACCTACTTACCTATCTGTATCTATCTATCTACCTACCTACCTATCTGTATCTATCAATCTACCTACCTACCTATCTCTATCTATCTATCTACCTACCTACCTATCTGTATCTATCAATCTATCTACCTACCTATCTCTATCTATCTATCTATCTACCTACCTACCTATCTGTATCTATCAATTTACCTACCTACCTATCTCTATCTATCTATTTACCTACCTACCTATCTCTATCTATCTACCTACCTACCTATCTGTATCTATCAATTTACCTACCTACCTATCTCTATCTATCTATCTGCCTACCTACCTATCTCTATCTATCTATCTACCTACCTACCTATATCTATCTATCTATCTACCTACCTACCTATCAATATCTATCAATCTACGTACCTATCTATCTCTATCTATCTATCTACCTACCTACCTATCTGTATTTATCTATCTACCTACCTACCTATCTGTATCTATCAATATACCTACCTACCTATCTGTATCTATCTATCTATCTACCTACCTCTCTGTATCTATCTATCTACCTACCTTCCTATCTGTATCTATCTATCTACATACCTACCTATCTGTATCTATCTATCTACCTACCTACCTATGTGTATCTAAAAATCTACCTACCTACCTATCTCTATCTATCTATCTACCTACCTACATATCTGTATCTATCTACCTACTTACCTATCTGTATCTATCTATCTACCTACCTACCTATCTGTATCTATCAATCTACCTACCTACCTATCTCTATCTATCTATCTACCTACCTACCTATCTGTATCTATCAATCTATCTACCTACCTATCTCTATCTATCTATCTACCTACCTACCTATCTGTATCTATCAATTTACCTACCTACCTATCTCTATCTATCTATTTACCTACCTACCTATCTCTATCTATCTACCTACCTACCTATCTCTATCTATCAATCTACCTACCTACCTATACCTATCTATCTATCTACCTACCTACATATCTGTATTTATCTATATACCTATCTACCTATCTGTATCTATCTACCTACTTCCCTACCTATCTCTATCTACCTACCTACCTACCTATCTCTATCTATCTATCTATCTATCTATCTACCTACCTACCTACCTATCTGTCTCTATCAATCTACTTACCTATGTCTCTCTCTCTATCTATCTATCTACCTACCTACCTACCTATCTCTATCTATCTACCTACCTACCTATCTGTATCTATCTATCTACCTACCTACCTATCTGTATCTATCTACCTACCTACCTAACTATCTCTATCTATCTACCTACCTACCTACCTATCTGTATCTATCTACCTAGGTACCTACCTATCTGTATCTATCTATCTACCTACCTATCTATCTCTATCTATCTACCTACCTACCTATCTGTATCTATCAATCTACCTACCTACCTATCTCTATCTATCTACCTACCTACCTACCTATCTGTCTCTATCTATCTACCTACCTAACTATCTCTATCTATCTACCTACCTACCTATCTATATCTATCTATCTACCTACCTACCTATCTGTATCTATCTATCTACCTACCTACCTACCTATCTCTTTCTATCTATCTACCTACCTACCTATCTGTCTCTATCAATCTACCTACCTACCTACCTATCTCTATCTATCTACCTACCTACCTATCGCTATCTATCTATCTACCTACCTACCTATCTGTATCTATCTACCTACCTAACTAACTATCTCTATCTATCTACCTACCTACCTACCTATCTGTATCTATCTACCTACCTACCTATCTCTACCTATTAATATACCTACCTACCTATCTGTATCTATCTATCTACCTACCTACCTCTCTGTATCTATCTATCTACCTACCTTTCTATCTGTATCTATCTATCTACCTACCTACCTATCTGTATCTATCAATCTACCTACCTATATATCTCTATCTACCTACCTACCTACCTATCTCTATCTATCTATCCATCTACCTACCTACCTATCTGTCTCTATCAATCTACTTACCTATCTTTCTCTATCTATCTATCTATCTACCTACCTACCTACCTACCTATCTCTATCTATCTACCTACCTACCTATCTGTATCTATCTATCTACCTACCTACCTATCTGTATCTATCTACCTACCTACCTAACTATCTCTATCTATCTACCTACCTACCTACCTATCTGTATCTATCTACCTAGGTACCTACCTATCTGTATCTATCTATCTACCTACCTATCTATCTCTATCTATCTACCTACCTACCTATCTGTATCTATCAATCTACCTACCTACCTATCTCTATCTATCTACCTACCTACCTACCTATCTGTCTCTATCTATCTACCTACCTATCTCTATCTATCTACCTACCTACCTATCTCTATCTATCTATCTACCTACCTATCTATCTCTATCTATCTACCTACCTACCTATATCTATCTATCTATCTACCTACCTACCTATCTCTATCTATCAATCTACGTACCTATCTATCTCTATCTATCTATCTACCTACCTACCTATCTGTATTTATCTATCTACCTACCTACCTATCTGTATCTATCAATATACCTACCTACCTATCTGTATCTATCTATCTATCTACCTACCTCTCTGTATCTATCTATCTACCTACCTTCCTATCTGTATCTATCTATCTACCTACCTACTATCTGTTTCTATCTATCTACCTACCTACCTATCTGTATCTAAAAATCTACCTACCTACCTATCTCTATCTCTCTATCTACCTACCTACATATCTGTATCTATCTACCTACTTACCTATCTGTATCTATCTATCTACCTACCTACCTATCTGTATCTATCAATCTACCTACCTACCTATCTCTATCTATCTATCTACCTACCTACCTATCTGTATCTATCAATCTATCTACCTACCTATCTCTATCTATCTATCTACCTACCTACCTATCTGTATCTATCAATCTATCTACCTACCTATCTCTATCTATCTATCTACTTACCTACCTATCTGTATCTATCAAATTACCTACCTACCTATCTCTATCTATCTATTTACCTACCTACCTATCTCTATCTATCTACCTACCTACCTATCTCTATCTATCAATCTGCCTACCTACCTATACCTATCTATCTACCTACTTCCCTACCTATCTCTATCTACCTACCTACCTACCTATCTCTATCTATCTATCTATCTACCTACCTACCTACCTACCTATCTGTCTCTATCAATCTACTTACCTATCTCTCTCTCTCTATCTATCTATCTACCTACCTACCTACCTATCTCTATCTATCTACCTACCTACCTACCTATCTGTATCTATCTATCTACCTACCTACCTATCTGTATCTATCTATCTACCTACCTATCTGTATCTATCTATCTACCTACCTACCTACCTATCTCTTTCTATCTATCTACCTACCTACCTATCTGTCTCTATCAATCTACCTACCTATATATCTCTATCTATCTACCTACATACCTAACTATCTCTATCTATCTACCTACCTACCTACCTATCTTTATCTATCTATCTATCTATCTATCTATCTATCTATCTATCTATCTATCTATCTATCTACCTAACTACCTATCTGTATCTATCTATCTACCTACCTACCTATCTGTATCTATCAATCTACCTACCTACCTATCTCTATCTATCTATCTAGATACCTACCTATCTCTATCTATCTACCTACCTACCTATCTGTACCTATCTATCTACCTACCTATCTATCTGTATGTATCTATCTACCTACCTACCTATCTGTATCTATCAATCCACCTACCTACCTATCTCTATCTATCTATCTACCTATCTACCTATCTATATCTATCTATCTACCTACCTATCTGTATCTATCTATCTACCTACCTACCTATCTGTATCTATCAATCTACCTACCTACCTATCTCTATCTATCTATCTACCTCCCTACCTATCTGTATCTATCAATTTACCTACCTACCTATCTCTATCTATCTATCTGCCTACCTACCTATCTCTATCTATCTATCTACCTACCTACCTATCTCTATCTATCAATCTACCTACCTATCTATCTCTATCTATCTACCTACCTACCTATCTGTATTTATCTATCTACCTACCTACCTATCTGTATCTATCTACCTACTTACCTACCTATCTCTATCTACCTACCTACCTACCTATCTCTATCTATCTACCTACCTACCTACCTACCTATCTCTATCTATCTATCTACCTACCTACCTATCTCTATCTATCTACCTACCTACCTACCTATCTCTATCTATCTATCTACCTACCTGCCTATCTCTATCTATCAATCTACCTACCTACCTATCTGTATCTATCTATCTACCTACCTACCTACCTATCTGTATCTATCAATCTACCTACCTACCTATCTGTATCTATCTACCTACCTACCTACCTATCTGTCTCTATCTACCTACCTATCTCTATCTATCAATCTACCTACCTACCTATCTGTATCTATCTACCTACCTACCTACCTAAGTCTATCTATCTATCTACCTACCTACCTATCTTTATCTATCTATCTACCTACCTATCTATCTCTATCTATCTACCTACCTACCTAACTATCTCTATCTATCTACCTACCTACCTACCTATCTTCATCTATCTATCTATCTATCTACCAACCTATCTTTATCTATCTATCTACCTACCTACCTATCTGTATCTATCAATCTACCTACCTACCTATCTCTATCTATCTATCTACCTACCTACCTATCTCTATCTATCTACCTGCCTACCTACCAATCTGTATCTATCTATCTACCTACCTTCCTATCTGTATCTATCTATCTACCTACCTACCTATCTGTATCTATCTATCTACCTACCTACCTATCTGTATCTAAAAATCTACCTACCTACCTATCTCTATCTATCTATCTACCTACCTACATATCTGTATCTATCTACCTACTTACCTATCTGTATCTATCTATCTACCTACCTACCTATCTGTATCTATCAATCTACCTACCTACCTATCTCTATCTATCTACCTACCTACCTATCTGTATCTATCAATCTACCTACCTATCTATCTCTATCTATCTATCTATCTACCTACCTACCTATCTGTATCTATCAATTTACCTACCTACCTATCTCTATCTATCTATCTACCTACCTACCTATCTCTATCTATCTACCTACCTACCTATCTCTATCTATCAATCTACCTACCTACCTATCTCTATCTATCTATCTACCTACCTACATATCTGTATTTATCTATCTACCTACCTACCTATCTGTATCTATCTACCTACTTCCCTACCTATCTCTATCTATCTACCTACCTACCTACCTATCTCTATCTATCTATCTACCTACCTACCTATCTGTCTCTATCAATCTACTTATCTATCTCACTCTATCTATCTACCTACCTACCTATCTCTATCTATCTACCTACCTACCTATCTGTATCTATCTATCTACCTACCTACCTATCTGTATCTATCTACCTACCTACCTAACTATCTCTATCTATCTAGCTACCTACCTACCTATCTGTATCTATCTACCTAGGTACCTACCTATCTGTATCTATCTATCTACCTACCTATCTATCTCTATCTATCTACCTACCTACCTATCTGTATCTATCAATCTACCTACCTACCTATCTCTATCTATCTACCTACCTACCTACCTATCTGTCTCTATCTATCTACCTACCTAACTATCTCTATCTATCTACCTACCTACCTATCTCTATCTATCTACCTACCTACCTAACTATCTCTATCTATCTACCTACCTACCTACCTATCTTTATCTATCTATCTATCTATCTATCTATCTATCTATCTATCTACCTAACTACCTATCTGTATCTATCTATCTACCTACCTACCTATCTGTATCTATCAATCTACCTACCTACCTATCTCTATCTATCTATCTAGATACCTACCTATCTCTATCTATCTACCTACCTACCTATCTGTACCTATCTATCTATCTACCTACCTATCTGTATCTATCTATCTACCTACCTACCTATCTGTATCTATCAATCTACCTACCTACCTATCTCTATCTATCTATCTACCTACCTACCTATCTGTATCTATCAATCTACCTACCTACCTATCTCTATCTATCTATCTACCTACCTACCTAACTGTATCTATCAATTTATCTACCTACCTATCTCTATCTATCTATCTACCTACCTACCTATCTCTATCTATCAATCTACCTACCTATCTATCTCTATCTATCTACCTACCTACCTACCTATCTGTATTTATCTATCTACCTACCTACCTATCTGTATCTATCTACCTACTTACCTACCTATCTCTATCTACCTACCTACCTATCTCTATCTATCTATCTACCTACCTACCTACCTATCTGTATCTATCTATCTACCTACCTACCTATCTGTATCTATCAATTTACCTACCTATCTCTCTCTATCTATCTACCTACCTACCTACCTATCTGTATCTATCTATCTACCTACCTACCTATCTGTATCTATCAATTTACCTACCTATCTCTATCTATCTATCTACCTACCTAACTATCTCTATCTATCTACCTACCTACCTACCTATCTCTATCTATCTATCTACCTACCTGCCTATCTCTATCTATCAATCTACCTACCTACCTATCTGTATCTATCTATCTACCTACCTACCTATCTGTATCTATCAATCTACCTACCTACCTATCTGTATCTATCTACCTACCTACCTACCTATCTGTCTCTATCTATCTACCTACCTACCTATCTCTATCTATCAATCTACCTACCTACCTATCTGTATCTATCTACCTACCTACCTACCTATGTCTATCTATCTATCTACCTACCTACCTATCTTTATCTATCTATCTACCTACCTATCTATCTCTATCTATCTACCTACCTACCTAACTATCTCTATCTATCTACCTACCTACCTACCTACCTTTATCTATCTATCTACCAACCTATCTGTATCTATCTATCTACCTACCTACCTATTTGTATCTATCTATCTACCTACCTACCTATCTGTATCTATCTATCTACCTACCTACATATCTGTATCTATCAATCTACCTACCTACCTATCTCTATCTATCTATCTACCTACCTACATATCTGTATCTATCTATCTACCTACCTACCTATCTGTATCTATCAATCTACCTACCTACCTATCTCTATCTATCTATCTACCTACCTACCTATCTGTGTCTATCAATCTACCTACCTACCTATCTGTATCTATCTATCTACCTACCTACCTATCTGTATCTATCAATTTACCTACCTCCCTATCTCTATCTATCTATCTGCCTACCTATCTATCTCTATCTATCTATCTACCTACCTACCTATCTCTATCTATCAATCTACCTACCTATCTATCTCTATCTATCTTTCTACCCACCTACCTATTTGTATTTATCTATCTACCTACCTACCTATCTGTATCTATCTACCTACTTACCTACCTATATCTATCTATCTACCTACCTACCTATCTCTATCTATCAATCTACCTACCTACCTACCTGTATCTATCTATCTACCTACCTACCTATCTGTATCTATCAATCTACCTACCTACCTATCTCTATCTATCTACCTACCTACCTACCTATCTGTCTCTATCTATCTACCTACCTACCTATCTCTATCTATCAATCTACCTACCTACCTACCTCTATCTATCTATCTACATACCTACCTACCTACCTACCTACCTATCTGTTTCTATCTATCTACCTACCTACCTATCTCTATCTATCTATCTACCTACCTACCTATCTGTATCTATCAATCTACCTACCTACCTATCTCTATCTATCTACCTACCTACCTATCTGTATCTATCTACCTACCTACCTTTATCTATCTATCTACCTACCTACCTATCTCTATCTATCTATCTACCTACCTACCTATCTCTATCCATCTACCTACCTACCTACATATCTGTATCTATCTATCTACCTACCTACCTATCTGTATCTATCAATCTACCTACCTACCTTTCTCTATCTATCTATCTACCTACCTACTTATCTCTATCTATCTATCTATCTATCTATCTATCTATCTATCTATCTATCTATCTATCTACCTACCTATCTGTATCTATCTATCTAATTACCTACCTATCTGTATCTATCTATCTACCTACCTACCTATCTGTATCTATCTATCTACCTACCTACCTATCTCTATCTATCTATCTACCTACCTACCTATCTGTATCTATCAATCTACCTACCTCTGTCTATCTATCTATCTACCTACCTACCTATCTCTATCTATCTACCTATATACATACCTATATGTATTTATCTATCTACCAACCTACCTATCTGTATCTATCTACCTACCTACCTACCTATCTGTATCTATCTATCTACCTACCTACCTATCTGTATCTATCTATCTACCTACCAACCTATCTGTATCTATCTATCTACCTACCTACCTACCTATCTCTTTCTATCTATCTACCTACCTACCTATCTGTCTCTATCAATCTACCTACCTACCTAACTATCTCTATCTATCTACCTACCTACCTACCTATCTTTATCTATCTATCTATCTATCTACCTAACTACCTATCTGTATCTATCTATCTACCTACCTACCTATCTCTATCTATCTATCTACATACCTACCTATCTCTATCTATCTACCTACCTACCTACCTACCTTTATCTATCTATCTACCAACCTATCTGTATCTATCTATCTAGCTACCTACCTATCTGTAACTATCTATCTACCTACCTACCTATCTGTATCTATCAATCTACCTACCTACCTATCTGTATCTATCTATCTACCTACCTACCTATCTGTATCTATCTATCTACCTACCTACCTATCTCTATCTATCTATCTACCTACCTACCTATCTGTATCTATCAATCTACCTACCTACCTATCTCTATCTATCTATCTACCTACCTACCTATCTGTATCTATCAATTACCTACCTACCTATCTCTATCTATCTATCTGCCTACCTACCTATCTCTATCTATCTATCTACCTACCTACCTATCTCTATCTATCTACCTACCTAACTACCTATCTCTATCTATCAATCTACGTACCTATCTATCTCTATCTATCTATCTACCTACCTACCTATCTGTATTTATCTACCTACCTACCTATCTGTATCTATCTACCTACTTACCTACCTATCTCTATCTACCTACCTACCTATCTCTATCTATCTATCTACCTACCTGCCTATCTGTACCTATCTAGCTACCTACCTATCTGTATCTATCAATTTACCTACCAACCTATCTCTATCTATCTATCTACCTACCTACCTATCTCTATCTATCTATCTACCTACCTACCTATCTCTATCTATCTATCTACCTACCTACCTATCTCTATCTATCAATCTACCTACCTACCTATCTCTATATATCTATCTACTTACCTACCTATCTCTATCTATCAATCTACCTACCTACCTATCTGTATCTATCTATCTACCTACCTACCTATCTGTATCTATCAATCTACCTACCTACCTATCTCTATCTATCTACCTACCTACCTACCTATCTGTATCTATCTATCTACCTACCTACCTATCTCTATCTATCAATCTACCTACCTACCTATCTCTATCAATCTATCTACCTACCTACCTATCTGTATCTATCTATCTACCTACCTACCTATCTGTATCTATCAATTTACCTACCTACCTATCTCTATCTATCTATCTACCTACCTATCTCTATCTATCTACCTACCTACCTACCTATCTGTCTCTATCTATCTACCTACCTAACTATCTCTATCTATATACCTACCTACCTATCTCTATCTATCTACCTACCTACCTAACTATCTCTATCTATCTACCTACCTACCTACCTATCTTTATCTATCTATCTATCTATCTATCTATCTATCTCTCTATCTCTCTATCTATCTATCTATCTATCTATCTATCTATCTATCTATCTATCTATCTATCTATCTACCTAACTACCTATCTGTATCTATCTATCTACCTACCTACCTATCTGTATCTATCAATCTACCTACCTACCTATCTCTATCTATCTATCTAGATACCTACCTATCTCTATCTATCTACCTACCTACCTATCTGTACCTATTTATCTATCTACCTACCTATTTGTATCTATCTATCTACCTACCTACCTATCTGTATCTATCAATCTACCTACCTACCTATCTCTATCTATCTATCTACCTACCTACCTATCTGTATCTATCAATCTACCTACCTACCTATCTCTATCTATCTATCTACCTACCTACCTATCTGTATCTATCAATTTACCTACCTACCTATCTCTATCTATCTATCTACCTACCTACCTATCTCTATCTATCAATCTACCTACCTATCTATCTCTATCTATCTACCTACCTACCTACCTATCTGTATTTATCTATCTACCTACCTACCTATCTGTATCTATCTACCTACTTACCTACCTATCTCTATCTACCTACCTACCTATCTCTATCTATCTATCTACCTACCTACCTACCTATCTGTATCTATCTATCTACCTACCTACCTATCTGTATCTATCAATCTACCTACCTACCTATCTCTATCTATCTACCTACCTACCTACCTATCTGTCTCTATCTATCTACCTACCTACCTATCTCTATCTATCAATCTACCTACCTACCTATCTCTATCAATCTATCTACCTACCTACCTATCTGTATCTATCTATCTACCTACCTACCTATCTGTATCTATCAATTTACCTACCTACCTATCTCTATCTATCTATCTACCTACCTATCTCTATCTATCTACCTACCTACCTACCTATCTGTCTCTATCTATCTACCTACCTAACTATCTCTATCTATATACCTACCTACCTATCTCTATCTATCTACCTACCTACCTAACTATCTCTATCTATCTACCTACCTACCTACCTATCTTTATCTATCTATCTATCTATCTATCTATCTATCTATCTATCTATCTATCTATCTATCTATCTATCTATCTATCTATCTATCTACCTAACTACCTATCTGTATCTATCTATCTACCTACCTACCTATCTGTATCTATCAATCTACCTACCTACCTATCTCTATCTATCTATCTAGATACCTACCTATATCTATCTATCTACCTACCTACCTATCTGTACCTATCTATCTATCTACCTACCTATTTGTATCTATCTATCTACCTACCTACCTATCTGTATCTATCAATCTACCTACCTACCTATCTCTATCTATCTATCTACCTACCTACCTATCTCTATCTATCAATCTACGTACCTATCTATCTCTATCTATCTACCTACCTACCTACCTATCTGTATTTATCTATCTACCTACCTACCTATCTGTATCTATCTACCTACTTACCTACCTATCTCTATCTACCTACCTACCTATCTCTATCTATCTATCTATCTACCTACCTACCTATCTGTATCTATCTATCTACCTACCTACCTATCTGTATCTATCAATTTACCTACCTATCTCTATCTATCTATCTACCTACCTACCTATCTCTATCTATCTACCTACCTACCTACCTATCTCTATCTATCTATCTACCTACCTGCCTATCTCTATCTATCAATCTACCTACCTACCTATCTGTATCTATCTATCTACCTACCTACCTATCTGTATCTATCAATCTACCTACCTACCTATCTGTATCTATCTACCTACCTACCTACCTATCTGTCTCTATCTATCTACCTACCTACCTATCTCTATCTATCAATCTACCTACCTACCTATCTGTATCTATCTACCTACCTACCTACCTATGTCTATCTATCTATCTACCTACCTACCTATCTTTATCTATCTATCTACCTACCTATCTATCTCTATCTATCTACCTACCTACCTAACTATCTCTATCTATCTACCTACCTACCTACCTATATTTATCTATCTATCTATCTATCTACCAACCTATCTGTATCTATCTATCTACCTACCTACCTATCTGTATCTATCAATCTACCTACCTACCTATCTCTATCTATCTATCTACCTACCTACCTATCTCTATCTATCTACCTGCCTACCTACCTATCTGTATCTATCTATCTACCTACCTACCTATCTGTATCTATCTATCTACCTACCTACATATCTGTATCTATCAATCTACCTACCTACCTATCTCTATCTATCTATCTACCTACCTACCTATCTGTATCTATCTATCTACCTACCTACCTATCTGTATCTATCAATCTACCTACCTACCTATCTCTATCTATCTATCTACCTACCTACCTATCTGTGTCTATCAATCTACCTACCTACCTATCTGTATCTATCTATCTACCTACCTACCTATCTGTATCTATCAATTTACCTACCTCCCTATCTCTATCTATCTATCTGCCTACCTATCTATCTCTATCTATCTATCTACCTACCTACCTATCTCTATCTATCAATCTACCTACCTATCTATCTCTATCTATCTTTCTACCCACCTACCTATTTGTATTTATCTATCTACCTACCTACCTATCTGTATCTATCTACCTACTTACCTACCTATATCTATCTATCTACCTACCTACCTATCTCTATCTATCTATCTACCTACCTACCTATCTCTATCTACCTACCTACCTACCTACCTATCTCTATCTATCAATCTACCTACCTACCTACCTGTATCTATCTATCTACCTACCTACCTATCTGTATCTATCAATCTACCTACCTACCTATTTCTATCTATCTACCTACCTACCTACCTATCTGTCTCTATCTATCTACCTACCTACCTATCTCTATCTATCAATCTACCTACCTACCTACCTCTATCTATCTATCTACCTACCTACCTACCTACCTATCTGTTTCTATCTATCTACCTACCTACCTATCTCTATCTATCTATCTACCTACCTACCTATCTGTATCTATCAATCTACCTACCTACCTATCTCTATCTATCTACCTACCTACCTATCTGTATCTATCTACCTACCTACCTTTATCTATCTATCTACCTACCTACCTATCTCTATCTATCTATCTACCTACCTACCTATCTCTATCCATCTACCTACCTACCTACATATCTGTATCTATCTATCTACCTACCTACCTATCTGTATCTATCAATCTACCTACCTACCTTTCTCTATCTATCTATCTACCTACCTACTTATCTCTATCTATCTATCTATCTATCTATCTATCTATCTATCTATCTATCTATCTATCTATCTATCTATCTACCTACCGATCTGTATCTATCTATCTAATTACCTACCTATCTGTATCTATCTATCTACCTACCTACCTATCTGTATCTATCTATCTACCTACCTACCTATCTGTATCTATCAATCTACCTACCTATGTCTATCTATCTATCTACCTACCTACCTATCTCTATCTATCTACCTATATACATAACTATATGTATTTATCTATCTACCAACCTACCTATCTGTATCTATCTACCTACCTACCTACCTATCTGTATCTATCTATCTACCTACCTACCTATCTGTATCTATCTATCTACCTACCAACCTATCTGTATCTATCTATCTACCTACCTACCTACCTATCTCTTTCTATCTATCTACCTACCTACCTATCTGTCTCTATCAATCTACGTACCTACCTAACTATCTCTATCTATCTACCTACCTACCTACCTATCTTTATCTATCTATCTATCTACCTAACTACCTATCTGTATCTATCTATCTACCTACCTACCTATCTGTATCTATCAATCTACCTACCTACCTATCTCTATCTATCTATCTACATACCTACCTATCTCTATCTATCTACCTACCTACCTACATATCTGTATCTATCTATCTACCTACCTACCTATCTGTAACTATCTATCTACCTACCTACCTATCTGTATCTATCAATCTACCTACCTACCTATCTGTATCTATCTATCTACCTACCTACCTATCTGTATCTATCTATCTACCTACCTACCTATCTCTATCTATCTATCTACCTACCTACCTATCTGTATCTATCAATCTACCTACCTACCTATCTCTATCTATCTATCTACCTACCTACCTATCTGTATCTATCAATTTACCTACCTACCTATCTCTATCTATCTATCTGCCTACCTACCTATCTCTATCTATCTACCTACCTACCTACCTATCTCTATCTATCTATCTACCTACCTAACTACCTATCTCTATCTATCAATCTACGTACCTATCTATCTCTATCTATCTATCTACCTACCTACCTATCTGTATTTATCTATCTACCTACCTACCTATCTGTATCTATCTACCTACTTACCTACCTATCTCTATCTACCTACCTACCTATCTCTATCTATCTATCTACCTACCTGCCTATCTGTACCTATCTAGCTACCTACCTATCTGTATCTATCAATTTACCTACCAACCTATCTCTATCTATCTATCTACCTACCTACCTATCTCTATCTATCTATCTACCTACCTACCTATCTCTATCTATCTATCTACCTACCTACCTATCTCTATCTATCAATCTACCTACCTACCTATCTCTATCTATCTATCTACCTACCTACCTATCTCTATCTATCAATCTACCTACCTACCTATCTGTATCTATCTATCTACCTACCTACCTATCTGTATCTATCAATCTACCTACCTACCTATCTCTATCTATCTACCTACCTACCTACCTATCTGTCTCTATCTATCTACCTACCTACCTATCGCTATCTATCAATCTACCTACCTACCTATCTCTATCAATCTATCTACCTACCTACCTATCTGTATCTATCTATCTACCTACCTACCTATCTGTATCTATCAATTTACCTACCTACCTATCTCTATCTATCTATCTACCTACCTACCTACCTATCTGTCTCTATCTATCTACCTACCTAACTATCTCTATCTATATACCTACCTACCTATCTCTATCTATCTACCTACCTACCTAACTATCTCTATCTATCTACCTACCTACCTACCTATCTTTATCTATCTATCTATCTATCTATCTATCTATCTATCTATCTATCTATCTATCTATCTATCTATCTCTCTCTCTCTCTCTCTCTCTATCTATCTATCTATCTATCTATCTATCTATCTATCTATCTATCTATCTATCTACCTAACTACCTATCTGTATCTATCTATCTACCTACCTACCTATCTGTATCTATCAATCTACCTACCTACCTATCTCTATCTATCTATCTAGATACCTACCTATCTCTATCTATCTACCTACCTACCTATCTGTACCTATCTATCTATCTACCTACCTATCAGTATCTATCTATCTACCTACCTACCTATCTGTATCTATCAATCTACCTACCTACCTATCTCTATCTATCTATCTACCTACCTACCTATCTGTATCTATCAATCTACCTACCTACCTATCTCTATCTATCTATCTACCTACCTACCTATCTGTATCTATCAATTTACCTACCTACCTATCTCTATCTATCTATCTACCTACCTACCTATCTCTATCTATCAATCTACCTACCTATCTATCTCTATCTATCTACCTACCTACCTACCTATCTGTATTTATCTATCTACCTACCTACCTATCTGTATCTATCTACCTACTTACCTACCTATCTCAATCTACCTACCTACCTATCTCTATCTATCTATCTACCTACCTACCTACCTATCTGTATCTATCTATCTACCTACCTATCTGTATCTATCAATTTACCTACCTATCTCTATCTATGTATCTACCTACCTACCTATCTCTATCTATCTACCTACCTACCTACCTATCTCTATCTATCTACCTACCTGCCTATCTCTATCTATCAATCTACCTACCTACCTATCTGTATCTATCTATCTACCTACCTACCTATCTGTATCTATCAATCTACCTACCTACCTATCTGTATCTATCTACCTACCTACCTACCTATCTGTCTCTATCTATCTACCTACCTACCTATCTCTATCTATCAATCTACCTACCTACCTATCTGTATCTATCTACCTACCTACCTACCTATGTCTATCTATCTATCTACCTACCTACCTATCTTTATCTATCTATCTACCTACCTATCTATCTCTATCTATCTACCTACCTACCTAACTATCTCTATCTATCTACCTACCTACCTACCTATCTTTATCTATCTATCTATCTATCTACCAACCTATCTGTATCTATCTATCTACCTACCTACCTATCTGTATCTATCAATCTACCTACCTACCTATCTCTATCTATCTATCTACCTACCTACCTATCTCTATCTATCTACCTGCCTACCTACCTATCTGTATCTATCTATCTACCTACCTACCTATCTGTATCTATCTATCTACCTACCTACATATCTGTATCTATCAATCTACCTACCTACCTATCTGTATCTATCAATCTACCTACCTACCTATCTCTATCTATCTATCTACCTACCTACCTATCTGTATCTATCTATCTACCTACCTACCTATCTGTATCTATCAATCTACCTACCTACCTATCTCTATCTATCTATCTACCTACCTACCTATCTGTGTCTATCAATCTACCTACCTACCTATCTGTATCTATCTATCTACCTACCTACCTATCTGTATCTATCAATTTACCTACCTCCCTATCTCTATCTATCTATCTGCCTACCTATCTATCTCTATCTATCTATCTACCTACCTACCTATCTCTATCTATCAATCTACCTACCTATCTATCTCTATCTATCTTTCTACCCACCTACCTATTTGTATTTATCTATCTACCTACCTACCTATCTGTATCTATCTACCTACTTACCTACCTATATCTATCTATCTACCTACCTACCTATCTCTATCTATCTATCTACCTACCTACCTATCTCTATCTACCTACCTACCTACCTATCTTTATCTATCTATCTACCTACCTACCTATCTCTATCTATCAATCTACCTACCTACCTACCTGTATCTATCTATCTACCTACCTACCTATCTGTATCTATCAATCTACCTACCTACCTATCTGTATCTATCAATCTACCTACCTACCTATCTCTATCTATCTACCTACCTACCTACCTATCTGTCTCTATCTATCTACCTACCTACCTATCTCTATCTATCAATCTACCTACCTACCTACCTCTATCTATCTATCTACCTACCTACCTACCTACCTATCTGTTTCTATCTATCTACCTACCTACCTATCTCTATCTATCTATCTACCTACCTACCTATCTGTATCTATCAATCTACCTACCTACCTATCTCTATCTATCTACCTACCTACCTATCTGTATCTATCTACCTACCTACCTACCTATGTCTATCTATCTATCTATCTACCTACCTACCTACCTTTATCTATCTATCTACCTACCTACCTATCTCTATCTATCTATCTACCTACCTACCTATCTCTATCCATCTACCTACCTACCTACATATCTGTATCTATCTATCTACCTACCTACCTATCTGTATCTATCAATCTACCTACCTACCTATCTCTATCTATCTATCTACCTACCTACTTATCTCTATCTATCTATCTATCTATCTATCTATCTATCTATCTATCTATCTACCTACCTATCTGTATCTATCTATCTAATTACCTACCTATCTGTATCTATCTATCTACCTACCTACCTATCTGTATCTATCTATCTACCTACCTACCTATCTCTATCTATCTATCTACCTACCTACCTATCTGTATCTATCAATCTACCTTCCTATGTCTATCTATCTATCTACCTACCTACCTATCTCTATCTATCTACCTATATACATACCTATATGTATTTATCTATCTACCAACCTACCTATCTGTATCTATCTACCTACCTACCTACCTATCTGTATCTATCTATCTACCTACCTACCTATCTGTATCTATCTATCTACCTACCAACCTATCTGTATCTATCTATCTACCTACCTACCTACCTATCTCTTTCTATCTATCTACCTACCTACCTATCTGTCTCTATAAATCTACCTACCTATCTATCTCTATCTATCTACCTACCTACCTAACTATCTCTATCTATCTACCTACCTACCTACCTATCTTTATCTATCTATCTATCTATCTACCTAACTACCTATCTGTATCTATCTATCTACCTACCTACCTATCTGTATCTATCAATCTACCTACCTACCTATCTCTATCTATCTATCTACATACCTACCTATCTCTATCTATCTACCTACCTACCTACATATCTGTATCTATCTATCTACCTACCTACCTATCTGTATCTATCTATCTACCTACCTACCTACCTATCTGTATCTATCTATCTACCTACCTACCTATCTGTATCTATCTATCTACCTACCTACCTATCTCTATCTATCTATCTACCTACCTATCTGTATCTATCAATCTACCTACCTACCTATCTCTATCTATCTATCTACCTACCTACCTATCTGTATCTATCAATTTACCTACCTACCTATCTCTATCTATCTATCTGCCTACCTACCTATCTCTATCTATCTACCTACCTACCTATCTCTATCTATCTATCTACCTACCTACCTATCTGTATTTATCAATCTACCTACCTACCTATCTCTATCTATCTATCTACCTACCTACCTATCTGTATTTATCTATCTACCTACCTACCTATCTGTATCTATCTACCTACTTACCTACCTATCTCTATCTACCTACCTACCTATCTCTATCTATCTACCTACCTACCTACCTATCTCTATCTATCTATCTACCTACCTGCCTATCTCTATCTATCAATCTACCTACCTACCTATCTGTATCTATCTATCTACCTACCTACCTATCTGTATCTATCAATCTACCTACCTACCTATCTCTATCTATCTACCTACCTACCTATCTCTATCTATCATTCTACCTACCTACCTATCTCTATCTATCTATCTACCTACCTACCTATCTCTATCTATCTACCTACCAACCAACCTATCTCTATCTATCTATCTACCTACCTACCTATCTGTATCTATCTCTCTACCTACCTACCTATCTGTATCTATCAATCTACCTACCTACCTATCTCTATCTATCTACCTACCTACCTACCTATCTGTCTCTATCTATCTACCTACCTACCTATCTCTATCTATCAATCTACCTACCTACCTATCTCTATCTATCTATCTATCTACCTACCTATCTGTATCTATCTATCTACCTACCTACCTATCTGTATCTATCAATCTACCTACCTACCTATCTCTATCTATCTATCTACCTACCTACATATCTGTATCTATCTATCTACCTACCTACCTATCTGTATCTATCTATCTACCTACCTACCTATATGTATCTATCAATCTACCTACCTACCTATCTCTATCTATCTATCTATCTACCTACCTATCTGTGTCTATCAATCTACCTACCTACCTATCTCTATCTATCTACCTATATACCTACCTATATGTATTTATCTATCTACCTACCTACCTATCTGTATCTATCTACCTACCTACCTACCTATCTGTATCTATCTACCTACCTACCTACCTATCTGTATCTATCTATCTACCTACCTACCTATCTGTATCTATCTATCTACCTACCTACCTACCTATCTCTTTCTATCTATCTACCTACCTACCTATCTGTCTCTATCAATCTATCTACCTATCTATCTCTATCTATCTACCTACCTACCTAACTATCTCTATCTATCTACCTACCTACCTACCTATCTTTATCTATCTATCTATCTATCTATCTATCTATCTATCTATCTATCTATCTATCTATCTACCTAACTACCTATCTGTATCTATATATCTACCTACCTACCTATCTGTATCTATCAATCTACCTACCTACCTATCTCTATCTATCTATCTACATACCTACCTATCTCTATCTATCTACCTACCTACCTACCTATCTGTATCTATCTATCTACCTACCTACCTATCTGTATCTATCTATCTACCTACCTACCTATCTGTATCTATCAATCTACCTACCTACCTATCTGTATCTATCTACCTACCTACCTACCTATCTCTATCTATCTATCTACCTACCTACCTATCTCTATCTATCAATCTACCTACCTACCTATCTCTATCTATCTATCTACCTACCTACCTATCTCTATCTATCAATCTACCTACCTACCTATCTCTATCTACCTACCTACCTACCTACCTATCTTTATCTATCTATCTACCTACCTACCTATCTCTATCTATCAATCTACCTACCTACCTACCTGTATCTATCTATCTACCTACCTACCTATCTGTATCTATCAATCTACCTACCTACCTATCTCTATCTATCTACCTACCTACCTACCTATCTGTCTCTATCTATCTACCTACCTACCTATCTCTATCTATCAATCTACCTACCTACCTACCTCTATCTATCTATCTATCTACCTACCTACCTATCTGTTTCTATCTATCTAGCTACCTACCTATCTGTATCTATCTATCTACCTACCTACCTATCTGTATCTATCAATCTACCTACCTACCTATCTCTATCTACCTACCTACCTATCTGTATCTATCTACCTACCTACCTACCTATGTCTATCTATCTATCTATCTATCTATCTATCTATCTATCTATCTATCTATCTACCTACCTACCTTTATCTATCTATCTACCTACCTACCTATCTCTATCTATCTATCTACCTACCTACCTATCTCTATCCATCTACCTACCTACCTACATATCTGTATCTATCTATCTACCTACCTACCTATCTGTATCTATCAATCTACCTACCTACCTATCTCTATCTATCTATCTACCTACCTACTTATCTCTATCTATCTATCTATCTATCTATCTATCTATCTATCTATCTATCTACCTACCTATCTGTATCTATCTATCTAATTACCTACCTATCTGTATCTATCAATCTACCTACCTACCTATGTCTGTCTATCTATCTACCTACCTACCTATCTCTATCTATCTACCTATATACCTACCTATATGTATTTATCTATCTACCTACCTACCTATCTGTATCTATATACCTACCTACCTATCTGTATCTACCTATCTACCTACCTACCTATCTGTATCTATCTATCTACCTACCTACCTATCTGTATCTATCTATCTACCTACCTACCTACCTATCTCTTTCTATCTATCTACCTACCTACCTATCTGTCTCTATCAATCTACCTACCTATCTATCTCTATCTATCTACCTACCTACCTAACTATCTCTATCTATCTACCTACCTACCTACCTATCTTTATCTATCTATCTATCTACCTAACTACCTATCTGTATCTATCTATCTACCTACCTACCTATCTGTATCTATCAATCTACCTACCTACCTATCTCTATCTATCTATCTACATACCTACCTATCTCTATCTATCTACCTACCTACCTACATATCTGTATCTATCTATCTACCTACCTACCTATCTGTAACTATCTATCTACCTACCTACCTATCTGTATCTGTCAATCTACCTACCTACCTATCTGTATCTATCTATCTACCTACCTACCTATCTGTATCTATCTATCTACCTACCTACCTATCTCTATCTATCTATCTACCTACCTACCTATCTGTATCTATCAATCTACCTACCTACCTATCTCTATCTATCTATCTACCTACCTACCTATCTGTATCTATCAATTTACCTACCTACCTATCTCTATCTATCTATCTGCCTACCTACCTATCTCTATCTATCTACCTACCTACCTATCTCTATCTATCTATCTACCTACCTAACTACCTATCTCTATCTATCAATCTACGTACCTATCTATCTCTATCTATCTATCTACCTACCTACCTATCTGTATTTATCTATCTACCTACCTACCTATCTGTATCTATCTACCTACTTACCTACCTATCTCTATCTACCTACCTACCTATCTCTATCTATCTATCTACCTACCTGCCTATCTGTATCTATCTAGCTACCTACCTATCTGTATCTATCAATTTACCTACCAACCTATCTCTATCTATCTATCTACCTACCTACCTATCTCTATCTATCTATCTACCTACCTACCTATCTCTATCTATCTATCTACCTACCTACCTATCTCTATCTATCAATCTACCTACCTACCTATCTCTATCTATCTATCTACCTACCTACCTATCTCTATCTATCAATCTACCTACCTACCTATCTTTATCTATCTATCTACCTACCTACCTATCTCTATCTATCAATCTACCTACCTACCTACCTGTATCTATCTATCTACCTACCTACCTAACTGTATCTATCAATCTACCTACCTACCTATCTGTATCTATCAATCTACCTACCTACCTATCTCTATCTATCTACCTACCTACCTACCTATCTGTCTCTATCTATCTACCTACCTACCTACCTCTATCTATCTATCTACCTACCTACCTACCTACCTATCTGTTTCTATCTATCTACCTACCTACCTATCTCTATCTATCTATCTACCTACCTACCTATCTGTATCTATCAATCTACCTACCTACCTATCTCTATCTATCTACCTACCTACCTATCTGTATCTATCTACCTACCTACCTACCTACCTATGTCTATCTATCTATCTATCTACCTACCTACCTACCTTTATCTATCTATCTACCTACCTACCTATCTCTATCTATCTATCTACCTACCTACCTATCTCTATCCATCTACCTACCTACCTACATATCTGTATCTATCTATCTACCTACCTACCTATCTGTATCTATCAATCTACCTACCTACCTATCTCTATCTATCTATCTACCTACCTACTTATCTCTATCTATCTATCTATCTATCTATCTATCTATCTATCTATCTATCTACCTACCTATCTGTATCTATCTATCTAATTACCTACCTATCTGTATCTATCTATCTACCTACCTACCTATCTGTATCTATCTATCTACCTACCTACCTATCTCTATCTATCTATCTACCTACCTACCTATCTGTATCTATCAATCTACCTACCTATGTCTATCTATCTATCTACCTACCTACCTATCTCTATCTATCTACCTATATACATACCTATATGTATTTATCTATCTACCAACCTACCTATCTGTATCTATCTACCTACCTACCTACCTATCTGTATCTATCTATCTACCTACCTACCTACCTATCTCTTTCTATCTATCTACCTACCTACCTATCTGTCTCTATAAATCTACCTACCTATCTATCTCTATCTATCTACCTACCTACCTAACTATCTCTATCTATCTACCTACCTACCTACCTATCTCTTTCTATCTATCTACCTACCTACCTATCTGTCTCTATAAATCTACCTACCTATCTATCTCTATCTATCTACCTACCTACCTAACTATCTCTATCTATCTACCTACCTACCTACCTATCTTTATCTATCTATCTATCTATCTATCTATCTACCTAACTACCTATCTGTATCTATCTATCTACCTACCTACCTATCTGTATCTATCAATCTACCTATCTACCTATCTCTATCTATCTATCTACATACCTACCTATCTCTATCTATCTACCTACCTACCTACATATCTGTATCTATCTATCTACCTACCTACCTATCTGTATCTATCTATCTACCTACCTACCTATCTGTATCTATCTATCTACCTACCTACCTATCTCTATCTATCTACCTACCTAACTACCTATCTCTATCTATCAATCTACGTACCTATCTATCTCTATCTATCTATCTACCTACCTACCTATCTGTATTTATCTATCTACCTACCTACCTATCTGTATCTATCTACCTACTTACCTACCTATCTCTATCTACCTACCTACCTATCTCTATCTACCTACCTACCTACCTACCTATCTCTATCTATCTATCTACCTACCTGCCTATCTCTATCTATCAATCTACCTACCTACCTATCTGTATCTATCTATCTACCTACCTACCTATCTGTATCTATCAATCTACCTACCTACCTATCTCTATCTATCTACCTACCTACCTATCTCTATCTATCAATCTACCTACCTACCTATCTCTATCTATCTATCTACCTACCTACCTATCTCTATCTATCTACCTACCAACCAACCTATCTCTATCTATCTATCTACCTACCTACCTATCTGTATCTATCTCTCTACCTACCTACATATCTGTATCTATCAATCTACCTACCTACCTATCTCTATCTATCTACCTACCTACCTACCTATCTGTCTCTATCTATCTACCTACCTACCTATCTCTATCTATCAATCTACCTACCTACCTATCTCTATCTATCTATCTATCTACCTACCTATCTGTATCTATCTATCTACCTACCTACCTATCTGTATCTATCAATCTACCTACCTACCTATCTCTATCTATCTATCTACCTACCTATATATCTGTATCTATCTATCTACCTACCTACCTATCTGTATCTATCTATCTACCTACCTACCTATATGTATCTATCAATCTACCTACCTACCTATCTCTATCTATCTATCTACCTACCTATCTGTGTCTATCAATCTACCTACCTACCTATCTCTATCTATCTACCTATATACCTACCTATATGTATTTATCTATCTACCTACCTACCTATCTGTATCTATCTACCTACCTACCTACCTATCTGTATCTATCTACCTACCTACCTACCTATCTGTATCTATCTATCTACCTACCTACCTATCTGTATCTATCTATCTACCTACCTACCTACCTATCTCTTTCTATCTATCTACCTACCTACCTATCTGTCTCTATCAATCTATCTACCTATCTATCTCTATCTATCTACCTACCTACCTATCTATCTCTATCTATCTATCTACCTACCTACCTATCTGTATCTATATATCTACCTACCTACCTATCTGTATCTATCAATCTACCTACCTACCTATCTCTATCTATCTATCTACATACCTACCTATCTCTATCTATCTACCTACCTACCTACCTATCTGTATCTATCTATCTACCTACCTACCTATCTGTATCTATCTATCTACCTACCTACCTATCTGTATCTATCAATCTACCTACCTACCTATCTGTATCTATCTACCTACCTACCTATCTGTATCTATCAATTTACCTACCTACCTATCTCTATCTATCTATCTACCTACCTACCTATCTCTATCTATCTATCTACCTACCTACCTATCTCTATCTATCTACCTACCTACCTACCTATCTCTATCTATCTATCTACCTACCTACCTATCTCTATCTATCAATCTACCTACCTACCTATCTCTATCTATCTATCTACCTACCTACCTATCTCTATCTATCTACCTACCTACCTACCTATCTCTATCTATCTATCTACCTACCTACCTATCTCTATCTATCAATCTACCTACCTACCTATCTCTATCTATCTATCTACCTACCTACCTATCTCTATCTATCAATCTACCTACCTACCTATCTGTATCTATCTATCTACCTACATACCTATCTGTATCTATCAATCTACCTACCTACCTATCTCTATCTCTCTACCTACCTACCTACCTATCTGTCTCTATCTATCTACCTACCTACCTATCTCTATCTATCTATCTACCTATCTACCTATCTGTATCTATCTACCTACTTACCTACCTATATCAATCTATCTACCTACCTACCTATCTCTATCTATCTATCTACCTACCTACCTATCTCTATCTACCTACCTACCTACCTACCTATCTTTATCTATCTATCTACCTACCTACCTATCTCTATCTATCAATCTACCTACCTACCTACCTGTATCTATCTATCTACCTACCTACCTATCTGTATCTATCAATCTACCTACCTACCTATCTCTATCTATCTACCTACCTACCTACCTATCTGTCTCTATCTATCTACCTACCTACCTATCTCTATCTATCAATCTACCTACCTACCTACCTCTATCTATCTATCTACCTACCTACCTACCTATCTGTTTCTATCTATCTAGCTACCTACCTATCTGTATCTATCTATCTACCTACCTACCTATCTGTATCTATCAATCTACCTACCTACCTATCTCTATCTACCTACCTACCTATCTGTATCTATCTACCTACCTACCTACCTATGTCTATCTATCTATCTATCTACCTACCTACCTTTATCTATCTATCTACCTACCTACCTATCTCTATCTATCTATCTACCTACCTACCTATCTCTATCCATCTACCTACCTACCTACATATCTGTATCTATCTATCTACCTACCTACCTATCTGTATCTATCAATCTACCTACCTACCTATCTCTATCTATCTATCTACCTACCTACTTATCTCTATCTATCTATCTATCTATCTATCTATCTATCTATCTATCTATCTATCTATCTATCTATCTACCTACCTATCTGTATCTATCTATCTAATTACCTACCTATCTGTATCTATCAATCGACCTACCTACCTATGTCTGTCTATCTATCTACCTACCTACCTATCTCTATCTATCTACCTATATACCTACCTATATGTATTTATCTATCTACCTACCTACCTATCTGTATCTATCTACCTACCTACCTACCTATCTGTATCTACCTATCTACCTACCTACCTATCTGTATCTATCTATCTACCTACCTACCTATCTGTATCTATCTATCTACCTACCTACCTACCTATCTCTTTCTATCTATCTACCTACCTACCTATCTGTCTCTATCAACCTACCTACCTATCTATCTCTATCTATCTACCTACCTACCTATCTCTATCTATCTACCTACCTACCTACCTATCTTTATCTATCTATCTATCTATCTACCTAACTACCTATCTGTATCTATCTATCTACCTACCTACCTATCTGTATCTATCAATCTACCTACCTACCTATCTCTATCTATCTACATACCTACCTATCTCTATCTATCTACCTACCTACCTACATATCTGTATCTATCTATCTACCTACCTACCTATCTGTAACTATCTATCTACCTACCTACCTATCTGTATCTGTCAATCTACCTACCTACCTATCTGTATCTATCTATCTACCTACCTACCTATCTGTATCTATCTATCTACCTACCTACCTATCTCTATCTATCTATCTACCTACCTACCTATCTGTATCTATCAATCTACCTACCTACCTATCTCTATCTATCTATCTACCTACCTATCTGTATCTATCAATTTACCTACCTACCTATCTCTATCTATCTATCTGCCTACCTACCTATCTCTATCTATCTACCTACCTACCTATCTCTATCTATCTATCTACCTACCTAACTACCTATCTCTATCTATCAATCTACGTACCTATCTATCTCTATCTATCTATCTACCTACCTACCTATCTGTATTTATCTATCTACCTACCTACCTATCTGTATCTATCTACCTACTTACCTACCTATCTCTATCTACCTACCTACCTATCTCTATCTATCTACCTACCTGCCTATCTGTATCTATCTAGCTACCTACCTATCTGTATCTATCAATTTACCTACCAACCTATCTCTATCTATCTATCTACCTACCTACCTATCTCTATCTATCTATCTACCTACCTACCTATCTCTATCTATCTATCTACCTACCTACCTATCTCTATCTATCAATCTACCTACCTACCTATCTCTATCTATCTATCTACCTACCTACCTATCTCTATCTATCAATCTACCTACCTACCTATCTGTATCTATCTATCTACCTACCTACCTATCTGTATCTATCAATCTACCTAACTACCTATCTCTATCTATCTACCTACCTACCTACCTATCTGTCTCTATCTATCTACCAACCTACCTATCTCTATCTATCAATCTACCTACCTACCTATCTCTATCAATCTATCTACCTACCTACCTATCTGTATCTATCTATCTACCTACCTACCTATCTGTATCTATCAATTTACCTACCTACCTATCTCTATCTATCTATCTACCTACCTATCTCTATCTATCTATCTACCTACCTACTATCTCTATCTATCTACCTACCTACCTACCTATCTCTATCTATCTATCTACCTACCTGCCTATCTCTATCTATCAATCTACCTACCTACCTATCTGTATCTATCTATCTACCTACCTACCTATCTGTATCTATCAATCTACCTACCTACCTATCTCTATCTATCTACCTACCTACCTATCTCTATGTATCAATCTACCTACCTACCTATCTCTATCTATCTATCTACCTAGCTACCTATCTCTATCTATCTACCTACCTACCAACCTATCTCTATCTATCTATCTACCTACCTACCTATATGTATCTATCTCTCTACCTACCTACCTATCTCTATCTATCTTCCTACCTACCTACCTATCTCTATCTATCTATCTATCTACCTACCTACCTATCTGTATCTATCTATCTACCTACCTACCTATCTGTATCTATCAATCTACCTACCTACCTATCTCTATCTATCTATCTACCTACCTACATATCTGTATCTATCTATCTACCTACCTACCTATCTGTATCTATCTATCTACCTACCTACCTTTATGTATCTATCAATCTACCTACCTACCTATCTCTATCTATCTATCTACCTACCTACCTATCTGTGTCTATCAATCTACCTACCTACCTATCTCTATCTATCTACCTATATACCTACCTATATGTATTTATCGATCTACCTACCTACCTATCTGTATCTATCTACCTACCTACCTACCTATCTGTATCTATCTACCTACCAACCTACCTATCTGTATCTATCTATCTACCTACCTACCTATCTGCATCTATCTATCTACCTACCTACCTACCTATCTCTTTCTATCTATCTACCTACCTACCTATCTGTCTCTATCAATCTACCTACCTATCTATCTCTATCTATCTACCTACCTACCTAACTATCTCTATCTATCTACCTACCTACCTACCTACCTATCTTTATCTATCTATCTATCTATCTATCTACCTAACTACCTATCTGTATCTATCTATCTACCTACCTACCTATCTGTATCTATCAATCTACCTACCTACCTATCTCTATCTATCTATCTACATACCTACCTATCTCTATCTATCTACCTACCTACCTACCTATCTGTATCTATCTATCTACCTACCTACCTATCTGTAACTATCTATCTACCTACCTACCTATCTGTATCTGTCAATCTACCTACCTACCTATCTGTATCTATCTATCTACCTACCTACCTATCTGTATCTATCTATCTACCTACCTACCTATCTCTATCTATCTATCTACCTACCTACCTATCTGTATCTATCAATCTACCTACCTACCTATCTCTATCTATCTATCTACCTACCTACCTATCTGTATCTATCAATTTACCTACCTACCTATCTCTATCTATCTATCTGCCTACCTACCTATCTCTATCTATCTACCTACCTACCTATCTCTATCTATCTATCTACCTACCTAACTACCTATCTCTATCTATCAATCTACGTACCTATCTATCTCTATCTATCTATCTACCTACCTACCTATCTGTATTTATCTATCTACCTACCTACCTATCTGTATCTATCTACCTACTTACCTACCTATCTCTATCTACCTACCTACCTATCTCTATCTATCTATCTACCTACCTGCCTATCTGTATCTATCTAGCTACCTACCTATCTGTATCTATCAATTTACCTACCAACCTATCTCTATCTATCTATCTACCTACCTACCTATCTCTATCTATCTATCTACCTACCTAACTATCTCTATCTATCTATCTACCTACCTACCTATCTCTATCTATCAATCTACCTACCTACCTATCTCTATCTATCTATCTACCTACCTACCTATCTCTATCTATCAATCTACCTACCTACCTATCTGTATCTATCTATCTACCTACCTACCTATCTCTATCTATCAATCTACCTAACTACCTATCTCTATCTATCTACCTACCTACCTACCTATCTGTCTCTATCTATCTACCAACCTACCTATCTCTATCTATCAATCTACCTACCTACCTATCTCTATCAATCTATCTACCTACCTACCTATCTGTATCTATCTATCTACCTACCTACCTATCTGTATCTATCAATTTACCTACCTACCTATCTCTATCTATCTATCTACCTACCTATCTCTATCTATCTATCTACCTACCTACTATCTCTATCTATCTACCTACCTACCTACCTATCTCTATCTATCTATCTACCTACCTGCCTATCTCTATCTATCAATCTACCTACCTACCTATCTGTATCTATCTATCTACCTACCTAACTATCTGTATCTATCAATCTACCTACCTACCTATCTCTATCTATCTACCTACCTACCTATCTCTATGTATCAATCTACCTACCTACCTATCTCTATCTATCTATCTACCTACCTACCTATCTCTATCTATCTACCTACCTACCAACCTATCTCTATCTATCTATCTACCTACCTACCTATCTGTATCTATCTCTCTACCTATCTACCTATCTCTATCTATCTACCTACCTACCTATCTCTATCTATCTATCTACCTACCTACCTATCTGTATCTATCTATCTACCTACCTACCTATCTGTATCTATCAATCTACCTACCTACCTATCTCTATCTATCTATCTACCTACCTACATATCTGTATCTATCTATCTACCTACCTACCTATCTGTATCTATCTATCTACCTACCTACCTATATGTATCTATCAATCTACCTACCTACCTATCTCTATCTATCTATCTACCTACCTACCTATCTGTGTCTATCAATCTACCTACCTACCTATCTCTATCTATCTACCTATATACCTACCTATATGTATTTATCTATCTACCTACCTACCTATCTGTATCTATCTACCTACCTACCTACCTATCTGTATCTATCTACATACCTACCTACCTATCTGTATCTATCTATCTACCTACCTACCTATCTGTATCTATCTATCTACCTACCTACCTACCTATCTCTTTCTATCTATCTACCTACCTACCTATCTGTCTCTATCAATCTACCTACCTATCTATCTCTATCTATCTACCTACCTACCTAACTATCTCTATCTATCTACCTACCTACCTACCTATCTTTATCTATCTATCTATCTATCTATCTATCTATCTACCTAACTACCTATCTGTATCTATCTATCTACCTACCTACCTATCTGTATCTATCAATCTACCTACCTACCTATCTCTATCTATCTATCTACATACCTACCTATCTCTATCTATCTACCTACCTACCTACCTATCTGTATCTATCTATCTACCTACCTACCTATCTGTAACTATCTATCTACCTACCTACCTATCTGTATCTGTCAATCTACCTACCTACCTATCTGTATCTATCTATCTACCTACCTACCTATCTGTATCTATCTATCTACCTACCTACCTATCTCTATCTATCTATCTACCTACCTACCTATCTGTATCTATCAATCTACCTACCTACCTATCTCTATCTATCTATCTATCTATCTACCTACCTACCTATCTGTATCTATCAATTTACCTACCTACCTATCTCTATCTATCTATCTGCCTACCTACCTATCTCTATCTATCTACCTACCTACCTATCTCTATCTATCTATCTACCTACCTAACTACCTATCTCTATCTATCAATCTACGTACCTATCTATCTCTATCTATCTATCTACCTACCTACCTATCTGTATTTATCTATCTACCTACCTACCTATCTGTATCTATCTACCTACTTACCTACCTATCTCTATCTACCTACCTACCTATCTCTATCTATCTATCTACCTACCTGCCTATCTGTATCTATCTAGCTACCTACCTATCTGTATCTATCAATTTACCTACCAACCTATCTCTATCTATCTATCTACCTACCTACCTATCTCTATCTATCTATCTACCTACCTAACTATCTCTATCTATCTATCTACCTACCTACCTATCTCTATCTATCAATCTACCTACCTACCTATCTCTATCTATCTATCTACCTACCTACCTATCTCTATCTATCAATCTACCTACCTACCTATCTGTATCTATCTATCTACCTACCTACCTATCTGTATCTATCAATCTACCTAACTACCTATCTCTATCTATCTACCTACCTACCTACCTATCTGTCTCTATCTATCTACCAACCTACCTATCTCTATCTATCAATCTACCTACCTACCTATCTCTATCAATCTATCTACCTACCTACCTATCTGTATCTATCTATCTACCTACCTACCTATCTGTATCTATCAATTTACCTACCTACCTATCTCTATCTATCTATCTATCTACCTACCTACTATCTCTATCTATCTACATACCTACCTACCTATCTCTATCTATCTATCTACCTACCTGCCTATCTCTATCTATCAATCTACCTACCTACCTATCTGTATCTATCTATCTACCTACCTAACTATCTGTATCTATCAATCTACCTACCTACCTATCTCTATCTATCTACCTACCTACCTATCTCTATGTATCAATCTACCTACCTACCTATCTCTATCTATCTATCTACCTACCTACCTATCTCTATCTATCTACCTACCTACCAACCTATCTCTATCTATCTATCTACCTACCTACCTATCTGTATCTATCTCTCTACCTACCTACCTATCTCTATCTATCTACCTACCTACCTATCTCTATCTATCTATCTACCTACCTACCTATCTGTATCTATCTATCTACCTACCTACCTATCTGTATCTATCAATCTACCTACCTACCTATCTCTATCTATCTATCTACCTACCTACATATCTGTATCTATCTATCTACCTACCTACCTATCTGTATCTATCTATCTACCTACCTACCTATATGTATCTATCAATCTACATACCTACCTATCTCTATCTATCTATCTACCTACCTACCTATCTGTGTCTATCAATCTACCTACCTACCTATCTCTATCTATCTACCTATATACCTACCTATATGTATTTATCTATCTACCTACCTACCTATCTGTATCTATCTACCTACCTACCTACCTATCTGTATCTATCTACCTACCTACCTACCTATCTGTATCTATCTATCTACCTACCTACCTATCTGTATCTATCTATCTACCTACCTACCTACCTATCTCTTTCTATCTATCTACCTACCTACCTATCTGTCTCTATCAATCTACCTACCTATCTATCTCTATCTATCTACCTACCTACCTATCTCTATCTATCTACCTACCTACCTACCTACCTATCTTTATCTATCTATCTATCTATCTATCTATCTATCTATCTACCTAACTACCTATCTGTATCTATATATCTACCTACCTACCTATCTGTATCTATCAATCTACCTACCTACCTATCTCTATCTATCTATCTACATACCTACCTATCTCTATCTATCTACCTACCTACCTACCTATCTGTATCTATCTATCTACATACCTACATATCTGTATCTATCTATCTACCTACCTACCTATCTGTATCTATCAATCTACCTACCTACCTATCTCTATCTATCTATCTATCTACCTACCTACCTATCTGTATCTATCAATTTACCTACCTACCTATCTCTATCTATCTATCTGCCTACCTACCTATCTCTATCTATCTACCTACCTACCTATCTCTATCTATCTATCTACCTACCTAACTACCTATCTCTATCTATCAATCTACGTACCTATCTATCTCTATCTATCTATCTACCTACCTACCTATCTGTATTTATCTATCTACCTACCTACCTATCTGTATCTATCTACCTACTTACCTACCTATCTCTATCTACCTACCTACCTATCTCTATCTATCTATCTACCTACCTGCCTATCTGTATCTATCTAGCTACCTACCTATCTGTATCTATCAATTTACCTACCAACCTATCTCTATCTATCTATCTACCTACCTACCTATCTCTATCTATCTATCTACCTACCTAACTATCTCTATCTATCTATCTACCTACCTACCTATCTCTATCTATCAATCTACCTACCTACCTATCTCTATCTATCTATCTACCTACCTACCTATCTCTATCTATCAATCTACCTACCTACCTATCTGTATCTATCTATCTACCTACCTACCTATCTGTATCTATCAATCTACCTAACTACCTATCTCTATCTATCTACCTACCTACCTACCTATCTGTCTCTATCTATCTACCAACCTACCTATCTCTATCTATCAATCTACCTACCTACCTATCTCTATCAATCTATCTACCTACCTACCTATCTGTATCTATCTATCTACCTACCTACCTATCTGTATCTATCAATTTACCTACCTACCTATCTCTATCTATCTATCTACCTACCTATCTCTATCTATCTATCTATCTACCTACCTACTATCTCTATCTATCTACCTACCTACCTACCTATCTCTATCTATCTATCTACCTACCTGCCTATCTCTATCTATCAATCTACCTACCTACCTATCTGTATCTATCTATCTACCTACCTAACTATCTGTATCTATCAATCTACCTACCTACCTATCTCTATCTATCTACCTACCTACCTATCTCTATGTATCAATCTACCTACCTACCTATCTCTATCTATCTATCTACCTACCTACCTATCTCTATCTATCTACCTACCTACCAACCTATCTCTATCTATCTATCTACCTACCTACCTATCTGTATCTATCTCTCTACCTACCTACCTATCTCTATCTATCTACCTACCTACCTATCTCTATCTATCTATCTACCTACCTACCTATCTGTATCTATCTATCTACCTACCTACCTATCTGTATCTATCAATCTACCTACCTACCTATCTCTATCTATCTATCTACCTACCTACATATCTGTATCTATCTATCTACCTACCTACCTATCTGTATCTATCAATCTACCTAACTACCTATCTCTATCTACCTACCTACCTACCTACCTATCTGTCTCTATCTATCTACCAACCTACCTATCTCTATCTATCAATCTACCTACCTACCTATCTCTATCAATCTATCTACCTACCTACCTATCTGTATCTATCTATCTACCTACCTACCTATCTGTATCTATCAATTTACCTACCTACCTATCTCTATCTATCTATCTATCTACCTACCTACTATCTCTATCTATCTACCTACCTACCTACCTATCTCTATCTATCTATCTACCTACCTGCCTATCTCTATCTATCAATCTACCTACCTACCTATCTGTATCTATCTATCTACCTACCTAACTATCTGTATCTATCAATCTACCTACCTACCTATCTCTATCTATCTACCTACCTACCTATCTCTATGTATCAATCTACCTACCTACCTATCTCTATCTATCTATCTACCTACCTACCTATCTCTATCTATCTACCTACCTACCAACCTATCTCTATCTATCTATCTATCTACCTACCTACCTATCTGTATCTATCTCTCTACCTACCTACCTATCTCTATCTATCTACCTACCTACCTATCTCTATCTATCTATCTACCTACCTACCTATCTGTATCTATCTATCTACCTACCTACCTATCTGTATCTATCAATCTACCTACCTACCTATCTCTATCTATCTATCTACCTACCTACATATCTGTATCTATCTATCTACCTACCTACCTATCTGTATCTATCTATCTACCTACCTACCTATATGTATCTATCAATCTACATACCTACCTATCTCTATCTATCTATCTACCTACCTACCTATCTGTGTCTATCAATCTACCTACCTACCTATCTCTATCTATCTACCTATATACCTACCTATATGTATTTATCTATCTACCTACCTACCTATCTGTATCTATCTACCTACCTACCTACCTATCTGTATCTATCTACCTACCTACCTACCTATCTGTATCTATCTATCTACCTACCTACCTATCTGTATCTATCTATCTACCTACCTACCTACCTATCTCTTTCTATCTATCTACCTACCTACCTATCTGTCTCTATCAATCTACCTACCTATCTATCTCTATCTATCTACCTACCTACCTATCTCTATCTATCTACCTACCTACCTACCTACCTATCTTTATCTATCTATCTATCTATCTATCTATCTATCTATCTACCTAACTACCTATCTGTATCTATATATCTACCTACCTACCTATCTGTATCTATCAATCTACCTACCTACCTATCTCTATCTATCTATCTACATACCTACCTATCTCTATCTATCTACCTACCTACCTACCTATCTGTATCTATCTATCTACATACCTACCTATCTGTATCTATCTATCTACCTACCTACCTATCTGTATCTATCAATCTACCTACCTACCTATCTCTATCTATCTATCTATCTACCTACCTACCTATCTGTATCTATCAATTTACCTACCTACCTATCTCTATCTATCTATCTGCCTACCTACCTATCTCTATCTATCTACCTACCTACCTATCTCTATCTATCTATCTACCTACCTAACTACCTATCTCTATCTATCAATCTACGTACCTATCTATCTCTATCTATCTATCTACCTACCTACCTATCTGTATTTATCTATCTACCTACCTACCTATCTGTATCTATCTACCTACTTACCTACCTATCTCTATCTACCTACCTACCTATCTCTATCTATCTATCTACCTACCTGCCTATCTGTATCTATCTAGCTACCTACCTATCTGTATCTATCAATTTACCTACCAACCTATCTCTATCTATCTATCTACCTACCTACCTATCTCTATCTATCTATCTACCTACCTAACTATCTCTATCTATCTATCTACCTACCTACCTATCTCTATCTATCAATCTACCTACCTACCTATCTCTATCTATCTATCTACCTACCTACCTATCTCTATCTATCAATCTACCTACCTACCTATCTGTATCTATCTATCTACCTACCTACCTATCTGTATCTATCAATCTACCTAACTACCTATCTCTATCTATCTACCTACCTACCTACCTATCTGTCTCTATCTATCTACCAACCTACCTATCTCTATCTATCAATCTACCTACCTACCTATCTCTATCAATCTATCTACCTACCTACCTATCTGTATCTATCTATCTACCTACCTACCTATCTGTATCTATCAATTTACCTACCTACCTATCTCTATCTATCTATCTACCTACCTATCTCTATCTATCTATCTATCTACCTACCTACTATCTCTATCTATCTACCTACCTACCTACCTATCTCTATCTATCTATCTACCTACCTGCCTATCTCTATCTATCAATCTACCTACCTACCTATCTGTATCTATCTATCTACCTACCTAACTATCTGTATCTATCAATCTACCTACCTACCTATCTCTATCTATCTACCTACCTACCTATCTCTATGTATCAATCTACCTACCTACCTATCTCTATCTATCTATCTACCTACCTACCTATCTCTATCTATCTACCTACCTACCAACCTATCTCTATCTATCTATCTACCTACCTACCTATCTGTATCTATCTCTCTACCTACCTACCTATCTCTATCTATCTACCTACCTACCTATCTCTATCTATCTATCTACCTACCTACCTATCTGTATCTATCTATCTACCTACCTACCTATCTGTATCTATCAATCTACCTACCTACCTATCTCTATCTATCTACCTACCTACATATCTGTATCTATCTATCTACCTACCTACCTATCTGTATCTATCTATCTACCTACCTACCTATATGTATCTATCAATCTACCTACCTACCTATCTCTATCTATCTATCTACCTACCTACCTATCTGTGTCTATCAATCTACCTACCTACCTATCTCTATCTATCTACCTATATACCTACCTATATGTATTTATCTATCTACCTACCTACCTATCTGTATCTATCTACCTACCTACCTACCTATCTGTATCTATCTACCTACCTACCTACCTATCTGTATCTATCTATCTACCTACCTACCTATCTGTATCTATCTATCTACCTACCTACCTACCTATCTCTTTCTATCTATCTACCTACCTACCTATCTGTCTCTATCAATCTACCTACCTATCTATCTCTATCTATCTACCTACCTACCTATCTCTATCTATCTACCTACCTACCTACCTACCTATCTTTATCTATCTATCTATCTATCTATCTATCTACCTAACTACCTATCTGTATCTATATATCTACCTACCTACCTATCTGTATCTATCAATCTACCTACCTACCTATCTCTATCTATCTATCTACATACCTACCTATCTCTATCTATCTACCTACCTACCTACCTATCTGTATCTATCTATCTACATACCTACCTATCTGTATCTATCTATCTACCTACCTACCTATCTGTATCTATCAATCTACCTACCTACCTATCTGTATCTATCTATCTACCTACCTACCTATCTGTATCTATCTATCTACCTACCTACCTATCTCTATCTATCTATCTACCTACCTACCTATCTGTATCTATCAATCTACCTACCTAACTATCTCTATCTATCTATCTACCTACCTACCTATCTGTATCTATCAATTTACCTACCTACCTATCTCTATCTATCTATCTGCCTACCTACCTATCTCTATCTATCTACCTACCTACCTATCTCTATCTATCTATCTACCTACCTAACTACCTATCTCTATCTATCAATCTACTTACCTATCTATCTCTATCTATCTATCTACCTACCTACCTATCTGTATTTATCTATCTACCTACCTACCTATCTGTATCTATCTACCTAATTACCTACCTATCTCTATCTACCTACCTACCTATCTCTATCTATCTATCTACCTACCTGCCTATCTGTATCTATCTAGCTACCTACCTATCTGTATCTATCAATTTACCTACCAACCTATCTCTATCTATCTATCTACCTACCTACCTATCTCTATCTATCTATCTACCTACCTACCTATCTCTATCTATCTATCTACCTACCTACCTATCTCTATCTATCAATCTACCTACCTACCTATCTCTATCTATCTATCTACCTACCTACCTATCTCTATCTATCAATCTACCTACCTACCTATCTGTATCTATCTATCTACCTACCTACCTATCTGTATCTATCAATCTACCTAACTACCTATCTCTATCTATCTACCTACCTACCTACCTATCTGTCTCTATCTATCTACCAACCTACCTATCTCTATCTATCAATCTACCTACCTACCTATCTCTATCAATCTATCTACCTACCTACCTATCTGTATCTATCTATCTACCTACCTACCTATCTGTATCTATCAATTTACCTACCTACCTATCTCTATCTATCTATCTACCTACCTATCTCTATCTATCTATCTACCTACCTACTATCTCTATCTATCTCCCTACCTACCTACCTATCTCTATCTATCTATCTACCTACCTGCCTATCTCTATCTATCAATCTACCTACCTACCTACCTATCTGTATCTATCTATCTACCTACCTACCTATCTGTATCTATCAATCTACCTACCTACCTATCTCTATCTATCTACCTACCTACCTATCTCTATGTATCAATCTACCTACCTACCTATCTCTATCTATCTATCTACCTACCTACCTATCTCTATCTATCTACCTACCTACCAACCTATCTCTATCTATCTATCTACCTACCTACCTATCTGTATCTATCTCTCTACCTACCTACCTATCTCTATCTATCTACCTACCTACCTATCTCTATCTATCTATCTACCTACCTACCTATCTGTATCTATCTATCTACCTACCTACCTATCTGTATCTATCAATCTACCTACCTACCTATCTCTATCTATCTATCTACCTACCTACCTATCTGTATCTATCTATCTACCTACCTACCTATTTGTATCTATCTATCTACCTACCTACCTATATGTATCTATCAATCTACCTACCTACCTATCTCTATCTATCTATCTATCTACCTACCTACCTATCTGTATCTATCAATTTACCTACCTACCTATCTCTATCTATCTATCTGCCTACCTACCTATCTCTATCTATCTACCTACCTACCTATCTCTATCTATCTATCTACCTACCTAACTACCTATCTCTATCTATCAATCTACGTACCTATCTATCTCTATCTATCTATCTACCTACCTACCTATCTGTATTTATCTATCTACCTACCTACCTATCTGTATCTATCTACCTACTTACCTACCTATCTCTATCTACCTACCTACCTATCTCTATCTATCTATCTACCTACCTGCCTATCTGTATCTATCTAGCTACCTACCTATCTGTATCTATCAATTTACCTACCAACCTATCTCTATCTATCTATCTACCTACCTACCTATCTCTATCTATCTATCTACCTACCTAACTATCTCTATCTATCTATCTACCTACCTACCTATCTCTATCTATCAATCTACCTACCTACCTATCTCTATCTATCTATCTACCTACCTACCTATCTCTATCTATCAATCTACCTACCTACCTATCTGTATCTATCTATCTACCTACCTACCTATCTGTATCTATCAATCTACCTAACTACCTATCTCTATCTATCTACCTACCTACCTACCTATCTGTCTCTATCTATCTACCAACCTACCTATCTCTATCTATCAATCTACCTACCTACCTATCTCTATCAATCTATCTACCTACCTACCTATCTGTATCTATCTATCTACCTACCTACCTATCTGTATCTATCAATTTACCTACCTACCTATCTCTATCTATCTATCTACCTACCTATCTCTATCTATCTATCTATCTACCTACCTACTATCTCTATCTATCTACCTACCTACCTACCTATCTCTATCTATCTATCTACCTACCTGCCTATCTCTATCTATCAATCTACCTACCTACCTATCTGTATCTATCTATCTACCTACCTAACTATCTGTATCTATCAATCTACCTACCTACCTATCTCTATCTATCTACCTACCTACCTATCTCTATGTATCAATCTACCTACCTACCTATCTCTATCTATCTATCTACCTACCTACCTATCTCTATCTATCTACCTACCTACCAACCTATCTCTATCTATCTATCTACCTACCTACCTATCTGTATCTATCTCTCTACCTACCTACCTATCTCTATCTATCTACCTACCTACCTATCTCTATCTATCTATCTACCTACCTACCTATCTGTATCTATCTATCTACCTACCTACCTATCTGTATCTATCAATCTACCTACCTACCTATCTCTATCTATCTATCTACCTACCTACATATCTGTATCTATCTATCTACCTACCTACCTATCTGTATCTATCTATCTACCTACCTACCTATATGTATCTATCAATCTACCTACCTACCTATCTCTATCTATCTATCTACCTACCTACCTATCTGTGTCTATCAATCTACCTACCTACCTATCTCTATCTATCTACCTATATACCTACCTATATGTATTTATCTATCTACCTACCTACCTATCTGTATCTATCTACCTACCTACCTACCTATCTGTATCTATCTACCTACCTACCTACCTATCTGTATCTATCTATCTACCTACCTACCTATCTGTATCTATCTATCTACCTACCTACCTACCTATCTCTTTCTATCTATCTACCTACCTACCTATCTGTCTCTATCAATCTACCTACCTATCTATCTCTATCTATCTACCTACCTACCTATCTCTATCTATCTACCTACCTACCTACCTACCTATCTTTATCTATCTATCTATCTATCTATCTATCTATCTACCTAACTACCTATCTGTATCTATATATCTACCTACCTACCTATCTGTATCTATATATCTACCTACCTACCTATCTGTATCTATCAATCTACCTACCTACCTATCTCTATCTATCTATCTACATACCTACCTATCTCTATCTATCTACCTACCTACCTACCTATCTGTATCTATCTATCTACATACCTACCTATCTGTATCTATCTATCTACCTACCTACCTATCTGTATCTATCAATCTACCTACCTACCTATCTGTATCTATCTATCTACCTACCTACCTATCTGTATCTATCTATCTACCTACCTACCTATCTCTATCTATCTATCTACCTACCTACCTATCTGTATCTATCAATCTACCTACCTAACTATCTCTATCTATCTATCTACCTACCTACCTATCTGTATCTATCAATTTACCTACCTACCTATCTCTATCTATCTATCTGCCGACCTACCTATCTCTATCTATCTACCTACCTACCTATCTCTATCTATCTATCTACCTACCTAACTACCTATCTCTATCTATCAATCTACGTACCTATCTATCTCTATCTATCTATCTACCTACCTACCTATCTGTATTTATCTATCTACCTACCTACCTATCTGTATCTATCTACCTAATTACCTACCTATCTCTATCTACCTACCTACCTATCTCTATCTATCTATCTACCTACCTGCCTATCTGTATCTATCTAGCTACCTACCTATCTGTATCTATCAATTTACCTACCAACCTATCTCTATCTATCTATCTACCTACCTACCTATCTCTATCTATCTATCTACCTACCTACCTATCTCTATCTATCTATCTACCTACCTACCTATCTCTATCTATCAATCTACCTACCTACCTATCTCTATCTATCTATCTACCTACCTACCTATCTCTATCTATCAATCTACCTACCTACCTATCTGTATCTATCTACCTACTTACCTACCTATCTCTATCTACCTACCTACCTATCTCTATCTATCTATCTACCTACCTGCCTATCTGTATCTATCTAGCTACCTACCTATCTGTATCTATCAATTTACCTACCAACCTATCTCTATCTATCTATCTACCTACCTACCTATCTCTATCTATCTATCTACCTACCTAACTATCTCTATCTATCTACCTACCTAACTACCTATCTCTATCTATCAATCTACGTACCTATCTATCTCTATCTATCTATCTACCTACCTACCTATCTGTATTTATCTATCTACCTACCTACCTATCTGTATCTATCTACCTACTTACCTACCTATCTCTATCTACCTACCTACCTATCTCTATCTATCTATCTACCTACCTGCCTATCTGTATCTATCTAGCTACCTACCTATCTGTATCTATCAATTTACCTACCAACCTATCTCTATCTATCTATCTACCTACCTACCTATCTCTATCTATCTATCTACCTACCTAACTATCTCTATCTATCTATCTACCTACCTACCTATCTCTATCTATCAATCTACCTACCTACCTATCTCTATCTATCTATCTACCTACCTACCTATCTCTATCTATCAATCTACCTACCTACCTATCTGTATCTATCTATCTACCTACCTACCTATCTGTATCTATCAATCTACCTAACTACCTATCTCTATCTATCTACCTACCTACCTACCTATCTGTCTCTATCTATCTACCAACCTACCTATCTCTATCTATCAATCTACCTACCTACCTATCTCTATCAATCTATCTACCTACCTACCTATCTGTATCTATCTATCTACCTACCTACCTATCTGTATCTATCAATTTACCTACCTACCTATCTCTATCTATCTATCTGCCGACCTACCTATCTCTATCTATCTACCTACCTACCTATCTCTATCTATCTATCTACCTACCTAACTACCTATCTCTATCTATCAATCTACGTACCTATCTATCTCTATCTATCTATCTACCTACCTACCTATCTGTATTTATCTATCTACCTACCTACCTATCTGTATCTATCTACCTAATTACCTACCTATCTCTATCTACCTACCTACCTATCTCTATCTATCTATCTACCTACCTGCCTATCTGTATCTATCTAGCTACCTACCTATCTGTATCTATCAATTTACCTACCAACCTATCTCTATCTATCTATCTACCTACCTACCTATCTCTATCTATCTATCTACCTACCTACCTATCTCTATCTATCTATCTACCTACCTACCTATCTCTATCTATCAATCTACCTACCTACCTATCTCTATCTATCTATCTACCTACCTACCTATCTCTATCTATCAATCTACCTACCTACCTATCTGTATCTATCTACCTACTTACCTACCTATCTCTATCTACCTACCTACCTATCTCTATCTATCTATCTACCTACCTGCCTATCTGTATCTATCTAGCTACCTACCTATCTGTATCTATCAATTTACCTACCAACCTATCTCTATCTATCTATCTACCTACCTACCTATCTCTATCTATCTATCTACCTACCTAACTATCTCTATCTATCTACCTACCTAACTACCTATCTCTATCTATCAATCTACGTACCTATCTATCTCTATCTATCTATCTACCTACCTACCTATCTGTATTTATCTATCTACCTACCTACCTATCTGTATCTATCTACCTACTTACCTACCTATCTCTATCTACCTACCTACCTATCTCTATCTATCTATCTACCTACCTGCCTATCTGTATCTATCTAGCTACCTACCTATCTGTATCTATCAATTTACCTACCAACCTATCTCTATCTATCTATCTACCTACCTACCTATCTCTATCTATCTATCTACCTACCTAACTATCTCTATCTATCTATCTACCTACCTACCTATCTCTATCTATCAATCTACCTACCTACCTATCTCTATCTATCTATCTACCTACCTACCTATCTCTATCTATCAATCTACCTACCTACCTATCTGTATCTATCTATCTACCTACCTACCTATCTGTATCTATCAATCTACCTAACTACCTATCTCTATCTATCTACCTACCTACCTACCTATCTGTCTCTATCTATCTACCAACCTACCTATCTCTATCTATCAATCTACCTACCTACCTATCTCTATCAATCTATCTACCTACCTACCTATCTGTATCTATCTATCTACCTACCTACCTATCTGTATCTATCAATTTACCTACCTACCTATCTCTATCTATCTATCTACCTACCTATCTCTATCTATCTATCTATCTACCTACCTACTATCTCTATCTATCTACCTACCTACCTACCTATCTCTATCTATCTATCTACCTACCTGCCTATCTCTATCTATCAATCTACCTACCTACCTATCTGTATCTATCTATCTACCTACCTAACTATCTGTATCTATCAATCTACCTACCTACCTATCTCTATCTATCTACCTACCTACCTATCTCTATGTATCAATCTACCTACCTACCTATCTCTATCTATCTATCTACCTACCTACCTATCTCTATCTATCTACCTACCTACCAACCTATCTCTATCTATCTATCTACCTACCTACCTATCTGTATCTATCTCTCTACCTACCTACCTATCTCTATCTATCTACCTACCTACCTATCTCTATCTATCTATCTACCTACCTACCTATCTGTATCTATCTATCTACCTACCTACCTATCTGTATCTATCAATCTACCTACCTACCTATCTCTATCTATCTATCTACCTACCTACATATCTGTATCTATCTATCTACCTACCTACCTATCTGTATCTATCTATCTACCTACCTACCTATATGTATCTATCAATCTACCTACCTACCTATCTCTATCTATCTATCTACCTACCTACCTATCTGTGTCTATCAATCTACCTACCTACCTATCTCTATCTATCTACCTATATACCTACCTATATGTATTTATCTATCTACCTACCTACCTATCTGTATCTATCTACCTACCTACCTACCTATCTGTATCTATCTACCTACCTACCTACCTATCTGTATCTATCTATCTACCTACCTACCTATCTGTATCTATCTATCTACCTACCTACCTACCTATCTCTTTCTATCTATCTACCTACCTACCTATCTGTCTCTATCAATCTACCTACCTATCTATCTCTATCTATCTACCTACCTACCTATCTCTATCTATCTACCTACCTACCTACCTACCTATCTTTATCTATCTATCTATCTATCTATCTATCTATCTACCTAACTACCTATCTGTATCTATATATCTACCTACCTACCTATCTGTATCTATATATCTACCTACCTACCTATCTGTATCTATCAATCTACCTACCTACCTATCTCTATCTATCTATCTACATACCTACCTATCTCTATCTATCTACCTACCTACCTACCTATCTGTATCTATCTATCTACATACCTACCTATCTGTATCTATCTATCTACCTACCTACCTATCTGTATCTATCAATCTACCTACCTACCTATCTGTATCTATCTATCTACCTACCTACCTATCTGTATCTATCTATCTACCTACCTACCTATCTCTATCTATCTATCTACCTACCTACCTATCTGTATCTATCAATCTACCTACCTAACTATCTCTATCTATCTATCTACCTACCTACCTATCTGTATCTATCAATTTACCTACCTACCTATCTCTATCTATCTATCTGCCTACCTACCTATCTCTATCTATCTACCTACCTACCTATCTCTATCTATCTATCTACCTACCTAACTACCTATCTCTATCTATCAATCTACGTACCTATCTATCTCTATCTATCTATCTACCTACCTACCTATCTGTATTTATCTATCTACCTACCTACCTATCTGTATCTATCTACCTAATTACCTACCTATCTCTATCTACCTACCTACCTATCTCTATCTATCTATCTACCTACCTGCCTATCTGTATCTATCTAGCTACCTACCTATCTGTATCTATCAATTTACCTACCAACCTATCTCTATCTATCTATCTACCTACCTACCTATCTCTATCTATCTATCTACCTACCTACCTATCTCTATCTATCTATCTACCTACCTACCTATCTCTATCTATCAATCTACCTACCTACCTATCTCTATCTATCTATCTACCTACCTACCTATCTCTATCTATCAATCTACCTACCTACCTATCTGTATCTATCTATCTACCTACCTACCTATCTGTATCTATCAATCTACCTAACTACCTATCTCTATCTACCTACCTACCTACCTACCTATCTGTCTCTATCTATCTACCAACCTACCTATCTCTATCTATCAATCTACCTACCTACCTATCTCTATCAATCTATCTACCTACCTACCTATCTGTATCTATCTATCTACCTACCTACCTATCTGTATCTATCAATTTACCTACCTACCTATCTCTATCTATCTATCTACCTACCTATCTCTATCTATCTATCTACCTACCTACTATCTCTATCTATCTCCCTACCTACCTACCTATCTCTATCTATCTATCTACCTACCTGCCTATCTCTATCTATCAATCTACCTACCTACCTACCTATCTGTATCTATCTATCTACCTACCTACCTATCTGTATCTATCAATCTACCTACCTACCTATCTCTATCTATCTACCTACCTACCTATCTCTATGTATCAATCTACCTACCTACCTATCTCTATCTATCTATCTACCTACCTACCTATCTCTATCTATCTACCTACCTACCAACCTATCTCTATCTATCTATCTACCTACCTACCTATCTGTATCTATCTCTCTACCTACCTACCTATCTCTATCTATCTACCTACCTACCTATCTCTATCTATCTATCTACCTACCTACCTATCTGTATCTATCTATCTACCTACCTACCTATCTGTATCTATCAATCTACCTACCTACCTATCTCTATCTATCTATCTACCTACCTACCTATCTGTATCTATCTATCTACCTACCTACCTATTTGTATCTATCTATCTACCTACCTACCTATATGTATCTATCAATCTACCTACCTACCTATCTCTATCTATCTATCTACCTACCTACCTATCTGTGTCTATCAACCTACCTACCTACCTATCTCTATCTATCTACCTATATACCTACCTATATGTATTTATCTATCTACCTACCTACCTATCTGTATCTATCTACCTACCTACCTACCTATCTGTATCTATCTACCTACCTACCTACCTATCTGTATCTATCTATCTACCTACCTACCTATCTGTATCTATCTATCTACCTACCTACCTACCTATCTCTTTCTATCTATCTACCTACCTACCTATCTCTATCTATCTATCTACCTACCTGCCTATCTGTATCTATCTAGCTACCTACCTATCTGTATCTATCAATTTACGTACCAACCTATCTCTATCTATCTATCTACCTACCTACCTATCTCTATCTATCTATCTATCTACCTACCTACCTATCTCTATCTATCTATCTACCTACCTACCTATCTCTATCTATCAATCTACCTACCTATCTCTATCTATCTATCTACCTACCTACCTATCTCTATCTATCAATCTACCTACCTACCTATCTGTATCTATCTATCTACCTACCTACCTATCTTTATCTATCAATCTACCTAACTACCTATCTCTATCTATCTACCTACCTACCTACCTATCTGTCTCTATCTATCTACCAACCTACCTATCTCTATCTATCAATCTACCTACCTACCTATCTCTATCAATCTATCTACCTACCTACCTATCTGTATCTATCTATCTACCTACCTACCTATCTGTATCTATCTACCTACCTACCTATCTCTATCTATCTATCTACCTACCTAACTACCTATCTCTATCTATCAATCTACGTACCTATCTATCTCTATCTATCTATCTACCTACCTACCTATCTGTATTTATCTATCTACCTACCTACCTATCTGTATCTATCTACCTACTTACCTACCTATCTCTATCTACCTACCTACCTACCTATCTCTATCTATCTACCTACCTACCTACCTATCTCTATCTATCTATCTACCTACCTACCTATCTGTATCTATCAATTTACCTACCAACCTATCTCTATCTATCTATCTACCTACCTACCTATCTCTATCTATCAATCTACCTACCTAGCTATCTCTATCTATCTATCTACCTACCTACCTATCTCTATCTATCAATCTACCTACCTATCTATCTGTATCTATCTATCTACCTACCTACCTATCTGTATCTATCAATCTACATAACTACCTATCTCTATCTATCTACCTACCTACCTACCTATCTGTCTCTATCTATCTACCAACCTACCTATCTCTATCTATCAATCTACCTACCTACCTATCTCTATCAATCTATCTACCTACCTACCTATCTGTATCTATCTATCTACCTATCTACCTATCTGTATCTATCAATTTACCTACCTACCTATCTCTATCTATCTATCTACCTACCTATCTCTATCTATCTATCTATCTACCTACCTACTATCTCTATCTATCTACCTACCTACCTACCTATCTCTATCTATCTATCTACCTACCTGCCTATCTCTATCTATCAATCTACCTACCTACCTACCTATCTGTATCTATCTATCTACCTACCTACCTATCTGTATCTATCAATCTACCTACCTACCTATCTCTATCTATCTACCTACCTACCTATCTCTATGTATCAATCTACCTACCTACCTATCTCTATCTATCTATCTACCTACCTACCTATCTCTATCTATCTACCTACCTACCAACCTATCTCTATCTATCTATCTACCTACCTACCTATCTGTATCTATCTCTCTACCTACCTACCTATCTCTATCTATCTACCTACCTACCTATCTCTATCTATCTATCTACCTACCTACCTTTTTATCTGTATCTATCTATCTACCTACCTACCTATCTGTATCTATCAATCTACCTACCTACCTATCTCTATCTATCTATCTACCTACCTACATATCTGTATCTATCTACCTACCTACCTACCTATCTGTATCTATCTATCTACCTACCTACCTATATGTATCTATCAATCTACCTACCTACCTATCTCTATCTATCTATCTACCTACCTACCTATCTGTGTCTATCAATCTACCTACCTACCTATCTCTATCTATCTACCTATATACCTACCTATATGTATTTATCTATCTACCTACCTACCTATCTGTATCTACCTACCTACCTACCTACCTATCTGTATCTATCTACCTACCTACCTACCTATCTGTATCTATCTATCTACCTACCTACCTATCTGTATCTATCTATCTACCTACCTACCTACCTATCTCTTTCTATCTATCTACCTACCTACCTATCTGTCTCTATCAATCTACCTACCTATCTATCTCTATCTATCTACCTACCTACCTAACTATCTCTATCTATCTACCTACCTACCTACCTACCTATCTTTATCTATCTATCTATCTATCTATCTATCTATCTATCTATCTATCTATCTATCTATCTATCTATCTACCTAACTACCTATCTGTATCTATATATCTACCTACCTACCTATCTGTATCTATCAATCTACCTACCTACCTATCTCTATCTATCTATCTACATACCTACCTATCTCTATCTATCTACCTACCTACCTACCTATCTGTATCTATCTATCTACCTACCTACCTATCTGTATCTATCTATCTACCTACCTACCTATCTGTATCTATCAATCTACCTACCTACCTATCTGTATCTATCTATCTACCTACCTACCTATCTGTATCTATCTATCTACCTACCTACCTATCTCTATCTATCTATCTACCTACCTACCTATCTGTATCTATCAATCTACCTACCTACCTATCTCTATCTATCTATCTACCTACCTACCTATCTGTATCTATCAATTTACCTACCTACCTATCTCTATCTATCTATCTGCCTACCTACCTATCTCTATCTATCTATCTACCTACCTACCTATCTCTATCTATCTATCTGCCTACCTACCTATCTCTATCTATCTATCTACCTACCTGCCTATCTCTATCTATCAATCTACCTACCTACCTACCTATCTGTATCTATCTATCTACCTACCTACCTATCTGTATCTATCAATCTACCTACCTACCTATCTCTATCTATCTACCTACCTACCTATCTCTATGTATCAATCTACCTACCTACCTATCTCTATCTATCTATCTACCTACCTACCTATCTCTATCTATCTACCTACCTACCAACCTATCTCTATCTATCTATCTACCTACCTACCTATCTGTATCTATCTCTCTACCTACCTACCTATCTCTATCTATCTACCTACCTACCTATCTCTATCTATCTATCTACCTACCTACCTTTTTATCTGTATCTATCTATCTACCTACCTACCTATCTGTATCTATCAATTTACCTACCTACCTATCTCTATCTACCTATCTACCTACCTATCTCTATCTATCTATCTACCTACCTACTATCTCTATCTATCTACCTACCTACCTACCTATCTCTATCTATCTATCTACCTACCTGCCTATCTCTATCTATCAATCTACCTACCTACCTACCTATCTGTATCTATCTATCTACCTACCTACCTATCTGTATCTATCAATCTACCTACCTACCTATCTCTATCTATCTACCTACCTACCTATCTCTATGTATCAATCTACCTACCTACCTATCTCTATCTATCTATCTACCTACCTACCTATCTCTATCTATCTACCTACCTACCAACCTATCTCTATCTATCTATCTACCTACCTACCTATCTGTATCTATCTCTCTACCTACCTACCTATCTCTATCTATCTACCTACCTACCTATCTCTATCTATCTATCTACCTACCTACCTTTTTATCTGTATCTATCTATCTACCTACCTACCTATCTGTATCTATCAATCTACCTACCTACCTATCTCTATCTATCTATCTACCTACCTACATATCTGTATCTATCTATCTACCTACCTACCTATCTGTATCTATCTATCTACCTACCTACCTATATGTATCTATCAATCTACCTACCTACCTATCTCTATCTATCTATCTACCTACCTACCTATCAGTGTCTATCAATCTACCTACCTACCTATCTCTATCTATCTACCTATATACCTACCTATATGTATTTATCTATCTACCTACCTACCTATCTGTATCTATCTACCTACCTACCTACCTATCTGTATCTATCTACCTACCTACCTACCTATCTGTATCTATCTATCTACCTACCTACCTACCTATCTCTTTCTATCTATCTACCTACCTACCTATCTGTCTCTATCAATCTACCTACCTATCTATCTCTATCTATCTACCTACCTACCTAACTATCTCTATCTATCTACCTACCTACCTACCTACCTATCTTTATCTATCTATCTATCTATCTATCTATCTATCTATCTATCTATCTATCTATCTATCTATCTATCTATCTATCTATCTATCTACCTAACTACCTATCTGTATCTATATATCTACCTACCTACCTATCTGTATCTATCAATCTACCTACCTACCCATCTCTATCTATCTATCTACATACCTACCTATCTCTATCTATCTACCTACCTACCTACCTATCTGTATCTATCTATCTACCTACCTACCTATCTGTATCTATCTATCTACCTACCTACCTATCTGTATCTATCAATCTACCTACCTACCTATCTGTATCTATCTATCTACCTACCTACCTATCTGTATCTATCAATCTACCTACCTACCTATCTCTATCTATCTATCTACCTACCTACCTATCTGTATCTATCAATCTACCTACCTACCTATCTCTATCTATCTATCTACCTACCTACCTATCTGTATCTATCAATTTACCTACCTACCTATCTCTATCTATCTATCTGCCTACCTACCTACCTATCTCTATCTATCTATCTACCTACCTACCTATCTCTATCTATCAATCTACCTACCTACCTATCTCTATCTATCTATCTACCTACCTACCTATCTCTATCTATCAATCTACCTACCTACCTATCTGTATTTATCTATCTACCTACCTACCTATCTGTATCTATCTACCTACTTACCTACCTATCTCTATCTACCTACCTACCTATCTCTATCTATCTATCTACCTACCTACCTATCTGTATCTATCTACCTACCTACCTATCTGTATCTATCAATTTACCTACCTACCTATCTCTATCTATCTATCTACCTACCTACCTATCTCTATCTATCTATCTACCTACCTACCTATCTCTATCTATCTATCTACCTACCTACCTACCTATCTCTATCTATCTATCTACCTACCTACCTATCTCTATCTATAAATCTACCTACCTACCTATCTCTATCTATCTATCTACCTACCTACCTATCTCTATCTATCAATCTACCTACCTACCTATCTGTATCTATCTATCTACCAACCTACCTATCTCTATCTATCAATCTACCTACCTACCTATCTGTATCTATCTATCTACCTACCTACCTATCTGTATCTATCAATTTACCTACCTACCTATCTCTATCTATCTATCTAGCTACCTATCTCTATCTATCTATCTACCTACCTACCTATCTCTATCTATCTACCTACCTACCTACCTATCTCTATCTATCTATCTACCTACCTGCCTATCTCTATCTATCAATCTACCTACCTAGCTATCTGTATCTATCTATCTACCTACCTACCTATCTGTATCTATCAATCTACCTACCTACCTATCTCTATCTATCTACCTACCTACCTATCTCTATGTATCAATCTACCTACCTACCTATCTCTATCTATCTATCTACCTACCTACCTATCTCTATCTATCTACCTACCTACCAACCTATCTCTATCTATCTATCTACCTACCTACCTATCTGTATCTATCTCTCTACCTACCTACCTATCTCTATCTATCTACCTACCTACCTATCTCTATCTATCTATCTACCTACCTACCTATCTGTATCTATCTATCTACCTACCTACCTATCTGTATCTATCAATCTACCTACCTACCTATCTCTATCTATCTATCTACCTACCTACATATCTGTATCTATCTATCTACCTACCTACCTATCTGTATCTATCTATCTACCTACCTACCTATATGTATCTATCAATCTACCTACCTACCTATCTCTATCTATCTATCTACCTACCTACCTATCTGTGTCTATCAATCTACCTACCTACCTATCTCTATCTATCTACCTATATACCTACCTATATGTATTTATCTATCTACCTACCTACCTATCTGTATCTATCTACCTACCTACCTATCTGTATCTATCTACCTACCTACCTACCTATCTGTATCTATCTATCTACCTACCTACCTATCTGTATCTATCTATCTACCTACCTACCTACCTATCTCTTTCTATCTATCTACCTACCTACCTATCTGTCTCTATCAATCTACCTACCTATCTATCTCTATCTATCTACCTACCTACCTAACTATCTCTATCTATCTACCTACCTACCTACCTACCTATCTTTATCTATCTATCTATCTATCTATCTATCTACCTAACTACCTATCTGTATCTATATATCTACCTACCTACCTATCTGTATCTATCAATCTACCTACCTACCTATCTCTATCTATCTATCTACATACCTACCTATCTCTATCTATCTACCTACCTACCTACCTATCTGTATCTATCTATCTACCTACCTACCTATCTGTATCTATCTATCTACCTACCTACCTATCTGTATCTATCAATCTACCTACCTACCTATCTGTATCTATCTATCTACCTACCTACCTATCTGTATCTATCTATCTACCTACCTACCTATCTCTATCTATCTATCTACCTACCTACCTATCTGTATCTATCAATCTACCTACCTACCTATCTCTATCTATCTATCTACCTACCTACCTATCTGTATCTATCAATTTACCTACCTACCTATCTCTATCTATCTATCTGCCTACCTACCTATCTCTATCTATCTATCTACCTACCTACCTATCTCTCTCTATCAATCTACCTACCTACCTATCTCTATCTATCTACCTACCTACCTATCTCTATCTATCAATCTACCTACCTACCTATCTGTATTTATCTATCTACCTACCTACCTATCTGTATCTATCTACCTACTTACCTACCTATCTCTATCTACCTACCTACCTATCTCTATCTATCTATCTACCTACCTACCTATCTGTATCTATCTACCTACCTACCTATCTGTATCTATCAATTTACCTACCTACCTATCTCTATCTATCTATCTACCTACCTACCTATCTCTATCTATCTATCTACCTACCTACCTATCTCTATCTATCTACCTACCTACCTACCTACCTATCTCTATCTATCTATCTACCTACCTACCTATCTGTATCTATCAATCTACCTACCTACCTATCTGTATCTATCTATCTACCTACCTACCTATCTGTATCTATCTATCTACCTACCTACCTATCTCTATCTATCTATCTACCTACCTACCTATCTGTATCTATCAATCTACCTACCTACCTATCTCTATCTATCTATCTACCTACCTACCTATCTGTATCTATCAATTTACCTACCTACCTATCTCTATCTATCTATCTGCCTACCTACCTATCTCTATCTATCTATCTACCTACCTACCTATCTCTATCTATCAATCTACCTACCTACCTATCTCTATCTATCAATCTACCTACCTACCTATCTCTATCTATCTATCTACCTACCTACCTATCTCTATCTATCAATCTACCTACCTACCTATCTGTATTTATCTATCTACCTACCTACCTATCTGTATCTATCTACCTACTTACCTACCTATCTCTATCTACCTACCTACCTATCTCTATCTATCTATCTACCTACCTACCTATCTGTATCTATCTACCTACCTACCTATCTGTATCTATCAATTTACCTACCTACCTATCTCTATCTATCTATCTACCTACCTACCTATCTCTATCTATCTATCTACCTACCTACCTATCTCTATCTATCTACCTACCTATCTACCTACCTATCTCTATCTATCTATCTACCTACCTACCTATCTCTATCTATAAATCTACCTACCCACCTATCTCTATCTATCTATCTACCTACCTACCTATCTCTATCTATCAATCTACCTACCTACCTATCTGTATCTATCTATCTACCAACCTACCTATCTCTATCTATCAATCTACCTACCTACCTATCTGTATCTATCTATCTACCTACCTACCTACCTACCTACCTATCTCTATCTATCTATCTACCTACCTACCTATCTGTATCTATCAATCTACCTACCTACCTATCTGTATCTATCTATCTACCTACCTACCTATCTGTATCTATCTATCTACCTACCTACCTATCTCTATCTATCTATCTACCTACCTACCTATCTGTATCTATCAATCTACCTACCTACCTATCTCTATCTATCTATCTACCTACCTACCTATCTGTATCTATCAATTTACCTACCTACCTATCTCTATCTATCTATCTGCCTACCTACCTATCTCTATCTATCTATCTACCTACCTACCTATCTCTATCTATCAATCTACCTACCTACCTATCTCTATCTATCAATCTACCTACCTACCTATCTCTATCTATCTACCTACCTACCTATCTCTATCTATCAATCTACCTACCTACCTATCTGTATTTATCTATCTACCTACCTACCTATCTGTATCTATCTACCTACTTACCTACCTATCTCTATCTACCTACCTACCTATCTCTATCTATCTATCTACCTACCTACCTATCTGTATCTATCTACCTACCTACCTATCTGTATCTATCAATTTACCTACCTACCTATCTGTATCTATCTATCTACCTACCTACCTACCTACCTACCTATCTCTATCTATCTATCTACCTACCTACCTATCTGTATCTATCAATCTACCTACCTACCTATCTGTATCTATCTATCTACCTACCTACCTATCTGTATCTATCTATCTACCTACCTACCTATCTCTATCTATCTATCTACCTACCTACCTATCTGTATCTATCAATCTACCTACCTACCTATCTCTATCTATCTATCTACCTACCTACCTATCTGTATCTATCAATTTACCTACCTACCTATCTCTATCTATCTATCTGCCTACCTACCTATCTCTATCTATCTATCTACCTACCTACCTATCTCTATCTATCAATCTACCTACCTACCTATCTCTATCTATCAATCTACCTACCTACCTATCTCTATCTATCTACCTACCTACCTATCTCTATCTATCAATCTACCTACCTACCTATCTGTATTTATCTATCTACCTACCTACCTATCTGTATCTATCTACCTACTTACCTACCTATCTCTATCTACCTACCTACCTATCTCTATCTATCTATCTACCTACCTACCTATCTGTATCTATCTACCTACCTACCTATCTGTATCTATCAATTTACCTACCTACCTATCTCTATCTATCTATCTACCTACCTACCTATCTCTATCTATCTATCTACCTACCTACCTATCTCTATCTATCTACCTACCTATCTACCTACCTATCTCTATCTATCTATCTACCTACCTACCTATCTCTATCTATAAATCTACCTACCCACCTATCTCTATCTATCTATCTACCTACCTACCTATCTCTATCTATCAATCTACCGACCTACCTATCTGTATCTATCTATCTACCAACCTACCTATCTCTATCTATCAATCTGCCTACCTACCTATCTGTATCTATCTATCTACCTACCTACCTATCTGTATCTATCAATTTACCTACCTACCTATCTCTATCTATCTATCTACCTACCTATCTCTATCTATCTATCTACCTACCTACCTATCTCTATCTATCTACCTACCTACCTACCTATCTCTATCTATCTATCTACCTACCTGCCTATCTCTATCTATCAATCTACCTACCTACCTATCTGTATCTATCTATCTACCTACCTACCTATCTGTATCTATCAATCTACCTACCTACCTATCTCTATCTATCTACCTACCTACCTATCTCTATGTATCAATCTACCTACCTACCTATCTCTATCTATCTATCTACCTACCTACCTATCTCTATCTATCTACCTACCTACCAACCTATCTCTATCTATCTATCTACCTACCTACCTATCTGTATCTATCTCTCTACCTACCTACCTATCTGTATCTATCTCTCTACCTACCTACCTATCTCTATCTATCTACCTACCTACCTATCTGTATCTATCTATCTACCTACCTACCTATCTGTATCTATCAATCTACCTACCTACCTATCTCTATCTATCTATCTACCTACCTACCTATCTCTATCTATCTATCTACCTACCTACCTATCTGTATCTATCTATCTACCTACCTACCTATATGTATCTATCAATCTACCTACCTACCTATCTCTATCTATCTATCTACCTACCTACCTATCTGTGTCTATCAATCTACCTACCTACCTATCTCTATCTATCTACCTATATACCTACCTATATGTATTTATCTATCTACCTACCTACCTATCTGTATCTATCTACCTACCTACCTACCTATCTGTATCTATCTACCTACCTACCTACCTATCTGTATCTATCTATCTACCTACCTACCTATCTGTATCTATCTATCTATCTACCTACCTACCTATCTCTTTCTATCTATCTACCTACCTACCTATCTGTCTCTATCAATCTACCTACCATTCTATCTATATCTATCTACCTACCTACCTAACTATCTCTATCTATCTACCTACCTACCTACCTACCTATCTTTATCTATCTATCTATCTATCTATCTATCTATCTATCTATCTACCTAACTACCTATCTGTATCTATCTATCTGCCTACCTACCTATCTCTATCTATCTATCTACCTACCTACCTATCTCTATCTATCAATCTACCTACCTACCTATCTCTATCTATCTATCTACCTACCTACCTATCTCTATCTATCAATCTACCTACCTACCTATCTGTATTTATCTATCTACCTACCTACCTATCTGTATCTATCTACCTACTTACCTACCTATCTCTATCTACCTACCTACCTATCTCTATCTATCTATCTACCTACCTACATATCTGTATCTATCTATCTACCTACCTACCTATCTGTATCTATCTATCTACCTACCTACCTATCTGTGTCTATCAATCTACCTACTTACCTATCTCTATCTATCTACCTATATACCTACCTATATGTATTTATCTATCTACCTACCTACCTATCTGTATCTATCTACCTACCGACCTACCTATCTGTATCTATCTACCTACCTACCTACCTATCTGTATCTATCTATCTACCTACCTACCTATCTGTATCTATCTATCTACCTACCTACCTACCTATCTCTATCTATCTATCTACCTACCTACCTATCTGTCTCTATCAATCTACCTACCTATCTATCTCTATCTATCTACCTACCTACCTAACTATCTCTATCTATCTACCTACCTACCTACCTATCTTTATCTATCTATCTATCTATCTATCTATCTACCTAACTACCTATCTGTATCTATATATCTACCTACCTACCTATCTGTATCTATCAATCTACCTACCTACCTATCTCTATCTATCTATCTACATACCTACCTATCTCTATCTATCTACCTACCTACCTACCTATCTGTATCTATCTATCTACCTACCTACCTATCTGTATCTATCTATCTACCTACCTACCTATCTCTATCTATCAATCTACCGACCTACCTATCTGTATCTATCTATCTACCTACCTACCTATCTGTATCTATCTATCTACCTACCTACCTATCTCTATCTATCTATCTACCTACCTACCTATCTGTATCTATCAATCTACCTACCTACCTATCTCTATCTATCTATCTACCTACCTACCTATCTGTATCTATCAATTTACCTACCTACCTATCTCTATCTATCTATCTGCCTACCTACCTATCTCTATCTATCTATCTACCTACCTACCTATCTCTATCTATCAATCTACCTACCTACCTATCTCTATCTATCTATCTACCTACCTACCTATCTCTATCTATCAATCTACCTACCTACCTATCTGTATTTATCTATCTACCTACCTACCTATCTGTATCTATCTACCTACTTACCTACCTATCTCTATCTACCTACCTACCTATCTCTATCTATCTATCTACCTACCTACCTATCTGTATCTATCTACCTACCTACCTATCTGTATCTATCAATTTACCTACCTACCTATCTCTATCTATCTATCTACCTACCTACCTATCTCTATCTATCGATCTACCTACCTACCTATCTCTATCTATCTATCTACCTACCTACCTATCTCTATCTATAAATCTACCTACCTACCTATCTCTATCTATCTATCTACCTACCTACCTATCTCTATCTATCAATCTACCTACCTACCTATCTGTATCTATCTATCTACCTACCTACCTATCTGTATCTATCAATCTACCTACCTATCTCTATCTATCTACCTACCTACCTACCTATCTGTCTCTATCTATCTACCTACCTACCTATCTCTATCTATCAATCTACCTACCTACCTATCTCTATCTATCTATCTACCTACCTACCTATCTGTATCTATCTACCTACCTACCTATCTGTATCTATCAATCTACCTACCTACCTATCTCTATCTATCTATCTACCTACCTACATATCTGTATCTATCTATCTACTTACCTACATATCTGTATCTATCTATCTACCTACCTACATATCTGTATCTATCAATCTACCTACCTACCTATCTCTATCTATCTATCTACCTACATACCTATCTGTATTTATCTGTATCTACCTATCTATCTGTATCTATCTACCTACTTACCTACCTATCTCTATCTACCTACCTACCTATCTCTATCTATCTATCTATCTACCTACCTACCTATCTGTATCTATCTACCTACCTACCTATCTGTATCTATCAATTTACCTACCTACCTATCTCTATCTATCTATCTACCTACCTACCTACCTATCTTTATCTATCTATCTATCTACCTACCTACCTATCTGTATCTATCAATTTACCTACCTACCTATCTCTATCTATCTATCTGCCTACCTATCTATCTCTATCTATCTATCTACCTACCTACCTATCTCTATCTATCAATCTACCTACCTATCTATCTCTATCTATCTATCTGCCTACCTACCTATCTCTATCTATCTATCTACCTACCTACCTATCTCTATCTATCAATCTACCTACCTACCTACCTGTATCTATCTATCTACCTACCTACCTATCTGTATCTATCAATTTACCTACCTACCTATCTCTATCTATCTACCTACCTACCTACCTATCTGTCTCTATCTATCTACCTACCTACCTATCTCTATCTATCAATCTACCTACCTACCTACCTCTATCTATCTATCTATCTACCTACCTACCTATCTCTTTCTATCTATCTACCTACCTACCTATCTGTATCTATCTATCTACCTACCTACCTATCTCTATCTATCTACCTACCTACCTATCTCTATCTATCTACCTACCTACCTACATATCTGTATCTATCTATCTACCTACCTACCTATCTGTATCTATCAATCTACCTACCTACCTATCTCTATCTATCTATCTACCTACCTACTTATCTCTATCTATCTATCTATCTATCTATCTATCTATCTATCTATCTATCTATCTATCTATCTATCTATCTATCTACTTACCTATCTGTATCTATCTATCTAATTACCTACCTATCTGTATCTATCTATCTACCTACCTACCTATCTGTATCTATCTATCTACCTACCTACCTATCTCTATCTATCTACCTACCTACCTATCTCTATCCATCTACCTACCTACCTACATATCTGTATCTATCTATCTACCTACCTACCTATCTGTATCTATCAATCTACCTACCTACCTATCTCTATTTATCTATCTACCTACCTACTTATCTCTATCTATCTATCTATCTATCTATCTATCTATCTATCTATCTATCTATCTATCTATCTATCTATCTACTTACCTATCTGTATCTATCTATCTAATTACCTACCTATCTGTATCTATCTATCTACCTACCTACCTATCTGTATCTATCTATCTACCTACCTACCTATCTGTATCTATCTACCTACTTACCTACCTATCTCTATCTACCTACCTACCTACCTATCTGTCTCTATCTATCTACCTACCTACCTATCTCTATCTATCAATCTACCTACCTACCTATCTCTATCTATCTATCTACCTACCTACCTATCTCTATCTATCTACCTACCTACCAACCTATCTGTATCTATCTATCTACCTACCTACCTATCTGTATCTATCTGTCTACCTACCTACATATCTGTATCTATCAATCTACCTACCTACCTACCTATCTCTATCTATCTACCTACCTACCTATCTGTATCTATCTACCTACCTACCTACCTATGTCTATCTATCTATCTACCTACCTACCTATCTTTATCTATCTATCTACCTACCTATCTATCTCTATCTATCTACCTACCTATCTATCTCTATCTATCTACCTACCTACCTACCTATCTTTATCTATCTATCTATCTACCTAACTACCTATCTGTATCTATCTATCTACCTACCTACCTATCTGTATCTATCAATCTACCTACCTACCTATCTCTATCTATCTATCTACATACCTACCTATCTCTATCTATCTACCTACCTACCTACATATCTGTATCTATCTATCTACCTACCTACCTATCTGTAACTATCTATCTACCTTCCTACCTATCTGTATCTATCAATCTACCTACCTACCTATCTGAATCTATCTATCTACCTACCTACCTATCTGTATCTATCTATCTACCTACCTACCTATCTCTATCTATCTATCTACCTACCTACCTATCTGTATCTATCAATCTACCTACCTACCTATCTCTATCTATCTATCTACCTACCTACCTATCTATATCTATCAATTTACCTACCTACCTATCTCTATCTATCTATCTGCCTACCTACCTATCTGTATCTATCAAACTACCTACCTACCTATCTCTATCTATCTATCTACCTACATACCTATCTGTATTTATCTATCTACCTACCTACCTATCTGTATCTATCTACCTACTTACCTACCTATCTCTATCTACCTACCTACCTATCTCTATCTATCTATCTACCTACCTACCTATCTGTTTCTATCTACCTACCTACCTATCTGTATCTATCAATTTACCTACCTACCTATCTCTATCTATCTATCTACCTACCTACCTATCTCTATCTATCTATCTACCTACCTACCTATCTCTATCTATCTACCTACCTACCTACCTATCTCTATCTATCTATCTACCTACCTACCTATCTCTATCTATCAATCTACCTACCTACCTATCTCTATCTATCTATCTACCTACCTACCTATCTCTATCTATCAATCTACCTACCTACCTATCTGTATTTATCTATCTACCTACCTACCTATCTGTATCTATCTACCTACTTACCTACCTATCTCTATCTACCTACCTACCTATCTCTATCTATCTATCTACCTACCTACCTATCTGTATCTATCTACCTACCTACCTATCTGTATCTATCAATTTACCTACCTACCTATCTCTATCTATCTATCTACCTACCTACCTATCTCTATCTATCTATCTACCTACCTACCTATCTCTATCTATCTACCTACCTATCTACCTACCTATCTCTATCTATCTATCTACCTACCTACCTATCTCTATCTATAAATCTACCTACCCACCTATCTCTATCTATCTATCTACCTACCTACCTATCTCTATCTATCAATCTACCTACCTACCTATCTGTATCTATCTATCTACCAACCTACCTATCTCTATCTATCAATCTACCTACCTACCTATCTGTATCTATCTATCTACCTACCTACCTACCTACCTACCTATCTCTATCTATCTATCTACCTACCTACCTATCTGTATCTATCAATCTACCTACCTACCTATCTGTATCTATCTATCTACCTACCTACCTATCTGTATCTATCTATCTACCTACCTACCTATCTCTATCTATCTATCTACCTACCTACCTATCTGTATCTATCAATCTACCTACCTACCTATCTCTATCTATCTATCTACCTACCTACCTATCTGTATCTATCAATTTACCTACCTACCTATCTCTATCTATCTATCTGCCTACCTACCTATCTCTATCTATCTATCTACCTACCTACCTATCTCTATCTATCAATCTACCTACCTACCTATCTCTATCTATCAATCTACCTACCTACCTATCTCTATCTATCTACCTACCTACCTATCTCTATCTATCAATCTACCTACCTACCTATCTGTATTTATCTATCTACCTACCTACCTATCTGTATCTATCTACCTACTTACCTACCTATCTCTATCTACCTACCTACCTATCTCTATCTATCTATCTACCTACCTACCTATCTGTATCTATCTACCTACCTACCTATCTGTATCTATCAATTTACCTACCTACCTATCTCTATCTATCTATCTACCTACCTACCTATCTCTATCTATCTATCTACCTACCTACCTATCTCTATCTATCTACCTACCTATCTACCTACCTATCTCTATCTATCTATCTACCTACCTACCTATCTCTATCTATAAATCTACCTACCCACCTATCTCTATCTATCTATCTACCTACCTACCTATCTCTATCTATCAATCTACCGACCTACCTATCTGTATCTATCTATCTACCAACCTACCTATCTCTATCTATCAATCTGCCTACCTACCTATCTGTATCTATCTATCTACCTACCTACCTATCTGTATCTATCAATTTACCTACCTACCTATCTCTATCTATCTATCTACCTACCTATCTCTATCTATCTATCTACCTACCTACCTATCTCTATCTATCTACCTACCTACCTACCTATCTCTATCTATCTATCTACCTACCTGCCTATCTCTATCTATCAATCTACCTACCTACCTATCTGTATCTATCTATCTACCTACCTACCTATCTGTATCTATCAATCTACCTACCTACCTATCTCTATCTATCTACCTACCTACCTATCTCTATGTATCAATCTACCTACCTACCTATCTCTATCTATCTATCTACCTACCTACCTATCTCTATCTATCTACCTACCTACCAACCTATCTCTATCTATCTATCTACCTACCTACCTATCTGTATCTATCTCTCTACCTACCTACCTATCTGTATCTATCTCTCTACCTACCTACCTATCTCTATCTATCTACCTACCTACCTATCTGTATCTATCTATCTACCTACCTACCTATCTGTATCTATCAATCTACCTACCTACCTATCTCTATCTATCTATCTACCTACCTACCTATCTCTATCTATCTATCTACCTACCTACCTATCTGTATCTATCTATCTACCTACCTACCTATATGTATCTATCAATCTACCTACCTACCTATCTCTATCTATCTATCTACCTACCTACCTATCTGTGTCTATCAATCTACCTACCTACCTATCTCTATCTATCTACCTATATACCTACCTATATGTATTTATCTATCTACCTACCTACCTATCTGTATCTATCTACCTACCTACCTACCTATCTGTATCTATCTACCTACCTACCTACCTATCTGTATCTATCTATCTACCTACCTACCTATCTGTATCTATCTATCTATCTACCTACCTACCTATCTCTTTCTATCTATCTACCTACCTACCTATCTGTCTCTATCAATCTACCTACCATTCTATCTATATCTATCTACCTACCTACCTAACTATCTCTATCTATCTACCTACCTACCTACCTACCTATCTTTATCTATCTATCTATCTATCTATCTATCTATCTATCTATCTATCTATCTATCTATCTATCTATCTACCTAACTACCTATCTGTATCTATCTATCTGCCTACCTACCTATCTCTATCTATCTATCTACCTACCTACCTATCTCTATCTATCAATCTACCTACCTACCTATCTCTATCTATCTATCTACCTACCTACCTATCTCTATCTATCAATCTACCTACCTACCTATCTGTATTTATCTATCTACCTACCTACCTATCTGTATCTATCTACCTACTTACCTACCTATCTCTATCTACCTACCTACCTATCTCTATCTATCTATCTACCTACCTACATATCTGTATCTATCTATCTACCTACCTACCTATCTGTATCTATCTATCTACCTACCTACCTATCTGTGTCTATCAATCTACCTACTTACCTATCTCTATCTATCTACCTATATACCTACCTATATGTATTTATCTATCTACCTACCTACCTATCTGTATCTATCTACCTACCGACCTACCTATCTGTATCTATCTACCTACCTACCTACCTATCTGTATCTATCTATCTACCTACCTACCTATCTGTATCTATCTATCTACCTACCTACCTACCTATCTCTATCTATCTATCTACCTACCTACCTATCTGTCTCTATCAATCTACCTACCTATCTATCTCTATCTATCTACCTACCTACCTAACTATCTCTATCTATCTACCTACCTACCTACCTATCTTTATCTATCTATCTATCTATCTATCTATCTACCTAACTACCTATCTGTATCTATATATCTACCTACCTACCTATCTGTATCTATCAATCTACCTACCTACCTATCTCTATCTATCTATCTACATACCTACCTATCTCTATCTATCTACCTACCTACCTACCTATCTGTATCTATCTATCTACCTACCTACCTATCTGTATCTATCTATCTACCTACCTACCTATCTCTATCTATCAATCTACCGACCTACCTATCTGTATCTATCTATCTACCTACCTACCTATCTGTATCTATCTATCTACCTACCTACCTATCTCTATCTATCTATCTACCTACCTACCTATCTGTATCTATCAATCTACCTACCTACCTATCTCTATCTATCTATCTACCTACCTACCTATCTGTATCTATCAATTTACCTACCTACCTATCTCTATCTATCTATCTGCCTACCTACCTATCTCTATCTATCTATCTACCTACCTACCTATCTCTATCTATCAATCTACCTACCTACCTATCTCTATCTATCTATCTACCTACCTACCTATCTCTATCTATCAATCTACCTACCTACCTATCTGTATTTATCTATCTACCTACCTACCTATCTGTATCTATCTACCTACTTACCTACCTATCTCTATCTACCTACCTACCTATCTCTATCTATCTATCTACCTACCTACCTATCTGTATCTATCTACCTACCTACCTATCTGTATCTATCAATTTACCTACCTACCTATCTCTATCTATCTATCTACCTACCTACCTATCTCTATCTATCGATCTACCTACCTACCTATCTCTATCTATCTATCTACCTACCTACCTATCTCTATCTATAAATCTACCTACCTACCTATCTCTATCTATCTATCTACCTACCTACCTATCTCTATCTATCAATCTACCTACCTACCTATCTGTATCTATCTATCTACCTACCTACCTATCTGTATCTATCAATCTACCTACCTATCTCTATCTATCTACCTACCTACCTACCTATCTGTCTCTATCTATCTACCTACCTACCTATCTCTATCTATCAATCTACCTACCTACCTATCTCTATCTATCTATCTACCTACCTACCTATCTGTATCTATCTACCTACCTACCTATCTGTATCTATCAATCTACCTACCTACCTATCTCTATCTATCTATCTACCTACCTACATATCTGTATCTATCTATCTACTTACCTACATATCTGTATCTATCTATCTACCTACCTACATATCTGTATCTATCAATCTACCTACCTACCTATCTCTATCTATCTATCTACCTACATACCTATCTGTATTTATCTGTATCTACCTATCTATCTGTATCTATCTACCTACTTACCTACCTATCTCTATCTACCTACCTACCTATCTCTATCTATCTATCTATCTACCTACCTACCTATCTGTATCTATCTACCTACCTACCTATCTGTATCTATCAATTTACCTACCTACCTATCTCTATCTATCTATCTACCTACCTACCTACCTATCTTTATCTATCTATCTATCTACCTACCTACCTATCTGTATCTATCAATTTACCTACCTACCTATCTCTATCTATCTATCTGCCTACCTATCTATCTCTATCTATCTATCTACCTACCTACCTATCTCTATCTATCAATCTACCTACCTATCTATCTCTATCTATCTATCTGCCTACCTACCTATCTCTATCTATCTATCTACCTACCTACCTATCTCTATCTATCAATCTACCTACCTACCTACCTGTATCTATCTATCTACCTACCTACCTATCTGTATCTATCAATTTACCTACCTACCTATCTCTATCTATCTACCTACCTACCTACCTATCTGTCTCTATCTATCTACCTACCTACCTATCTCTATCTATCAATCTACCTACCTACCTACCTCTATCTATCTATCTATCTACCTACCTACCTATCTCTTTCTATCTATCTACCTACCTACCTATCTGTATCTATCTATCTACCTACCTACCTATCTCTATCTATCTACCTACCTACCTATCTCTATCTATCTACCTACCTACCTACATATCTGTATCTATCTATCTACCTACCTACCTATCTGTATCTATCAATCTACCTACCTACCTATCTCTATCTATCTATCTACCTACCTACTTATCTCTATCTATCTATCTATCTATCTATCTATCTATCTATCTATCTATCTATCTATCTATCTATCTATCTATCTATCTACTTACCTATCTGTATCTATCTATCTAATTACCTACCTATCTGTATCTATCTATCTACCTACCTACCTATCTGTATCTATCTATCTACCTACCTACCTATCTCTATCTATCTACCTACCTACCTATCTCTATCCATCTACCTACCTACCTACATATCTGTATCTATCTATCTACCTACCTACCTATCTGTATCTATCAATCTACCTACCTACCTATCTCTATTTATCTATCTACCTACCTACTTATCTCTATCTATCTATCTATCTATCTATCTATCTATCTATCTATCTATCTATCTATCTATCTATCTACTTACCTATCTGTATCTATCTATCTAATTACCTACCTATCTGTATCTATCTATCTACCTACCTACCTATCTGTATCTATCTATCTACCTACCTACCTATCTGTATCTATCTACCTACTTACCTACCTATCTCTATCTACCTACCTACCTACCTATCTGTCTCTATCTATCTACCTACCTACCTATCTCTATCTATCAATCTACCTACCTACCTATCTCTATCTATCTATCTACCTACCTACCTATCTCTATCTATCTACCTACCTACCAACCTATCTGTATCTATCTATCTACCTACCTACCTATCTGTATCTATCTGTCTACCTACCTACATATCTGTATCTATCAATCTACCTACCTACCTACCTATCTCTATCTATCTACCTACCTACCTATCTGTATCTATCTACCTACCTACCTACCTATGTCTATCTATCTATCTACCTACCTACCTATCTTTATCTATCTATCTACCTACCTATCTATCTCTATCTATCTACCTACCTATCTATCTCTATCTATCTACCTACCTACCTACCTATCTTTATCTATCTATCTATCTACCTAACTACCTATCTGTATCTATCTATCTACCTACCTACCTATCTGTATCTATCAATCTACCTACCTACCTATCTCTATCTATCTATCTACATACCTACCTATCTCTATCTATCTACCTACCTACCTACATATCTGTATCTATCTATCTACCTACCTACCTATCTGTAACTATCTATCTACCTTCCTACCTATCTGTATCTATCAATCTACCTACCTACCTATCTGAATCTATCTATCTACCTACCTACCTATCTGTATCTATCTATCTACCTACCTACCTATCTCTATCTATCTATCTACCTACCTACCTATCTGTATCTATCAATCTACCTACCTACCTATCTCTATCTATCTATCTACCTACCTACCTATCTATATCTATCAATTTACCTACCTACCTATCTCTATCTATCTATCTGCCTACCTACCTATCTGTATCTATCAAACTACCTACCTACCTATCTCTATCTATCTATCTACCTACATACCTATCTGTATTTATCTATCTACCTACCTACCTATCTGTATCTATCTACCTACTTACCTACCTATCTCTATCTACCTACCTACCTATCTCTATCTATCTATCTACCTACCTACCTATCTGTTTCTATCTACCTACCTACCTATCTGTATCTATCAATTTACCTACCTACCTATCTCTATCTATCTATCTACCTACCTACCTATCTCTATCTATCTATCTACCTACCTACCTATCTCTATCTATCTACCTACCTACCTACCTATCTCTATCTATCTATCTACCTACCTACCTATCTCTATCTATCAATCTACCTACCTACCTATCTCTATCTATCTATCTACCTACCTACCTATCTCTATCTATCAATCTACCTACCTAAATATCTGTATCTATCTATCTACCTGCCTACCTATCTGTATCTATCAATCTACCTACCTACCTATCTCTATCTATCTACCTACCTACCTACCTATCTGTCTCTATCTATCTACCTACCTACCTATCTCTATCTGTCAATCTACCTACCTACCTATCTCTATCTATCTATCTACCTACCTACCTATCTGTATCTATCTATCTACCTACCTACCTATCTGTATCTATCAATTTACCTACCTACCTATCTCTATCTATCTATCTACCTACCTATCTCTATCTATCTATCTACCTACCTACCTATCTCTATCTATCTACCTACCTACCTACCTATCTCTATCTATCTATCTACCTACCTGCCTATCTCTATCTATCAATCTACCTACCTACCTATCTGTATCTATCTATCTACCTACCTACCTATCTGTATCTATCAATCTACCTACCTACCTATCTCTATCTATCTACCTACCTACCTACCTATCTGTCTCTATCTATCTACCTACCTACCTATCTCTATCTATCAATCTACCTACCTACCTACCTATCTCTATCTATCTACCTACCTACCTATCTCTATCTATCTACCTACCTACCAACCTATCTGAATCTATCTATCTACCTACCTACCTATCTGTCTCTATCTATCTACCTACATACCTATCTGTATCTATCAATCTACCTACCTACCTATCTCTATCTATCTACCTACCTACCAATCTGTATCTATCTACCTACCTACCTACCTATGTCTATCTATCTATCTACCTACCTACCTATCTTTATCTATCTATCTACCTACCTGTCTATCTCTATCTATCTACCTACCTACCTAACTATCTCTATCTATCTACCTACCTACCTACCTATCTTTATCTATCTATCTATCTATCTACCTACCTACCTATCTGTATCTATCAATTTACCTACCTACCTATCTCTATCTATCTATCTGCCTACCTATCTATCTCTATCTATCTATCTACCTACCTACCTATCTCTATCTATCAATCTACCTACCTATCTATCTCTATCTATCTATCTGCCTACCTACCTATCTCTATCTATCTATCTACCTACCTACCTATCTCTATCTATCAATCTACCTACCTACCTACCTGTATCTATCTATCTACCTACCTACCTATCTGTATCTATCAATCTACTTACCTACCTATCTCTATCTATCTACCTACCTACCTACCTATCTGTCTCTATCTATCTACCTACCTACCTACCTATCTCTATCTATCAATCTACTTACCTACCTACCTCTATCTATCTATCTACCTACCTACCTACCTATCTGTTTCCATCTATCTACCTACCTACCTATCTGTATCTATCTATCTACCTACCTACCTATCTCTATCTATCAATCTACCTACCTACCTATCTCTATCTATCTATCTACCTACCTACCTATCTGTATCTATCTATCTACCTACCTACCTATCTGTATCTATCAATCTACCTACCTACCTATCTCTATCTATCTATCTACCTACCTACATATCTGTATCTATCTAACTACCTACCTACCTATCTGTATCTATCTATCTACCTACCTACCTATATGTATCTATCAATCTACCTACCTACCTATCTCTATCTATCTATCTATCTACCTACCTACCTACCTATCTGTGTCTATCAATCTACCTACCTACCTACCTATCTCTATCTATCTACCTATATACCTACCTAAATGTATTTATCTATCTACCTACCTACCTATCTGTATCTATCTACCTACCTACCTACCTATCTGTATCTATCTATCTACCTACCTACCTATCTGTATCTATCTATCTACCTACCTACCTACCTATCTCTTTCTATCTATCTACCTACCTACCTATCTGTCTCTATCAATCTACCTACCTATCTATCTCTATCTATCTACCTACCTACCTAACTATCTCTATCTATCTACCTACCTACCTACCTATCTTTATCTATCTATCTATCTATCTATCTATCTATCTATCTATCTATCTATCTATCTATCTATCTATCTATCTATCTATCTACCTAACTACCTATCTGTATCTATATATCTACCTACCTACCTATCTGTATCTATCAATCTACCTACCTACCTATCTCTATCTATCTATCTACATACCTACCTATCTCTATCTATCTACCTACCTACCTACCTATCTGTATCTATCTATCTACCTACCTACCTATCTGTATCTATCTATCTACCTACCTACCTATCTGTATCTATCAATCTACCTACCTACCTATCTGTATCTATCTATCTACCTACCTACCTATCTGTATCTATCTATCTACCTACCTACCTATCTCTATCTATCTATCTACCTACCTACCTATCTGTATCTATCAATCTACCTACCTACCTATCTCTATCTATCTATCTACCTACCTACCTATCTGTATCTATCAATTTACCTACCTACCTATCTCTATCTATCTATCTGCCTACCTACCTATCTCTATCTATCTATCTACCTACCTACCTATCTCTATCTATCAATCTACCTACCTACCTATCTCTATCTATCTATCTACCTACCTACCTATCTCTATCTATCAATCTACCTACCTACCTATCTGTAGTTATCTATCTACCTACCTACCTATCTGTATCTATCGACCTAATTACCTACCTATCTCTATCTACCTACCTACCTATCTCTATCTATCTATCTACCTACCTACCTATCTGTATCTATCTACCTACCTACCTATCTGTATCTATCAATTTACCTACCTAACTATCTCTATCTATCTATCTACCTACCTACCTATCTCTATCTATCTATCTACCTACCTACCTATCTCTATCTATCTACCTACCTACCTACCTACCTATCTCTATCTATCTATCTACCTACCTACCTATCTCTATCTATAAATCTACCTACCTACCTATCTCTATCTATCTATCTACCTACCTACCTATCTCTATCTATCAATCTACCTACCTACCTATCTGTATCTATCTATCTACCTACCTACCTATCTGTATCTATCAATCTACCTACCTATCTCTATCTATCTACCTACCTACCTACCTATCTGTATCTATCTACCTACCTACCTATCTGTATCTATCAATCTACCTACCTACCTATCTCTATCTATCTATCTACCTACCTACATATCTGTATCTATCTATCTACTTACCTACATATCTGTATCTATCTATCTACCTACCTACCTATCTGCATCTATCAATCTACCTACCTACCTATCTCTATCTATCTATCTACGTACATACCTATCTGTATTTATCTATCTACCTACCTACCTATCTGTATCTATCTACCTACTTACCTACCTATCTCTATCTACCTACCTACCTATCTCTATCTATCTATCTATCTACCTACCTACCTACCTATCTGTATCTATCTACCTACCTACCTATCTGTATCTATCAATTTACCTACCTACCTATCTCTATCTATCTATCTACCTACCTACCTATCTCTATCTATCTACCTACCTACCTACCTATCTCTATCTATCTATCTACCTACCTACCTATCTCTATCTATCAATCTACCTACCTACCTATCTCTATCTATCTATCTATCTACCTACCTACCTATCTCTATCTATCAATCTACCTACCTAAATATCTGTATCTATCTATCTACCTACCTACCTATCTGTATCTATCAATCTACCTACCTACCTATCTCTATCTATCTACCTACCTACCTACCTATCTGTCTCTATCTATCTACCTACCTACCTATCTCTATCTATCAATCTACCTACCTACCTATCTCTATCTATCTATCTACCTACCTACCTATCTGTATCTATCTATCTACCTACCTACCTATCTGTATCTATCAATTTACCTACCTACCTATCTCTATCTATCTATCTACCTACCTACCTATCTCTATCTATCTACCGACCTACCTACCTATCTCTATCTATCTATCTACCTACCTGCCTATCTCTATCTATCAATCTACCTACCTACCTATCTGTATCTATCTATCTACCTACCTACCTATCTGTATCTATCAATCTACCTACCTACCTATCTCTATCTATCTACCTACATACCTACCTATCTGTCTCTATATATCTACCTACCTACCTATCTCTATCTATCAATCTACCTACCTACCTATCTCTATCTATCTATCTACCTACCTACCTATCTCTATCTATCTACCTACCTACCAACCTATCTGTATCTATCTATCTACTTACCTACCTATCTGTATCTATCTGTCTACCTACATACCTATCTGTATCTATCAATCTACCTACCTACCTATCTCTATCTATCTACCTACCTACCAATCTGTATCTATCTACCTACCTACCTACCTATGTCTATCTATCTATCTACCTACCTACCTATCTTTATCTATCTATCTACCTACCTATCTATCTCTATCTATCTACCTACCTACCTACCTAACTATCTCTATCTATCTACCTACCTACCTACCTATCTTTATCTATCTATCTATCTACCTACCTACCTATCTGTATCTATCAATTTACCTACCTACCTATCTCTATCTATCTATCTGCCTACCTATCTATCTCTATCTATCTATCTACCTACCTACCTATCTCTATCTATCAATCTACCTACCTATCTATCTCTATCTATCTATCTGCCTACCTACCTATCTCTATCTATCTATCTACCTACCTACCTATCTCTATCTATCAATCTACCTACCTACCTATCTGTATCTATCAATCTACCTACCTACCTATCTCTATCTATCTACCTACCTACCTACCTATCTGTCTCTATCTATCTACCTACCTACCTATCTCTATATATCAATCTACCTACCTACCTATCTGTATCTATCTATCTACCTACCTACCTATCTGTATCTATCTATCTACCTACCTACCTATCTGTATCTATCAATCTACCTACCTACCTATCTGTATCTATCTATCTACCTACCTACCTATCTGTATCTATCTGTCTACCTACCTACCTATCTGTATCTATCAATCTACCTACCTACCTATCTCTATCTATCTATCTACCTACCTATCTGTATCTATCAATTTACCTACCTACCTATCTCTAAATATCTATCTGCCTACCTACCTATCTCTATCTATCTATCTACCTACCTACCTATCTCTATCTATCTATCTACCTACCTACCTACCTATCTCTATCTATCAATCTACGTACCTATCTATCTCTATCTATCTATCTACCTACCTACCTATCTGTATTTATCTATCTACCTACCTACCTATCTGTATCTATCTACCTACTTACCTACCTATCTCTATCTACCTACCTACCTATCTCTATCTATCTATCTACCTACCTACCTATCTGTATCTATCTACCTACCTACCTATCTGTATCTATCAATTTACCTTCCTACCTATCTCTATCTATCTATCTACCTACCTACCTATCTCTATCTATCTATCTACCTACCTACCTATCTCTATCTATCTACCTACCTACCTACCTACCTCTATCTATCTATCTACCTACCTACCTATCTCTATCTATCAATCTACCTACCTACCTATCTCTATCTATCTATCTACCTACCTACCTATCTGTATCTATCAATCTACCTACCTACCTATCTGTATCTATCTATCTACCTACCTACCTATCTGTATCTATCAATCTACCTACCTACCTATCTGTATCTATCTATCTACCTACCTACCTATCTGTATCTATCAATCTACCTACCTACCTATCTCTATCTATCTACCTACCTACCTACCTATCTGTCTCTATCTATCTACCTACCTACCTATCTCTATTTATCAATCTACCTACCTACCTATCTCTATCTATCTACCTACCTACCTATCTGTATCTATCTATCTACCTACCTACCTATGTCTATCTATCTATCTCTCTACCTCCCTACCTTTATCTATCTATCTACCTACCTACCTATCTCTATCTATCTATCTATCTACCTACCTATCTCTATCTATCTACCTACCTACCTACATATCTGTATCTATCTATCTACCTACCTACCTATCTGTATCTATTAATCTACCTACCTACCTATCTCTATCTATCTATCTACCTACCTACCTATCTCTATCTATCTACCTACCTACCTACCTATATGTATTTATCTATCTACCTACCTACCTATCTGTATCTATCTACCTACCTACCTACCTATCTGTATCTATCTACCTACCTACCTACCTTACTGTATCTATCTATCTACCTACCTACCTACCTATCTCTTTCTATCTATCTACCTACCTACCTATCTGTCTCTATCAATCTACCTACCTATCTATCTCTATCTATCTACCTACCTACCTAACTATCTCTATCTATCTACCTACATACCTACCTATCTTTATCTATCTATCTATCTACCTACCTATCTGTATCTATCTATCTACCTACCTACCTATCTGTATCTATCAATCTACCTACCTACCTATCTCTATCTATCTATCTACATACCTACCTATCTCTATCTATCTACCTACCTACCTATCTGTATCTATCTATCTACCTACCTACCTATCTGTATCTATCAATCTACCTACCTACCTATCTGTATCTATCTATCTACCTACCTACCTATCTGTATCTATCTATCTACCTACCTACCTATCTCTATCTATCTATCTACCTACCTATCTCTATCTATCTACCTACCTACCTACCTATCTATCTGTATCTATCTCTCTACCTACCTACCTATCTGTATCTATCTGTCTACCTACCTACCTATCTGTATCTATCAATCTACCTACCTACCTATCTCTATCTATATATCTACCTACCTACCTATCTTTATCTATCTATCTACCTACCTATCTATCTCTATCTATCTACCTACCTATCTATCTCTATCTATCTAACTACCTACCTAATTATCTCTATCTATCTACCTACCTACCTATCTTTATCTATCTATCTATCTATCTATCTACCTACCTATCTGTATGCATCTATCTGCCTACCTACCTATCTCTATCTATCTATCTACCTACCTACCTATCTCTATCTATCAATCTACCTACCTATCTATCTCTATCTATCTATCTACCTACCTACCTATCTGTATTTATCTATCTACCTACCTACCTATCTGTATCTATCTACCTACTTACCTACCTATCTCTATCTACCTACCTACCTACCTATCTCTATCTATCTATCTACCTACCTACCTATCTGTATCTATCTATCTACCTACCTACCTATCTGTATCTATCAATTTACCTACCTACCTATCTCTATCTATCTATCTACCTACCTACTTATCTCTATCTATCCACCTACCTACCTACCTATCTCTATCTATCTATCTACCTACCTACCTACCTATCTCTATCTATCTATCTACCTACCTACCTATCTCTATCTATCAATCTACCTACCTACCTATCTGTATCTATCGATCTACCTACCTACCTATCTGTATCTATCAATCTACCTACCTACCTATCTCTATCTATCTACCTACCTACCTATCTGTCTCTATCTATCTACCTACCTACCTATCTCTATCTATCAATCTACCTACCTACCTATCTCTATCTATCTATCTACCTACCTACCTATCTCTATCTATCTACCTACCTACCAACCTATCTGTATCTATCTGTCTACCTACCTACCTATCTGTATCTATCAATCTACCTACCTACCTATCTCTATCTATCTACCTACCTACCTATCTGTATCTATCTACCTACCTACCTACCTATGTCTATCTATCTATCTACCTACCTACCTATATTTATCTATCTATCTACCTACCTACCTATCTTTATCTATCTACCTACCTAACTACCTCTATCTATCTACCTACCTACCTACATATCTGTATCTATCTACCTACCTACCTACATATCTGTATCTATCAATCTACCTACCTACCTACCTATCTCTATCTATCTATCTACCTACCTACCTACCTATCTCTATCTATCTATCTACCTACCTATCTGTATCTATCTATCTAACTACCTACCTATCTGTATCTATCTATCTACCTACCTACCTATGTCTACCTATCTATCTACCTACCTACCTATCTGTATCTATCTACCTACCTACCTACCTATCTGTATCTATCTATATACCTACCTACCTATCTGTATCTATCAATCTACCTACCTACCTATCTCTATCTATCTATCTACCTACCTACCTATCTGTATCTTTCAATTTACCTACCTACCTATCTCTATCTATCTATCTACCTACCTACCTATCTCTATCTATCAATCTACCTACCTATCTATCTCTATCTATCTATCTACCTACCTACCTATCTGTATTTATCTATCTACCTACCTACCTATCTGTATCTATCTACCTACCTACCTACCTATCTCTATCTATCTATCTACCTACCTACCTATCTGTATCTATCTATCTACCTACCTACCTATCTGTATCTATCAATTTACCTACCTACCTATCTCTATCTATCTATCTACCTACCTACCTATCTCTATCTATCTATCTACCTACCTACCTATCTCTATCTATCTACCTACCTATCTACCTATCTCTATCTATCTACCTACCTACCTACCTATCTTTATCTATCTATCTATCTATCTATCTATCTATCTATCTATCTATCTATCTATCTATCTATCTATCTATCTATCTATCTATCTACCTACCTATCTGTATCTATCTATCTGCCTACCTACCTATCTCTATCTATCTATCTACCTACCTACCTATCTCTATCTATGTATCTACCTACCTACCTATGTCTATCTATCAATCTACCTACCTATCTATCTCTATCTATCTACCTACCTACCTATCTGTATCTATCTATCTACCTACCTACCTATCTGTATCTATCAATTTACCTACCTACCTATCTCTATCGATCTATCTACCTACCTACTTATCTCTATCTATCTACCTACCTACCTACCTATCTCTATCTATCTACCTACCGACCTACCTATCTCTATCTATCTATCTACCTACCTACCTATCTCTATCGATCTATCTACCTACCTACTTATCTCTATCTATCTACCTACCTACCTACCTATCTCTATCTATCTACCTACCGACCTACCTATCTCTATCTATCTATCTACCTACCTACCTATCTCTATCTATCAATCTACCTACCTACCTATCTGTATCTATCTATCTACCTACCTACCTATCTGTATCTATCAATCTACCTACCTACCTATCTCTATCTATCTACCTACCTACCTACCTATCTGTCTCTGTCTATCTACCTACCTACCTACCTATCTCTATCTATCAATCTACCTACCTACCTATCTACCTACCTACCTATCTTTATCTGTCTATCTACCTACCTATCTATCTCTATCTATCTACCTATCTACCTAACTATCTCTATCTATCTACCTACCTACCTACCTATCTTTATCTATCTATCTATCTACCTACCTACCTATCTGTATCTATCTATCTACCTACCTACCTATCTGTATCTATCAATCTACCTACCTACCTATCTCAATCTATCTATCTACCTACCTACCTATCTCTATCTATCTACCTACCTACCTACCTATCTATCTACCTACCTACCTATCTGTATCTATCTATCTATCTATCTACCTACCTATCTGTATCTATCTACCTACCTACCTACCTATCTCTATCTATCTATCTACCTACCTACCTACCTGTATCTATCTATCTACCTACCTACCTATCTGTATTTATCTATCTACCTACCTACCTATCTGTATCCATCTATCTACCTACCTACCAATCTCTATCTATCTATCTACCTACCTACCTATCTGTATCTATCTATCTATCTACCTACCTACCTATCTGTATCTATCTATCTACCTACCTACCTACCTATCTCTTTCTATCTACCTACCTACCTACCTATCTGTCTCTATCAATCTACCTACCTATCTATCTCTATCTACCTACCTACCTACCTACCTATCTTTATCTATCTATCTATCTATCTATCTATCTATCTATCTATCTATCTATCTATCTATCTATCTATCTATCTATCTATCTATCTATCTATCTATCTACCTAACTACCTATCTGTATCTATCTATCTACCTACCTACCTATCTGTATCTATCAATCTACCTACCTACCTATCTCTATCTATCTATCTACCTACCTACCTATCTGTATTTATCTATCTACCTACCTACCTATCTGTATCTATCTACCTACTTACCTACCTATCTCTATCTACCTACCTACCTACCTATCTCTATCTATCTATCTACCTACCTACCTATCTGTATCTATCTATCTACCTACCTACCTAACTGTATCTATCAATTTACCTACCTACCTATCTCTATCTATCTATCTACCTACCTACTTATCTCTATCTATCCACCTACCTACCTACCTATCTCTATCTATCTATCTACCTACCTACCTACCTATCTCTATCTATCTATCTACCTACCTACCTATCTCTATCTATCAATCTACCTACCTACCTATCTGTATCTATCTACCTACCTACCTATCTGTATCTATCAATCTACCTACCTACCTATCTCTATCTATCTACCTACCTACCTATCTGTCTCTATCTATCTACCTACCTACCTATCTCTATCTATCAATCTACCTACCTACCTATCTCTATCTATCTATCTACCTACCTACCTATCTCTATCTATCTACCTACCTACCAACCTATCTGTATCTATCTATCTACCTACCTACCTATCTGTATCTATCTGTCTACCTACCTACCTATCTGTATCTATCTACCTACCTACCTACCTATGTCTATCTATCTATCTACCTACCTACCTATATTTATCTATCTATCTACATACCTACCTATCTTTATCTATCTACCTACCTAACTATCTCTATCTATCTACCTACCTACCTACATATCTGTATCTATCTACCTACCTACCTATATATCTGTATCTATCAATCTACCTACCTACCTACCTATCTCTATCTATCTATCTACCTACCTACATACCTATCTCTATCTATCTATCTACCTACCTATCTGTATCTATCTATCTAACTACCTACCTATCTGTATCTATCTATCTACTTACCTACCTATCTGTATCTATCTGTCTACCTACATACCTATCTGTATCTATCAATCTACCTACCTACCTATCTCTATCTATCTACCTACCTACCAATCTGTATCTATCTACCTACCTACCTACCTATGTCTATCTATCTATCTACCTACCTACCTATCTTTATCTATCTATCTACCTACCTATCTATCTCTATCTATCTACCTACCTACCTAACTATCTCTATCTATCTACCTACCTACCTACCTATCTTTATCTATCTATCTATCTACCTACCTACCTATCTGTATCTATCAATTTACCTACCTACCTATCTCTATCTATCTATCTGCCTACCTATCTATCTCTATCTATCTATCTACCTACCTACCTATCTCTATCTATCAATCTACCTACCTATCTATCTCTATCTATCTATCTGCCTACCTACCTATCTCTATCTATCTATCTACCTACCTACCTATCTCTATCTATCAATCTACCTACCTACCTATCTGTATCTATCAATCTACCTACCTACCTATCTCTATCTATCTACCTACCTACCTACCTATCTGTCTCTATCTATCTACCTACCTACCTATCTCTATATATCAATCTACCTACCTACCTATCTGTATCTATCTATCTACCTACCTACCTATCTGTATCTATCTATCTACCTACCTACCTATCTGTATCTATCAATCTACCTACCTACCTATCTGTATCTATCTATCTACCTACCTACCTATCTGTATCTATCTGTCTACCTACCTACCTATCTGTATCTATCAATCTACCTACCTACCTATCTCTATCTATCTATCTACCTACCTATCTGTATCTATCAATTTACCTACCTACCTATCTCTAAATATCTATCTGCCTACCTACCTATCTCTATCTATCTATCTACCTACCTACCTATCTCTATCTATCTATCTACCTACCTACCTACCTATCTCTATCTATCAATCTACGTACCTATCTATCTCTATCTATCTATCTACCTACCTACCTATCTGTATTTATCTATCTACCTACCTACCTATCTGTATCTATCTACCTACTTACCTACCTATCTCTATCTACCTACCTACCTATCTCTATCTATCTATCTACCTACCTACCTATCTGTATCTATCTACCTACCTACCTATCTGTATCTATCAATTTACCTTCCTACCTATCTCTATCTATCTATCTACCTACCTACCTATCTCTATCTATCTATCTACCTACCTACCTATCTCTATCTATCTACCTACCTACCTACCTACCTCTATCTATCTATCTACCTACCTACCTATCTCTATCTATCAATCTACCTACCTACCTATCTCTATCTATCTATCTACCTACCTACCTATCTGTATCTATCAATCTACCTACCTACCTATCTGTATCTATCTATCTACCTACCTACCTATCTGTATCTATCAATCTACCTACCTACCTATCTGTATCTATCTATCTACCTACCTACCTATCTGTATCTATCAATCTACCTACCTACCTATCTCTATCTATCTACCTACCTACCTACCTATCTGTCTCTATCTATCTACCTACCTACCTATCTCTATTTATCAATCTACCTACCTACCTATCTCTATCTATCTACCTACCTACCTATCTGTATCTATCTATCTACCTACCTACCTATGTCTATCTATCTATCTCTCTACCTCCCTACCTTTATCTATCTATCTACCTACCTACCTATCTCTATCTATCTATCTATCTACCTACCTATCTCTATCTATCTACCTACCTACCTACATATCTGTATCTATCTATCTACCTACCTACCTATCTGTATCTATTAATCTACCTACCTACCTATCTCTATCTATCTATCTACCTACCTACCTATCTCTATCTATCTACCTACCTACCTACCTATATGTATTTATCTATCTACCTACCTACCTATCTGTATCTATCTACCTACCTACCTACCTATCTGTATCTATCTACCTACCTACCTACCTTACTGTATCTATCTATCTACCTACCTACCTACCTATCTCTTTCTATCTATCTACCTACCTACCTATCTGTCTCTATCAATCTACCTACCTATCTATCTCTATCTATCTACCTACCTACCTAACTATCTCTATCTATCTACCTACATACCTACCTATCTTTATCTATCTATCTATCTACCTACCTATCTGTATCTATCTATCTACCTACCTACCTATCTGTATCTATCAATCTACCTACCTACCTATCTCTATCTATCTATCTACATACCTACCTATCTCTATCTATCTACCTACCTACCTATCTGTATCTATCTATCTACCTACCTACCTATCTGTATCTATCAATCTACCTACCTACCTATCTGTATCTATCTATCTACCTACCTACCTATCTGTATCTATCTATCTACCTACCTACCTATCTCTATCTATCTATCTACCTACCTATCTCTATCTATCTACCTACCTACCTACCTATCTATCTGTATCTATCTCTCTACCTACCTACCTATCTGTATCTATCTGTCTACCTACCTACCTATCTGTATCTATCAATCTACCTACCTACCTATCTCTATCTATATATCTACCTACCTACCTATCTTTATCTATCTATCTACCTACCTATCTATCTCTATCTATCTACCTACCTATCTATCTCTATCTATCTAACTACCTACCTAATTATCTCTATCTATCTACCTACCTACCTATCTTTATCTATCTATCTATCTATCTATCTACCTACCTATCTGTATGCATCTATCTGCCTACCTACCTATCTCTATCTATCTATCTACCTACCTACCTATCTCTATCTATCAATCTACCTACCTATCTATCTCTATCTATCTATCTACCTACCTACCTATCTGTATTTATCTATCTACCTACCTACCTATCTGTATCTATCTACCTACTTACCTACCTATCTCTATCTACCTACCTACCTACCTATCTCTATCTATCTATCTACCTACCTACCTATCTGTATCTATCTATCTACCTACCTACCTATCTGTATCTATCAATTTACCTACCTACCTATCTCTATCTATCTATCTACCTACCTACTTATCTCTATCTATCCACCTACCTACCTACCTATCTCTATCTATCTATCTACCTACCTACCTACCTATCTCTATCTATCTATCTACCTACCTACCTATCTCTATCTATCAATCTACCTACCTACCTATCTGTATCTATCGATCTACCTACCTACCTATCTGTATCTATCAATCTACCTACCTACCTATCTCTATCTATCTACCTACCTACCTATCTGTCTCTATCTATCTACCTACCTACCTATCTCTATCTATCAATCTACCTACCTACCTATCTCTATCTATCTATCTACCTACCTACCTATCTCTATCTATCTACCTACCTACCAACCTATCTGTATCTATCTGTCTACCTACCTACCTATCTGTATCTATCAATCTACCTACCTACCTATCTCTATCTATCTACCTACCTACCTATCTGTATCTATCTACCTACCTACCTACCTATGTCTATCTATCTATCTACCTACCTACCTATATTTATCTATCTATCTACCTACCTACCTATCTTTATCTATCTACCTACCTAACTACCTCTATCTATCTACCTACCTACCTACATATCTGTATCTATCTACCTACCTACCTACATATCTGTATCTATCAATCTACCTACCTACCTACCTATCTCTATCTATCTATCTACCTACCTACCTACCTATCTCTATCTATCTATCTACCTACCTATCTGTATCTATCTATCTAACTACCTACCTATCTGTATCTATCTATCTACCTACCTACCTATGTCTACCTATCTATCTACCTACCTACCTATCTGTATCTATCTACCTACCTACCTACCTATCTGTATCTATCTATATACCTACCTACCTATCTGTATCTATCAATCTACCTACCTACCTATCTCTATCTATCTATCTACCTACCTACCTATCTGTATCTTTCAATTTACCTACCTACCTATCTCTATCTATCTATCTACCTACCTACCTATCTCTATCTATCAATCTACCTACCTATCTATCTCTATCTATCTATCTACCTACCTACCTATCTGTATTTATCTATCTACCTACCTACCTATCTGTATCTATCTACCTACCTACCTACCTATCTCTATCTATCTATCTACCTACCTACCTATCTGTATCTATCTATCTACCTACCTACCTATCTGTATCTATCAATTTACCTACCTACCTATCTCTATCTATCTATCTACCTACCTACCTATCTCTATCTATCTATCTACCTACCTACCTATCTCTATCTATCTACCTACCTATCTACCTATCTCTATCTATCTACCTACCTACCTACCTATCTTTATCTATCTATCTATCTATCTATCTATCTATCTATCTATCTATCTATCTACCTACCTATCTGTATCTATCTATCTGCCTACCTACCTATCTCTATCTATCTATCTACCTACCTACCTATCTCTATCTATGTATCTACCTACCTACCTATGTCTATCTATCAATCTACCTACCTATCTATCTCTATCTATCTACCTACCTACCTATCTGTATCTATCTATCTACCTACCTACCTATCTGTATCTATCAATTTACCTACCTACCTATCTCTATCGATCTATCTACCTACCTACTTATCTCTATCTATCTACCTACCTACCTACCTATCTCTATCTATCTACCTACCGACCTACCTATCTCTATCTATCTATCTACCTACCTACCTATCTCTATCGATCTATCTAACTACCTACTTATCTCTATCTATCTACCTACCTACCTACCTATCTCTATCTATCTACCTACCGACCTACCTATCTCTATCTATCTATCTACCTACCTACCTATCTCTATCTATCAATCTACCTACCTACCTATCTGTATCTATCTATCTACCTACCTACCTATCTGTATCTATCAATCTACCTACCTACCTATCTCTATCTATCTACCTACCTACCTACCTATCTGTCTCTGTCTATCTACCTACCTACCTACCTATCTCTATCTATCAATCTACCTACCTACCTATCTACCTACCTACCTATCTTTATCTGTCTATCTACCTACCTATCTATCTCTATCTATCTACCTATCTACCTAACTATCTCTATCTATCTACCTACCTACCTACCTATCTTTATCTATCTATCTATCTACCTACCTACCTATCTGTATCTATCTATCTACCTACCTACCTATCTGTATCTATCAATCTACCTACCTACCTATCTCAATCTATCTATCTACCTACCTACCTATCTCTATCTATCTACCTACCTACCTACCTATCTATCTACCTACCTACCTATCTGTATCTATCTATCTATCTATCTACCTACCTATCTGTATCTATCTACCTACCTACCTACCTATCTCTATCTATCTATCTACCTACCTACCTACCTGTATCTATCTATCTACCTACCTACCTATCTGTATTTATCTATCTACCTACCTACCTATCTGTATCCATCTATCTACCTACCTACCAATCTCTATCTATCTATCTACCTACCTACCTATCTGTATCTATCTATCTATCTACCTACCTACCTATCTGTATCTATCTATCTACCTACCTACCTACCTATCTCTTTCTATCTACCTACCTACCTACCTATCTGTCTCTATCAATCTACCTACCTATCTATCTCTATCTACCTACCTACCTACCTACCTATCTTTATCTATCTATCTATCTATCTATCTATCTATCTATCTATCTATCTATCTATCTATCTATCTATCTATCTATCTATCTACCTAACTACCTATCTGTATCTATCTATCTACCTACCTACCTATCTGTATCTATCAATCTACCTACCTACCTATCTCTATCTATCTATCTACCTACCTACCTATCTGTATTTATCTATCTACCTACCTACCTATCTGTATCTATCTACCTACTTACCTACCTATCTCTATCTACCTACCTACCTACCTATCTCTATCTATCTATCTACCTACCTACCTATCTGTATCTATCTATCTACCTACCTACCTAACTGTATCTATCAATTTACCTACCTACCTATCTCTATCTATCTATCTACCTACCTACTTATCTCTATCTATCCACCTACCTACCTACCTATCTCTATCTATCTATCTACCTACCTACCTACCTATCTCTATCTATCTATCTACCTACCTACCTATCTCTATCTATCAATCTACCTACCTACCTATCTGTATCTATCTACCTACCTACCTATCTGTATCTATCAATCTACCTACCTACCTATCTCTATCTATCTACCTACCTACCTATCTGTCTCTATCTATCTACCTACCTACCTATCTCTATCTATCAATCTACCTACCTACCTATCTCTATCTATCTATCTACCTACCTACCTATCTCTATCTATCTACCTACCTACCAACCTATCTGTATCTATCTATCTACCTACCTACCTATCTGTATCTATCTGTCTACCTACCTACCTATCTGTATCTATCTACCTACCTACCTACCTATGTCTATCTATCTATCTACCTACCTACCTATATTTATCTATCTATCTACATACCTACCTATCTTTATCTATCTACCTACCTAACTATCTCTATCTATCTACCTACCTACCTACATATCTGTATCTATCTACCTACCTACCTATATATCTGTATCTATCAATCTACCTACCTACCTACCTATCTCTATCTATCTATCTACCTACCTACATACCTATCTCTATCTATCTATCTACCTACCTATCTGTATCTATCTATCTAACTACCTACCTATCTGTATCTATCTATCTACCTACCTACCTATGTCTACCTATCTATCTACCTACCTACCTATCTGTATCTATCTACCTACCTACCTACCTATCTGTATCTATCTATATACCTACCTACCTATCTGTATCTATCAATCTACCTACCTACCTATCTGTATCTATCTATCTACCTACCTACCTATCTGTATCTATCTATCTACCGACCTACCTATCTCTATCTATCTATCTACCTACCTACCTATCTCTATCTATCAATCTACCTACCTATCTATCTCTATCTATCTATCTACCTACCTACCTATCTTTATCTATCTACCTACCTAACTATCTCTATCTATCTACCTACCTACCTACATATCTGTATCTATCTACCTACCTACCTACATATCTGTATCTATCAATCTACCTACCTACCTACCTATCTCTATCTATCTATCTACCTACCTACCTACCTATCTCTATCTATCTATCTACCTACCTATCTGTATCTATCTATCTAACTACCTACCTATCTGTATCTATCTATCTACCTACCTACCTATGTCTACCTATCTATCTACCTACCTACCTATCTGTATCTATCTACCTACCTACCTACCTATCTGTATCTATCTATATACCTACCTACCTATCTGTATCTATCAATCTACCTACCTACCTATCTGTATCTATCTATCTACCTACCTACCTATCTGTATCTATCTATCTACCTACCTACCTATCTCTATCTATCTATCTACCTACCTACCTATCTCTATCTATCAATCTACCTACCTATCTATCTCTATCTATCTATCTATCTACCTACCTACCTATCTGTATTTATCTATCTACCTACCTACCTATCTGTATCTATCTACCTGCCTACCTACCTATCTCTATCTATCTATCTACCTACCTACCTATCTGTATCTATCTATCTACCTACCTACCTATCTGTATCTATCAATTTACCTACCTACCTATCTCTATCTATCTATCTACCTACCTACCTATCTCTATCTATCTATCTACCTACCTACCTATCTCTATCTATCTACCTACCTATCTACCTATCTCTATCTATCTACCTACCTACCTATCTCTATCTATCTATCTATCTACCTACCTACCTATCTTTATCTATCTATCTATCTATCTATCTATCTATCTATCTATCTATCTATCTATCTATCTACCTACCTATCTGTATCTATCTATCTGCCTACCTACCTATCTCTATCTATCTATCTACCTACCTACCTATCTCTATCTATGTATCTACCTACCTACCTATGTCTATCTATCAATCTACCTACCTATCTATCTCTATCTATCTATCTACCTACCTACCTATCTGTATCTATCTATCTACCTACCTACCTATCTGTATCTATCAATTTACCTACCTACCTATCTCTATCGATCTATCTACCTACCTACTTATCTCTATCTATCTACCTACCTACCTACCTATCTCTATCTATCTACCTACCGACCTACCTATCTCTATCTATCTATCTACCTACCTACCTATCTCTATCTATCAATCTACCTACCTACCTATCTGTATCTATCTATCTACCTACCTACCTATCTGTATCTATCAATCTACCTACCTACCTATCTCTATCTATCTACCTACCTACCTACCTATCTGTCTCTGTCTATCTACCTACCTACCTATCTCTATCTATCAATCTACCTACCTACCTATCTACCTACCTACCTATCTTTATCTGTCTATCTACCTACCTATCTATCTCTATCTATCTACCTATCTACCTAACTATCTCTATCTATCTACCTACCTACCTACCTATCTTTATCTATCTATCTATCTATCTACCTACCTACCTATCTGTATCTATCTATCTACCTACCTACCTATCTGTATCTATCAATCTACCTACCTACCTATCTCAATCTATCTATCTACCTACCTACCTATCTCTATCTATCTACCTACCTACCTACCTATCTATCTACCTACCTACCTATCTGTATCTATCTATCTACCTACCTACCTATCTGTATCTATCTACCTACCTACCTACCTATCTCTATCTATCTATCTACCTACCTACCTACCTGTATCTATCTATCTACCTACCTACCTATCTGTATTTATCTATCTACCTACCTACCTATCTGTATCCATCTACCTACCTACCTACCAATCTCTATCTATCTATCTACCTACCTACCTATCTGTATCTATCTATCTATCTACCTACCTACCTATCTGTATCTATCTATCTACCTACCTACCTACCTATCTCTTTCTATCTATCTACCTACCTACCTATCTGTCTCTATCAATCTACCTACCTATCTATCTCTATCTATCTACCTACCTACCTACCTATCTTTATCTATCTATCTATCTATCTATCTATCTATCTATCTATCTATCTATCTATCTATCTATCTATCTACCTACCTACCTACCTATCTGTATCTATCTATCTGCCTACCTACCTATCTCTATCTATCTATCTACCTACCTACCTATCTCTATCTATCTATCTACCTACCTACCTATGTCTATCTATCAATCTACCTACCTATCTATCTCTATCTATCTATCTACCTACCTACCTATCTGTATCTATCTATCTACCTACCTACCTATCTGTATCTATCAATTTACCTACCTACCTATCTCTATCTATCTATCTACCTACCTACTTATCTCTATCTATCTACCTACCTACCTACCTATCTCTATCTATCTATCTACCTACCTACCTACCTCTATCTATCAATCTACCTACATACCTATCTGTATCTATCTATCTACCTACCTACCTATCTGTATCTACCAATCTACCTACCTACCTATCTCTATCTATCTACCTACCTACCTACCTATCTGTCTCTATCTATCTACCTACCTACCTATCTCTATCTATCAATCTACCTACCTACCTATCTACCTACCTACCTATCTTTATCTGTCTATCTACCTACCTATCTATCTCTATCTATCTACCTATCTACCTAACTATCTCTATCTATCTACCTACCTACCTACCTATCTTTATCTATCTATCTATCTACCTACCTACCTATCTGTATCTATCTATCTACCTACCTACCTATCTGTATCTATCTATCTACCTACCTACCTATCTGTATCTATCTACCTACCTACCTACCTATCTCTATCTATCTATCTACCTACCTACCTACCTGTATCTATCTATCTACCTACCTACCTATCTGTATTTATCTATCTACCTACCTACCTATCTGTATCTATCTACCTACCTACCTACCAATCTCTATCTATCTATCTACCTACCTACCTATCTGTATCTATCTATCTACCTACCTACCTATCTGTATCTATCAATTTACCTACCTACCTATCTCTATCTATCTATCTATCTACCTACCTACCTATCTCTATCTATCTACCTACCTACCTACCTATCTCTATCTATCTATCTACCTACCTACCTATCTCTATCTATCAATTTACCTACCTACCTATCTGTATCTATCTATCTACCTACCTACCTATCTGTATCTATCAATCTACCTACCTACCTACCTATCTCTATCTATCTACCTACCTACCTACCTATCTGTCTCTATCTATCTACCTACCTACCTATCTGTATCTATCAATCTACCTACCTACCTACCTATCTCTATCTATCTACCTACCTACCTACCTATCTGTCTCTATCTATCTACCTACCTACCTATCTGTATCTATCAATCTACCTACCTACCTATCTCTATCTATATACCTACCTACCTATCTGTATCTATCTACTTACCTACCTACCTATGTCTATCTATCTATCTACCTACCTACCTATCTCTATCTATCAATCTACCTACCTATCTATCTCTATCTATCTATCTACCTACCTACCTATCTGTATTTATCTATCTACCTACCTACCTATCTGTATCTATCTACCTACCTACCTACCTACCTATCTCTATCTATCTATCTACCTACCTACCTATCTGTATCTATCTATCTACCTACCTACCTATCTGTATCTATCAATTTACCTACCTACCTATCTCTATCTATCTACCTACCTACCTATCTCTATCTATCTAACTACCTACCTACCTATCTCTATCTATCTAACTACCTATCTACCTATCTGTATCTATCTACCTACCTACCTACCTATCTCTATCTATCTATCTACCTACCTACCTATCTGTATATATCTATCTACCTACCTACCTATCTGTATCTATCAATTTACCTACCTACCTATCTCTATCTATCTATCTACCTACCTACCTATCTCTATCTATCTATCTACCTACCTACCTATCTCTATCTATCTACCTACCTATCTACCTGTCTCTATCTATCTATCTACCTACCTACATATCTCTATCTATCTACCTACCTACCTACCTATCTGTCTCTATCTATCTACCTACCTACCTATCTGTATCTATCAATCTACCTACCTACCTATCTCTATCTATATACCTACCTACCTATCTGTATCTATCTACCTACCTATGTCTATCTATCTATCTACCTACCTAACTATCTTTATCTATCTACCAACCTATCTATCTCTATCTATCTACCTACCTACCTAACTATCTCTATCTATCTATCTACCTACCTACCTATCTTTATCTATCTATCTATCTATCTATCTATCTATCTATCTATCTATCTATCTATCTATCTATCTACCTACCTACCTATCTGTATCTATCTATCTGCCTACCTACCTATCTCTATCTATCTATCTACCTACCTACCTATCTCTATCTATCTATCTACCTACCTACCTATGTCTATCTATCAATCTACCTACTTATCTATCTCTATCTATCTATCTACCTACCTACCTATCTGTATCTATCTATCTACCTACCTACCTATCTGTATCTATCAATTTACCTACCTACCTATCTCTATCTATCTATCTACCTACCTACTTATCTCTATCTATCTACCTACCTACCTACCTATCTCTATCTATCTACCTACCGACCTACCTATCTCTATCTATCTATCTACCTACCTACCTATCTCTATCTATCAATCTACCTACATACCTATCTGTATCTATCTATCTACCTACCTACCTATCTGTATCTATCAATCTACCTACCTACCTATCTCTATCTATCTACCTACCTACCTACCTATCTGTCTCTATCTATCTACCTACCTACCTATCTCTATCTATCAATCTACCTACCTACCTATCTACCTACCTACCTATCTTTATCTGTCTATCTACCTACCTATCTATCTCTATCTATCTACCTATCTACCTAACTATCTCTATCTATCTACCTACCTACCTACCTATCTTTATCTATCTATCTATCTACCTACCTACCTATCTGTATCTATCTATCTACCTACCTACCTATCTGTATCTATCTATCTACCTACCTACCTATCTGTATCTATCTACCTACCTACCTACCTATCTCTATCTATCTATCTACCTACCTACCTACCTGTATCTATCTATCTACCTACCTACCTATCTGTATCTATCAATCTACCTACCTACCTACCTATCTCTATCTATCTACCTACCTACCTACCTATCTGTCTCTATCTATCTACCTACCTACCTATCTGTATCTATCAATCTACCTACCTACCTATCTCTATCTTTTTTTTTTTTATTAGAAGTTTTATAAATTTTACAAAAAAACAAGAACAATACAAAACAAAAAACAACATATACAAAAAGAAAACTAAACATTACATATAAAAAAAAAACCCCCCATCCCCCACCCCACACAAAAACCCCTCCCTTCCCCCCCCTGAGCTTCCCAGAGCAGAATATAGGCTTAATTAAAAATTAAAAAATTAAATTAAAAATTTTATATTTATATATAAAAAAGGAAAGAAAAAAAATACCTATAAATATATATAGAATAAAACTTATGAAAAAGCTATATGATATTTTTGTATACCCAATCTAAATTGTGTAAATTTTATCCATTTGTCCCAAACAGCAATAAACTTCTCTTGGGTTTGTTGCTTTAAGAAAGCCGAAATCTTTGCCATTTCCGCCAAATAAGCTACTTTAAAAAACCATTCCTGCAATGTAGGCAAAGATTCCTTCTTCCAATATTGTCCTACTAACAGCCTAGCGGCTGTAATCAAATTTAACATCAATACAACCTCCTTTGCATCACAATCTGTAACAATACCTAACAAAAATAATTGCGGAGTAAATTTTACCCTCCTTCTAAAAATTCTCTGGATATTCCACCATATTTTGATCCAAAATACTTTTATCTCTCTACATGACCACCAAATATGATAATAGGAAGCATCCTTATAACCACATCTCCAACATTTAGGTTGCACGTCAGGGTACATAAGAGACATTTTTTGTGGATCAAGGTGCCATCTATAAAACATTTTATAAAAATTCTCCCTAAGGTTCTATGCTTGTGTAAATTTGACATTTCTCACCCATATAGTTTCCCAGATGTCCAATGGAACTGGCTCGCCAAAATTCTGCGCCCATCTAATCATACAATCTTTAATTAATTCCGTTTCTGAGTCCATTTCAACTAATACCCCATAAATTCTCTTAATATGGGTTTGTCTTTGGTCCTTAACTTGTTTAATAAAATTTCCATCTTCTCTAAGAAAACCCAATTTACAATCTACCTACCTACCTACCTATCTCTATCTATCTACCTACCGACCTACCTATCTTTATCTATCTATCTACCTACCTATCTATCTCTATCTATCTACCTACCTACCTAACAATCTCTATCTATCTACCTACCTACCTACCTATCTTTATCTATCTATCTATCTATCTATCTATCTATCTATCTATCTATCTATCTACCTACCTACCTACCTACCTATCTGTATCTATCTATCTGCCTACCTACCTATCTCTATCTATCTATCTACCTACCTACCTATCTCTATCTATAAATCTACCTACCTATCTCTATCTATCTATCTACCTACCTACCTACCTATCTGTATTTATCTATCTACCTACTTACCTACCTATCTCTATCTACCTACCTACCTACCTACCTATCTCTATCTATCTATCTACCTACCTACCTATCTGTATCTATCAATTTACCTACCTACCTATCTCTATCTATCTATCTACCTACCTACTTATCTCTATCTATCTACCTACCTACCTACCTATCTCTATCTATCTACCTACCTGCCTACCTATCTCTATCTATCTATCTACCTACCTACCTATCTCTATCTATCAATCTACCTACCTACCTATCTGTATATATCTATCTACCTACCTACCTATCTGTATCTATCTATCTACCTACCTACCTATCTCTATCTATCAATCTACCTACCTACCTATCTGTATCTATCTATCTACCTACCTACCTATCTGTATCTATCAATCTACCTACCTACCTATCTCTATCTATCTACCTACCTACCTACCTATCTGTCTCTATCTATCTACCTACATACCTATCTCTATCTATCAATCTACCTACCTACCTATCTCTATCTATCTATCTACCAAACTACCTATCTGTATCTATCTGTCTACCTACCTACCTATCTGTATCTATCAATCTACCTACCTACCTATCTCTATCTATCTACCTACCTACCTATCTGTATCTATCTACCTACCTACCTACCTATGTCTATCTATCTATCTACCTACCTACCTATCTTTATCTGTCTATCTACCTACCTACCTATCTCTATCTATCTACCTACCTACCTAATTATCTCTATCTATCTACCTACCTACCTACCTATCTTTATCTATCTATCTGTCTACCTACCTACCTATCTGTATCTATCTATCTACCTACCTACCTATCTGTATCTATCAATCTACCTACCTACCTATCTCAATCTATCTATTTACCTACCTACCTATCTCTATCTATCTACCTACCTACCTACCTATCTGTATCTATCTATCTACCTACCTACCTATCTGTATCTATCTATCTACCTACCTACCTATCTGTATCTATCTACCTACCTACCTACCTATCTCTACCTATCTATCTACCTACCTACCTACCTGTATCTATCTATCTACCTACCTACCTATCTGTATTCATCTATCTACCTACCTACCTACCTAACTTTATCTATCAATCTACCTACCTATCTATCTCTATCAATCTATCTACCTACCTACCTATCTGTATTTATCTATCAACCTACCTACCTATCTGTATCTATCTACCTACTTACCTACCTATCTCTATCTACCTACATACCTACCTACCTATCTCTATCTATCTATCTGCCTACCTACCTATCACTATCTATCTATCTACCTACCTACCTATCTCTATCTATCAATCTACCTACCTATCTATCTCTATCAATCTATCTACCTACCTACCTATCTGTATTTATCTATCAACCTACCTACCTATCTGTATCTATCTACCTACTTACCTACCTATCTCTATCTACCTACATACCTACCTACCTATCTCTATCTATCTATCTACCTACCTACCTATCTCTATCTATCTATCTACCTACCTACCTATCTCTATCTATCTATATACCTACCTACCTATCTGTATCTATCTACCTACCTACCTACCTATGTCTATCTATCTATCTACCTACCTACCTATCTTTATCTATCTATCTACCTACCTATCTATCTCTATCTATCTACCTACCTACCTAACTATCTCTATCTATCTACCTACCTACCTACCTAACTTTATCTATCTATCTATCTATCTATCTACCTACCTACCTATCTGTATCTATCAATCTACCTACCTACCTATCTCTATCTACCTACCTACCTACCTACCTATCTCTATCTATCTACCTACCTACCTACCTATCTGTATCTATCAATCTACCTACCTACCTATCTGTATCTATCTATCTACCTACCTACCTATCTGTATCTATCTATCTACCTACCTACCTATCTGTATCTATCAATCTACCTACCTACCTATCTCTATCTATCTATCTACCTACCTACCTATCTGTATCTATCAATCTACCTACCTACCTATCTCTATCTATCTATCTACCTACCTACCTATCTGTATCTATCAATTTACCTACCTACCTATCTCTATCTATCTATCTGCCTACCTACCTATCACTATCTATCTATCTACCTACCTACCTATCTCTATCTATCAATCTACCTACCTATCTATCTCTATCAATCTATCTACCTACCTACCTATCTGTATTTATCTATCAACCTACCTACCTATCTGTATCTATCTACCTACTTACCTACCTATCTCTATCTACCTACATACCTACCTACCTATCTCTATCTATCTATCTACCTACCTACCTATCTCTATCTATCTATCTACCTACCTACCTATCTGTATCTATCAATCTACCAACCTACCTATCTCTATCTATCTACCTACCTACCTACCTATCTGTATCTATCAATTTACCTACCTACCTATCTCTATCTATCTATCTGCCTACCTACCTATCACTATCTATCTATCTACCTACCTACCTATCTCTATCTATCAATCTACCTACCTATCTATCTCTATCAATCTATCTACCTACCTACCTATCTGTATTTATCTATCAACCTACCTACCTATCTGTATCTATCTACCTACTTACCTACCTATCTCTATCTACCTACATACCTACCTACCTATCTCTATCTATCTATCTACCTACCTACCTATCTCTATCTATCTATATACCTACCTACCTATCTGTATCTATCTACCTACCTACCTACCTATGTCTATCTATCTATCTACCTACCTACCTATCTTTATCTATCTATCTACCTACCTATCTATCTCTATCTATCTACCTACCTACCTAACTATCTCTATCTATCTACCTACCTACCTACCTAACTTTATCTATCTATCTATCTATCTACCTACCTACCTATCTGTATCTATCAATCTACCTACCTACCTATCTCTATCTATCTATCTACCTACCTACCTATCTCTATCTATCTACCTACCTACCTACCTATCTGTATCTATCAATCTACCTACCTACCTATCTGTATCTATCTATCTACCTACCTACCTATCTGTATCTATCTATCTACCTACCTACCTATCTGTATCTATCAATCTTCCTACCTACCTATCTCTATCTATCTATCTACCTACCTACCTATCTGTATCTATCAATCTACCTACCTACCTATCTCTATCTATCTATCTACCTACCTACCTATCTGTATCTATCAATTTACCTACCTACCTATCTCTATCTATCTATCTGCCTACCTACCTATCTCTATCTATCTACCTACCTACCTACCTATCTGTATCTATCTATCTACCTACCTACCTATCTGTATCTATCTATCTACCTACCTACCTATCTGTATCTATCAATCTACCTACCTACCTATCTCAATCTATCTATTTACCTACCTACCTATCTCTATCTATCTACCTACCTACCTACCTATCTGTATCTATCTATCTACCTACCTACCTATCTGTATCTATCTATCTACCTACCTACCTATCTGTATCTATCTACCTACCTACCTACCTACCTATCTCTACCTATCTATCTACCTACCTACCTACCTGTATCTATCTATCTACCTACCTACCTATCTGTATTCATCTATCTACCTACCTACCTACCTAACTTTATCTATCAATCTACCTACCTATCTATCTCTATCAATCTATCTACCTACCTACCTATCTGTATTTATCTATCAACCTACCTACCTATCTGTATCTATCTACCTACTTACCTACCTATCTCTATCTACCTACATACCTACCTACCTATCTCTATCTATCTATCTGCCTACCTACCTATCACTATCTATCTATCTACCTACCTACCTATCTCTATCTATCAATCTACCTACCTATCTATCTCTATCAATCTATCTACCTACCTACCTATCTGTATTTATCTATCAACCTACCTACCTATCTGTATCTATCTACCTACTTACCTACCTATCTCTATCTACCTACATACCTACCTACCTATCTCTATCTATCTATCTACCTACCTACCTATCTCTATCTATCTATCTACCTACCTACCTATCTCTATCTATCTATATACCTACCTACCTATCTGTATCTATCTACCTACCTACCTACCTATGTCTATCTATCTATCTACCTACCTACCTATCTTTATCTATCTATCTACCTACCTATCTATCTCTATCTATCTACCTACCTACCTAACTATCTCTATCTATCTACCTACCTACCTACCTAACTTTATCTATCTATCTATCTATCTATCTATCTACCTACCTACCTATCTGTATCTATCAATCTACCTACCTACCTATCTCTATCTACCTACCTACCTACCTACCTACCTATCTCTATCTATCTACCTACCTACCTACCTATCTGTATCTATCAATCTACCTACCTACCTATCTGTATCTATCTATCTACCTACCTACCTATCTGTATCTATCTATCTACCTACCTACCTATCTGTATCTATCAATCTACCTACCTACCTATCTCTATCTATCTATCTACCTACCTACCTATCTGTATCTATCAATCTACCTACCTACCTATCTCTATCTATCTATCTACCTACCTACCTATCTGTATCTATCAATTTACCTACCTACCTATCTCTATCTATCTATCTGCCTACCTACCTATCACTATCTATCTATCTACCTACCTACCTATCTCTATCTATCAATCTACCTACCTATCTATCTCTATCAATCTATCTACCTACCTACCTATCTGTATTTATCTATCAACCTACCTACCTATCTGTATCTATCTACCTACTTACCTACCTATCTCTATCTACCTACATACCTACCTACCTATCTCTATCTATCTATCTACCTACCTACCTATCTCTATCTATCTATCTACCTACCTACCTATCTGTATCTATCAATCTACCAACCTACCTATCTCTATCTATCTACCTACCTACCTACCTATCTGTATCTATCAATTTACCTACCTACCTATCTCTATCTATCTATCTGCCTACCTACCTATCACTATCTATCTATCTACCTACCTACCTATCTCTATCTATCAATCTACCTACCTATCTATCTCTATCAATCTATCTACCTACCTACCTATCTGTATTTATCTATCAACCTACCTACCTATCTGTATCTATCTACCTACTTACCTACCTATCTCTATCTACCTACATACCTACCTACCTATCTCTATCTATCTATCTACCTACCTACCTATCTCTATCTATCTATATACCTACCTACCTATCTGTATCTATCTACCTACCTACCTACCTATGTCTATCTATCTATCTACCTACCTACCTATCTTTATCTATCTATCTACCTACCTATCTATCTCTATCTATCTACCTACCTACCTAACTATCTCTATCTATCTACCTACCTACCTACCTAACTTTATCTATCTATCTATCTATCTACCTACCTACCTATCTGTATCTATCAATCTACCTACCTACCTATCTCTATCTATCTATCTACCTACCTACCTATCTCTATCTATCTACCTACCTACCTATCTGTATCTATCAATCTACCTACCTACCTATCTGTATCTATCTATCTACCTACCTACCTATCTGTATCTATCTATCTACCTACCTACCTATCTGTATCTATCAATCTTCCTACCTACCTATCTCTATCTATCTATCTACCTACCTACCTATCTGTATCTATCAACCTACCTACCTACTTATCTCTATCTATCTATCTACCTACCTACCTATCTGTATCTATCAATTTACCTACCTACCTATCTCTATCTATCTATCTGCCTACCTACCTATCACTATCTATCTATCTACCTACCTACCTATCTCTATCTATCAATCTACCTACCTATCTATCTCTATCAATCTATCTACCTACCTACCTATCTGTATTTATCTATCAACCTACCTACCTATCTGTATCTATCTACCTACTTAACTACCTATCTCTATCTACCTACATACCTACCTACCTATCTCTATCTATCTATCTACCTACCTACCTATCTCTATCTATCTATCTACCTACCTACCTATATCTATCTATCTACCTACCTACCTATCTCTATCTATCTACCTACCTACCTACCTATCTCTATCTATCTATCTACCTACCTACCTATATCTATCTATCAATCTACCTACCTACCTATCTGTATCTATCTATCTACCTACCTACCTATCTGTATCTATCAATCTACCTACCTACCTATCTCTATCTATCTACCTACCTACCTACCTATCTGTCTCTATCTATCTACCTACCTACCTATCTCTATCTATCAATCTACCTACCTACCTATTTCTATCTATCTATCTACATACCTACCTATCTCTATCTATCTACCTACCTACCTACCTATCTGTATCTATCTATCTACCTACCTACCTATCTGTATCTATCTGTCTACCTATCTACCTATCTGTATCTATCAATCTACCTACCTACCTATCTCTATCTATATACCTACCTACCTATCTGTATCTACCTACCTACCTACCTATGTCTATCTATCTATCTACGTACCTACCTATCTTTATCTATCTATCTACCTACCTATCTATCTCTATCTATCTACCTACCTACCAAACTATCTCTATCTATCTACCTACCTACCTATCTTTATCTATCTATCTATCTATCTATCTATCTATCTATCTATCTATCTATCTATCTATCTATCTACCTACCTACCTATCTGTATCTATCAATCTACCTACCTACCTATCTCTATCTATCTATCTACCTACCTACCTATCTTTATCTATCTATCTACCTACCTACCTATCTTTATCTATCTATCTACCTACCTACCTATCTCTATCTATCAATCTACCTACCTATCTATCTCTATCTATCTATCTATCTATCTACGTACCTACCTATATGTATTTATCTATCTACCTACCTACCTATCTGTATCTATCTACCTACTTACCTACCTATCTCTATCTACCTACCTACCTACCTCTATCTATCTATCTACCTACCTACCTATCTGTATCTATCTATCTACCTACCTACCTATCAGTATCTATCAATTTACCTACCTACCTATCTCTATCTATCTATCTATCTATCTACCTACCTACTTATCTCTATCTACCTACCTACCTACCTACCTATCTGTATCTATTTATCTACCTACCTACCTATCTGTATCTATCAATTTACCTACCTACCTATCTCTATCTATCTATCTACCTACCTACTTATCTCTATCTATCTACCTACTTACCTACCTATCTCTATCTATCTACCTACCTACCTACCTACCTATCTCTATCTATCTATCTACATACCTACCTATCTCTATCTATCAATCTACCTACCTACCTATCTGTATCTATCAATCTACCTACCTACCTATCTCTATCTACCTACCTACCGACCTATCTGTCTCTATCTATCTACCTACCTACCTATCTCTATCTATCAATCTACCTACCTACCTATCTCTATCTATCTATCTATCTACCTACCTACCTATCTCTATCTATCTACCTACCTGCCAACCTATCTGTATCTATCTATCTACCTACCTACCTATCTGTATCTATCTGTCTACCTACCTACCTATCTGTATCTATCTACCTACCTACCTACCTATGTCTATCTATCTATCTACCTACCTACCTATCTTTATCTGTCTATCTACCTACCTATCTATCTCTATCTATCTACATACCTACCTACCTATCTTTATCTATCTATCTATCTATCTATCTATCTATCTATCTATCTATCTATCTATCTATCTACCTACCTACTTATCTGTATCTATCTATCTACCTACCTACCTATCTGTATCTATCAAGCTACCTACCTACCTATCTCAATCTATCTATCTACCTACCTACCTATCTCTATCTATCTACCTACCTACCTACCTATCTGTATCTATCTATCTACCTACCTACCTACCTATCTGTATCTATCTATCTACCTACCTACCTATCTGTATATATCAATCTACCTACCTACCTATCTCTATCTATCTATCTACCTACCTACATATCTGTATCTATCTATCTACATACCTACCTATCTGTATCTATCTATCTACCTACCTACCTATCTGTATCTATCAATCTACCTACCTACCTATCTCTATCTATCTATCTACCTACCTACCTATCTGTGTCTATCAATCTACCTACCTACCTATCTCAATCTATCTATCTACCTACCTACCTATCTGTATCTATCAATTTACCTACCTACCTATCTCTATCTATCTATCTGCCTACCTATCTATCTCTATCTATCTATCTACCTACCTACATATCTCTATCTATCAATCTACCTACCTATCTATCTCTATCTATCTATCTACCTACCTACATATCTGTATCTATCTACCTACCTACCTACCTATCTGTATCTATCTATCTACCTACCTACCTCTCTGTATCTATCAATCTACATACCTACCTATCTCTATCTATCTATCTACCTACCTACCTATCTGTGTCTATCAATCTACCTACCTACCTATCTCTATCTATCTATCTACCTACCTACCTATCTGTATCTGTCAATTTACCTACCTACCTATCTCTATCTATGTATCTGCCTACCTATCTATCTCTATCTATCTATCTAACTACCTACCTATCTCTATCTATCAATCTACCTACCTATCTATCTCTATCTATCTATCTACCTACCTACATATCTGTATCTATCTATCTACCTACCTATCTGTATCTATCTATCTACCTACCTACCTATCTCTATCTATCTACCTACCTACCTACCTATCTGTATCTATCTATCTACCTACCTACCTATCTGTATCTATCTGTCTACCTATCTACCTATCTGTATCTATCAATCTACCTACCTACCTATCTCTATCTATATACCTACCTACCTATCTGTATCTACCTACCTACCTACCTATGTCTATCTATCTATCTACGTACCTACCTATCTTTATCTATCTATCTACCTACCTATCTATCTCTATCTATCTACCTACCTACCAAACTATCTCTATCTATCTACCTACCTACCTATCTTTATCTATCTATCTATCTATCTATCTATCTATCTATCTATCTATCTATCTATCTATCTATCTATCTATCTATCTATCTACCTACCTACCTATCTGTATCTATCTATCTACCTACCTACCTATCTGTATCTATCAATCTACCTACCTACCTACCTCTATCTATCTATCTACCTACCTACCTATCTGTATCTATCTATCTACCTACCTACCTATCTGTATCTATCAATTTACCTACCTACCTACCTATCTGTATCTATCTATCTACCTACCTACCTATCTGTATCTATCAATTTACCTACCTACCTATCTCTATCTATCTATCTACCTACCTACTTATCTCTATCTATCTACCTACTTACCTACCTATCTCTATCTATCTACCTACCTACCTACCTACCTATCTCTATCTATCTATCTACATACCTACCTATCTCTATCTATCAATCTACCTACCTACCTATCTGTATCTATCTATCTACCTACCTACCTATCTGTATCTATCAATCTACCTACCTACCTATCTCTATCTATCTACCTACCTACCTACCTATCTGTCTCTATCTATCTACCTACCTACCTATCTCTATCTATCAATCTACCTACCTACCTATCTCTATCTATCTATCTACCTACCTACCTATCTCTATCTATCTACCTACCTGCCAACCTATCTGTATCTATCTATCTACCTACCTACCTATCTGTATCTATCTGTCTACCTACCTACCTATCTGTATCTATCTGTCTACCTACCTACCTATCTGTATCTATCTACCTACCTACCTACCTATGTCTATCTATCTATCTACCTACCTACCTATCTTTATCTGTCTATCTACCTACCTATCTATCTCTATCTATCTATCTACCTACCTACCTATCTGTATCTATCAATCTACCTACCTACCTATCTCTATCTATCTACCTACCTACCTACCTATCTGTCTCTATCTATCTACCTACCTACCTATCTCTATCTATCAATCTACCTACCTACCTATCTACCTACCTACCTATCTTTATCTGTCTATCTACCTACCTATCTATCTCTATCTATCTACCTATCTACCTAACTATCTCTATCTATCTACCTACCTACCTACCTATCTTTATCTATCTATCTATCTACCTACCTACCTATCTGTATCTATCTATCTACCTACCTACCTATCTGTATCTATCTATCTACCTACCTACCTATCTGTATCTATCTACCTACCTACCTACCTATCTCTATCTATCTATCTACCTACCTACCTACCTGTATCTATCTATCTACCTACCTACCTATCTGTATTTATCTATCTACCTACCTACCTATCTGTATCTATCTACCTACCTACCTACCAATCTCTATCTATCTATCTACCTACCTACCTATCTGTATCTATCTATCTACCTACCTACCTATCTGTATCTATCAATTTACCTACCTACCTATCTCTATCTATCTATCTATCTACCTACCTACCTATCTCTATCTATCTACCTACCTACCTACCTATCTCTATCTATCTATCTACCTACCTACCTATCTCTATCTATCAATCTACCTACCTACCTATCTGTATCTATCTATCTACCTACCTACCTATCTGTATCTATCAATCTACCTACCTACCTACCTATCTCTATCTATCTACCTACCTACCTACCTATCTGTCTCTATCTATCTACCTACCTACCTATCTGTATCTATCAATCTACCTACCTACCTACCTATCTCTATCTATCTACCTACCTACCTACCTATCTGTCTCTATCTATCTACCTACCTACCTATCTGTATCTATCAATCTACCTACCTACCTATCTCTATCTATATACCTACCTACCTATCTGTATCTATCTACTTACCTACCTACCTATGTCTATCTATCTATCTACCTACCTACCTATCTCTATCTATCAATCTACCTACCTATCTATCTCTATCTATCTATCTACCTACCTACCTATCTCTATTTATCTATCTACCTACCTACCTATCTGTATCTATCTACCTACCTACCTACCTACCTATCTCTATCTATCTATCTACCTACCTACCTATCTGTATCTATCTATCTACCTACCTACCTATCTGTATCTATCAATTTACCTACCTACCTATCTCTATCTATCTACCTACCTACCTATCTCTATCTATCTAACTACCTACCTACCTATCTCTATCTATCTAACTACCTATCTACCTATCTGTATCTATCTACCTACCTACCTACCTATCTCTATCTATCTATCTACCTACCTACCTATCTGTATATATCTATCTACCTACCTACCTATCTGTATCTATCAATTTACCTACCTACCTATCTCTATCTATCTATCTACCTACCTACCTATCTCTATCTATCTATCTACCTACCTACCTATCTCTATCTATCTACCTACCTATCTACCTGTCTGTATCTATCTATCTACCTACCTACATATCTCTATCTATCTACCTACCTACCTACCTATCTGTCTCTATCTATCTACCTACCTACCTATCTGTATCTATCAATCTACCTACCTACCTATCTCTATCTATATACCTACCTACCTATCTGTATCTATCTACCTACCTATGTCTATCTATCTATCTACCTACCTAACTATCTTTATCTATCTACCAACCTATCTATCTCTATCTATCTACCTACCTACCTAACTATCTCTATCTATCTATCTACCTACCTACCTATCTTTATCTATCTATCTATCTATCTATCTATCTATCTATCTATCTATCTATCTATCTATCTACCTACCTACCTATCTGTATCTATCTATCTGCCTACCTACCTATCTCTATCTATCTATCTACCTACCTACCTATCTCTATCTATCTATCTACCTACCTACCTATGTCTATCTATCAATCTACCTACTTATCTATCTCTATCTATCTATCTACCTACCTACCTATCTGTATCTATCTATCTACCTACCTACCTATCTGTATCTATCAATTTACCTACCTACCTATCTCTATCTATCTATCTACCTACCTACTTATCTCTATCTATCTACCTACCTACCTACCTATCTCTATCTATCTACCTACCGACCTACCTATCTCTATCTATCTATCTACCTACCTACCTATCTCTATCTATCAATCTACCTACATACCTATCTGTATCTATCTATCTACCTACCTACCTATCTGTATCTATCAATCTACCTACCTACCTATCTCTATCTATCTACCTACCTACCTACCTATCTGTCTCTATCTATCTACCTACCTACCTATCTCTATCTATCAATCTACCTACCTACCTATCTACCTACCTACCTATCTTTATCTGTCTATCTACCTACCTAACTATCTCTATCTATCTACCTACCTACCTACCTATCTTTATCTATCTATCTATCTACCTACCTACCTATCTGTATCTATCTATCTACCTACCTACCTATCTGTATCTATCTATCTACCTACCTACCTAACTGTATCTATCTACCTACCTACCTACCTATCTCTATCTATGTATCTACCTACCTACATACCTGTATCTATCTATCTACCTACCTACCTATCTGTATCTATCAATCTACCTACCTACCTACCTATCTCTATCTATCTACCTACCTACCTACCTATCTGTCTCTATCTATCTACCTACCTACCTATCTGTATCTATCAATCTACCTACCTACCTATCTCTATCTTTTTTTTTTAATTAGAAGTTTTATAAATTTTACAAAAAAACAAGAACAATACAAAACAAAAAACAACATATACAAAAAGAAAACTAAACATTACATATAAAAAAAAAACCCCCCATCCCCCACCCCACACAAAAACCCCTCCCTTCCCCCCCCTGAGCTTCCCAGAGCAGTATATAGGCTTAATTAAAAATTAAAAAATTAAATTAAAAATTTTATATTTATATATAAAAAAGGAAAGAAAAAAAATACCTATAAATATATATAGAATAAAACTTATGAAAAAGCTATATGATATTTTTGTATACCCAATCTAAATTGTGTAAATTTTATCCATTTGTCCCAAACAGCAATAAACTTCTCTTGGGTTTGTTGCTTTAAGAAAGCCGAAATCTTTGCCATTTCCGCCAAATAAGCTACTTTAAAAAACCATTCCTGCAATGTAGGCAAAGATTCCTTCTTCCAATATTGTCCTACTAACAGCCTAGCGGCTGTAATCAAATTTAACATCAATACAACCTCCTTTGCATCACAATCTGTAACAATACCTAACAAAAATAATTGCGGAGTAAATTTTACCCTCCTTCTAAAAATTCTCTGGATATTCCACCATATTTTGATCCAAAATACTTTTATCTCTCTACATGACCACCAAATATGATAATAGGAAGCATCCTTATAACCACATCTCCAACATTTAGGTTGCACGTCAGGGTACATAAGAGACATTTTTTGTGGATCAAGGTGCCATCTATAAAACATTTTATAAAAATTCTCCCTAAGGTTCTGTGCTTGTGTAAATTTGACATTTCTCACCCATATAGTTTCCCAGATGTCCAATGGAACTGGCTCGCCAAAATTCTGCGCCCATCTAATCATACAATCTTTAATTAATTCCGTTTCTGAGTCCATTTCAACTAATACCCCATAAATTCTCTTAATATGGGTTTGTCTTTGGTCCTTAACTTGTTTAATAAAATTTCCATCTTCTCTAAGAAAACCCAATTTACAATCCACCTATCTCTATCTATATACCTACCTACCTATCTGTATCTATCTACCTACCTACCTACCTATGTCTATCTATCTATCTACCTACCTACCTATCTCTATCTATCAATCTACCTACCTATCTATCTCTATCTATCTATCTACCTACCTACCTATCTGTATTTATCTATCTACCTACCTACCTATCTGTATCTATCTACCTACCTACCTACCTATCTCTATCTATCTATCTACCTACCTACCTATCTCTATCTATCTATCTACCTACCTACCTATATCTATCTATCTACCTACCTACCTACCTATCTCTATCTATCTACCTACCTATCTACCTATCTCTATCTATCTATCTACCTACCTACATATCTCTATCTATCTACCTACCTACCTACCTATCTGTCTCTATCTATCTACCTACCTACCTATCTGTATCTATCAATCTACCTACCTACCTATCTCTATCTATATACCTACCTACCTATCTGTATCTATCTACCTACCTACCTACCTATCTCTATCTATCTATCTACCTACCTACCTATCTCTATCTATCAATCTACCTACCTATCTATCTCTATCTATCTATCTACCTACCTACCTATCTGTATCTATCTATCTACCTACCTACCTATCTGTATCTATCAATTTACCTACCTACCTATCTCTATCTATCTATATACCTACCTACTTATCTCTATCTATCTACCTACCTACCTACCTATCTCTATCTATCTACCTACCGACCTACCTATCTTTATCTATCTATCTACCTACCTATCTATCTCTATCTATCTACCTACCTACCTAACAATCTCTATCTATCTACCTACCTACCTACCTATCTTTATCTATCTATCTATCTATCTATCTATCTATCTATCTATCTATCTATCTATCTATCTATCTATCTATCTATCTATCTATCTATCTATCTATCTATCTACCTACCTACCTACCTATCTGTATCTATCTATCTGCCTACCTACCTATCTCTATCTATCTATCTACCTACCTACCTATCTCTATCTATAAATCTACCTACCTATCTCTATCTATCTATCTACCTACCTACCTACCTATCTGTATTTATCTATCTACCTACTTACCTACCTATCTCTATCTACCTACCTACCTACCTACCTATCTCTATCTATCTATCTACCTACCTACCTATCTGTATCTATCAATTTACCTACCTACCTATCTCTATCTATCTATCTACCTACCTACTTATCTCTATCTATCTACCTACCTACCTACCTATCTCTATCTATCTACCTACCTGCCTACCTATCTCTATCTATCTATCTACCTACCTACCTATCTCTATCTATCAATCTACCTACCTACCTATCTGTATATATCTATCTACCTACCTACCTATCTGTATCTATCTATCTACCTACCTACCTATCTCTATCTATCAATCTACCTACCTACCTATCTGTATCTATCTATCTACCTACCTACCTATCTGTATCTATCAATCTACCTACCTACCTATCTCTATCTATCTACCTACCTACCTACCTATCTGTCTCTATCTATCTACCTACATACCTATCTCTATCTATCAATCTACCTACCTACCTATCTCTATCTATCTATCTACCTAACTACCTATCTGTATCTATCTGTCTACCTACCTACCTATCTGTATCTATCAATCTACCTACCTACCTATCTCTATCTATCTACCTACCTACCTATCTGTATCTATCTACCTACCTACCTACCTATGTCTATCTATCTATCTACCTACCTACCTATCTTTATCTGTCTATCTACCTACCTACCTATCTCTATCTATCTACCTACCTACCTAATTATCTCTATCTATCTACCTACCTACCTACCTATCTTTATCTATCTATCTGTCTACCTACCTACCTATCTGTATCTATCTATCTACCTACCTACCTATCTGTATCTATCAATCTACCTACCTACCTATCTCAATCTATCTATCTACCTACCTACCTATCTCTATCTATCTACCTACCTACCTACCTATCTGTATCTATCTATCTACCTACCTACCTATCTGTATCTATCTATCTACCTACCTACCTATCTGTATCTATCTACCTACCTACCTACCTATCTCTACCTATCTATCTACCTACCTACCTACCTGTATCTATCTATCTACCTACCTACCTATCTGTATTCATCTATCTACCTACCTACCTACCTAACTTTATCTATCTATCTATCTATCTACCTACCTACCTATCTGTATCTATCAATCTACCTACCTGCCTATCTCTATCTATCTAACTACCTACCTATCTCTATCTATCTATCTACCTACCTACCTATCTGTATCTATCAATCTACCAACCTACCTATCTCTATCTATCTATCTACCTACCTACCTATCTGTATCTATCAATTTACCTACCTACCTATCTCTATCTATCTATCTGCCTACCTACCTATCACTATCTATCTATCTACCTACCTACCTATCTCTATCTATCAATCTACCTACCTATCTATCTCTATCAATCTATCTACCTACCTACCTATCTGTATTTATCTATCAACCTACCTACCTATCTGTATCTATCTACCTACTTACCTACCTATCTCTATCTACCTACATACCTACCTACCTATCTCTATCTATCTATCTACCTACCTACCTATCTCTATCTATCTATCTACCTACCTACCTATCTCTATCTATCTATATACCTACCTACCTATCTGTATCTATCTACCTACCTACCTACCTATGTCTATCTATCTATCTACCTACCTACCTATCTTTATCTATCTATCTACCTACCTATCTATCTCTATCTATCTACCTACCTACCTAACTATCTCTATCTATCTACCTACCTACCTACCTAACTTTATCTATCTATCTATCTATCTATCTACCTACCTACCTATCTGTATCTATCAATCTACCTACCTACCTATCTCTATCTATCTATCTACCTACCTACCTATCTCTATCTATCTACCTACCTACCTACCTATCTGTATTTATCTATCAACCTACCTACCTATCTGTATCTATCTACCTACTTACCTACCTATCTCTATCTACCTACATACCTACCTACCTATCTCTATCTATCTATCTACCTACCTACCTATCTCTATCTATCTATCTACCTACCTACCTATCTGTATCTATCAATCTACCAACCTACCTATCTCTATCTATCTACCTACCTACCTACCTATCTGTATCTATCAATTTACCTACCTACCTATCTCTATCTATCTATCTGCCTACCTACCTATCACTATCTATCTATCTACCTACCTACCTATCTCTATCTATCAATCTACCTACCTATCTATCTCTATCAATCTATCTACCTACCTACTATCTGTATTTATCTATCAACCTACCTACCTATCTGTATCTATCTACCTACTTACCTACCTATCTCTATCTACCTACATACCTACCTACCTATCTCTATCTATCTATCTACCTACCTACCTATCTCTATCTATCTATATACCTACCTACCTATCTGTATCTATCTACCTACCTACCTACCTATGTCTATCTATCTATCTACCTACCTACCTATCGTTATCTATCTATCTACCTACCTATCTATCTCTATCTATCTACCTACCTACCTAACTATCTCTATCTATCTACCTACCTACCTACCTAACTTTATCTATCTATCTATCTATCTATCTACCTACCTACCTATCTGTATCGATCAATCTACCTACCTACCTATCTCTATCTATCTATCTACCTACCTACCTATCTCTATCTATCTACCTACCTACCTACCTATCTGTATCTATCAATCTACCTACCTACCTATCTGTATCTATCTATCTACCTACCTACCTATCTGTATCTATCTATCTACCTACCTACCTATCTGTATCTATCAATCTTCCTACCTACCTATCTCTATCTATCTATCTACCTACCTACCTATCTGTATCTATCAATCTACCTACCTACCTATCTCTATCTATCTATCTACCTACCTACCTATCTGTATCTATCAATTTACCTACCTACCTATCTCTATCTATCTATCTGCCTACCTACCTATCACTATCTATCTATCTACCTACCTACCTATCTCTATCTATCAATCTACCTACCTATCTATCTCTATCAATCTATCTACCTACCTACCTATCTGTATTTATCTATCAACCTACCTACCTATCTGTATCTATCTACCTACTTAACTACCTATCTCTATCTACCTACATACCTACCTACCTATCTCTATCTATCTATCTACCTACCTACCTATCTCTATCTATCTATCTACCTACCTACCTATATCTATCTATCTACCTACCTACCTATCTCTATCTATCTACCTACCTACCTACCTATCTCTATCTATCTATCTACCTACCTACCTATATCTATCTATCAATCTACCTACCTACCTATCTGTATCTATCTATCTACCTACCTACCTATCTGTATCTATCAATCTACCTACCTACCTATCTCTATCTATCTACCTACCTACCTACCTATCTGTCTCTATCTATCTACCTACCTACCTATCTCTATCTATCAATCTACCTACCTACCTATTTCTATCTATCTATCTACATACCTACCTATCTCTATCTACCTACCTACCTACCTACCTATCTGTATCTATCTATCTACCTACCTACCTATCTGTATCTATCTGTCTACCTATCTACCTATCTGTATCTATCAATCTACCTACCTACCTATCTCTATCTATATACCTACCTACCTATCTGTATCTACCTACCTACCTACCTACCTTTGTCTATCTATCTATCTACGTACCTACCTATCTTTATCTATCTATCTACCTACCTATCTATCTCTATCTATCTACCTACCTACCAAACTATCTCTATCTATCTACCTACCTACCTATCTTTATCTATCTATCTATCTATCTATCTATCTATCTATCTATCTATCTATCTATCTATCTATCTATCTATCTACCTACCTACCTATCTGTATCTATCTATCTACCTACCTACCTATCTGTATCTATCAATCTACCTACCTACCTATCTCTATCTATCAATCTACCTACCTATCTATCTCTATCTATCTATCTATCTATCTACGTACCTACCTATATGTATTTATCTATCTACCTACCTACCTATCTGTATCTATCTACCTACTTACCTACCTATCTCTATCTACCTACCTACCTACCTCTATCTATCTATCTACCTACCTACCTATCTGTATCTATCTATCTACCTACCTACCTATCAGTATCTATCAATTTACCTACCTACCTATCTCTATCTATCTATCTATCTATCTACCTACCTACTTATCTCTATCTATCTACCTACCTACCTACCTATCTGTATCTATTTATCTACCTACCTACCTATCTGTATCTATCAATTTACCTACCTACCTATCTCTATCTATCTATCTACCTACCTACTTATCTCTATCTATCTACCTACTTACCTACCTATCTCTATCTATCTACCTACCTACCTACCTACCTATCTCTATCTATCTATCTACATACCTACCTATCTCTATCTATCAATCTACCTACCTACCTATCTGTATCTATCAATCTACCTACCTACCTATCTCTATCTACCTACCTACCGACCTATCTGTCTCTATCTATCTACCTACCTACCTATCTCTATCTATCAATCTACCTACCTACCTATCTCTATCTATCTATCTACCTACCTACCTATCTCTATCTATCTACCTACCTGCCAACCTATCTGTATCTATCTATCTACCTACCTACCTATCTGTATCTATCTGTCTACCTACCTACCTATCTGTATCTATCTACCTACCTACCTACCTATGTCTATCTATCTATCTACCTACCTACCTATCTTTATCTGTCTATCTACCTACCTATCTATCTCTATCTATCTACATACCTACCTACCTATCTTTATCTATCTATCTATCTATCTATCTATCTATCTATCTATCTATCTATCTATCTATCTATCTATCTATCTATCTATCTATCTATCTACCTACCTACTTATCTGTATCTATCTATCTACCTACCTACCTATCTGTATCTATCAAGCTACCTACCTACCTATCTCAATCTATCTATCTACCTACCTACCTATCTCTATCTATCTACCTACCTACCTACCTATCTGTATCTATCTATCTACCTACCTACCTACCTATCTGTATCTATCTATCTACCTACCTACCTATCTCTATATATCAATCTACCTACCTACCTATCTCTATCTATCTATCTACCTACCTACATATCTGTATCTATCTATCTACATACCTACCTATCTGTATCTATCTATCTACCTACCTACCTATCTGTATCTATCAATCTACCTACCTACCTATCTCTATCTATCTATCTACCTACCTACCTATCTGTGTCTATCAATCTACCTACCTACCTATCTCAATCTATCTATCTACCTACCTACCTATCTGTATCTATCAATTTACCTACCTACCTATCTCTATCTATCTATCTGCCTACCTATCTATCTCTATCTATCTATCTACCTACCTACATATCTCTATCTATCAATCTACCTACCTATCTATCTCTATCTATCTATCTACCTACCTACATATCTGTATCTATCTACCTACCTACCTACCTATCTGTATCTATCTACCTACTTACCTACCTATCTCTATCTACCTACATACCTACCTACCTATCTCTATCTATCTATCTACCTACCTACCTATCTCTATCTATCTATCTACCTACCTACCTATCTGTATCTATCAATCTACCAACCTACCTATCTCTATCTATCTACCTACCTACCTACCTATCTGTATCTATCAATTTACCTACCTACCTATCTCTATCTATCTATCTGCCTACCTACCTATCACTATCTATCTATCTACCTACCTACCTATCTCTATCTATCAATCTACCTACCTATCTATCTCTATCAATCTATCTACCTACCTACCTATCTGTATTTATCTATCAACCTACCTACCTATCTGTATCTATCTACCTACTTACCTACCTATCTCTATCTACCTACATACCTACCTACCTATCTCTATCTATCTATCTACCTACCTACCTATCTCTATCTATCTATATACCTACCTACCTATCTGTATCTATCTACCTACCTACCTACCTATGTCTATCTATCTATCTACCTACCTACCTATCTTTATCTATCTATCTACCTACCTATCTATCTCTATCTATCTACCTACCTACCTAACTATCTCTATCTATCTACCTACCTACCTACCTAACTTTATCTATCTATCTATCTATCTACCTACCTACCTATCTGTATCGATCAATCTACCTACCTACCTATCTCTATCTATCTATCTACCTACCTACCTATCTCTATCTATCTACCTACCTACCTACCTATCTGTATCTATCAATCTACCTACCTACCTATCTGTATCTATCTATCTACCTACCTACCTATCTGTATCTATCTATCTACCTACCTACCTATCTGTATCTATCAATCTTCCTACCTACCTATCTCTATCTATCTATCTACCTACCTACCTATCTGTATCTATCAATCTACCTACCTACCTATCTCTATCTATCTATCTACCTACCTACCTATCTGTATCTATCAATTTACCTACCTACCTATCTCTATCTATCTATCTGCCTACCTACCTATCACTATCTATCTATCTACCTACCTACCTATCTCTATCTATCAATCTACCTACCTATCTATCTCTATCAATCTATCTACCTACCTACCTATCTGTATTTATCTATCAACCTACCTACCTATCTGTATCTATCTACCTACTTAACTATCTATCTCTATCTACCTACATACCTACCTACCTATCTCTATCTATCTATCTACCTACCTACCTATCTCTATCTATCTATCTACCTACCTACCTATATCTATCTATCTACCTACCTACCTATCTCTATCTATCTACCTACCTACCTACCTATCTCTATCTATCTATCTACCTACCTACCTATATCTATCTATCAATCTACCTACCTACCTATCTGTATCTATCTATCTACCTACCTACCTATCTGTATCTATCAATCTACCTACCTACCTATCTCTATCTATCTACCTACCTACCTACCTATCTGTCTCTATCTATCTACCTACCTACCTATCTCTATCTATCAATCTACCTACCTACCTATTTCTATCTATCTATCTACATACCTACCTATCTCTATCTATCTACCTACCTACCTACCTATCTGTATCTATCTATCTACCTACCTACCTATCTGTATCTATCTGTCTACCTATCTACCTATCTGTATCTATCAATCTACCTACCTACCTATCTCTATCTATATACCTACCTACCTATCTGTATCTACCTACCTACCTACCTACCTATGTCTATCTATCTATCTACGTACCTACCTATCTTTATCTATCTATCTACCTACCTATCTATCTCTATCTATCTACCTACCTACCAAACTATCTCTATCTATCTACCTACCTACCTATCTTTATCTATCTATCTATCTATCTATCTATCTATCTATCTATCTATCTATCTATCTATCTATCTATCTATCTATCTACCTACCTACCTATCTGTATCTATCTATCTACCTACCTACCTATCTGTATCTATCAATCTACCTACCTACCTATCTCTATCTATCTATCTACCTACCTACCTATCTTTATCTATCTATCTACCTACCTACCTATCTTTATCTATCTATCTACCTACCTACCTATCTCTATCTATCAATCTACCTACCTATCTATCTCTATCTATCTATCTATCTATCTACGTACCTACCTATATGTATTTATCTATCTACCTACCTACCTATCTGTATCTATCTACCTACTTACCTACCTATCTCTATCTACCTACCTACCTACCTCTATCTATCTATCTACCTACCTACCTATCTGTATCTATCTATCTACCTACCTACCTATCAGTATCTATCAATTTACCTACCTACCTATCTCTATCTATCTATCTATCTACCTACCTACTTATCTCTATCTATCTACCTACCTACCTACCTATCTGTATCTATTTATCTACCTACCTACCTATCTGTATCTATCAATTTACCTACCTACCTATCTCTATCTATCTATCTACCTACCTACTTATCTCTATCTATCTACCTACTTACCTACCTATCTCTATCTATCTACCTACCTACCTACCTACCTACCTATCTCTATCTATCTATCTACATACCTACCTATCTCTATCTATCAATCTACCTACCTACCTATCTGTATCTATCAATCTACCTACCTACCTATCTCTATCTACCTACCTACCGACCTATCTGTCTCTATCTATCTACCTACCTACCTATCTCTATCTATCAATCTACCTACCTACCTATCTCTATCTATCTATCTACCTACCTACCTATCTCTATCTATCTACCTACCTGCCAACCTATCTGTATCTATCTATCTACCTACCTACCTATCTGTATCTATCTGTCTACCTACCTACCTATCTGTATCTATCTACCTACCTACCTACCTATGTCTATCTATCTATCTACCTACCTACCTATCTTTATCTGTCTATCTACCTACCTATCTATCTCTATCTATCTACATACCTACCTACCTATCTTTATCTATCTATCTATCTATCTATCTATCTATCTATCTATCTATCTATCTATCTATCTATCTATCTATCTACCTACCTACTTATCTGTATCTATCTATCTACCTACCTACCTATCTGTATCTATCAAGCTACCTACCTACCTATCTCAATCTATCTATCTACCTACCTACCTATCTCTATCTATCTACCTACCTACCTACCTATCTGTATCTATCTATCTACCTACCTACCTACCTATCTGTATCTATCTATCTACCTACCTACCTATCTCTATATATCAATCTACCTACCTACCTATCTCTATCTATCTATCTACCTACCTACATATCTGTATCTATCTATCTACATACCTACCTATCTGTATCTATCTATCTACCTACCTACCTATCTGTATCTATCAATCTACCTACCTACCTATCTCTATCTATCTATCTACCTACCTACCTATCTGTGTCTATCAATCTACCTACCTACCTATCTCAATCTATCTATCTACCTACCTACCTATCTGTATCTATCAATTTACCTACCTACCTATCTCTATCTATCTATCTGCCTACCTATCTATCTCTATCTATCTATCTACCTACCTACATATCTCTATCTATCAATCTACCTACCTATCTATCTCTATCTATCTATCTACCTACCTACATATCTGTATCTATCTACCTACCTACCTACCTATCTGTATCTATCTATCTACCTACCTACCTCTCTGTATCTATCAATCTACATACCTACCTATCTCTATCTATCTATCTATCTACCTACCTACCTATCTGTGTCTATCAATCTACCTACCTACCTATCTCTATCTATCTATCTACCTACCTACCTATCTGTATCTGTCAATTTACCTACCTACCTATCTCTATCTATGTATCTGCCTACCTATCTATCTCTATCTATCTATCTAACTACCTACCTATCTCTATCTATCAATCTACCTACCTATCTATCTCTATCTATCTATCTACCTACCTACATATCTGTATCTATCTATCTACCTACCTATCTGTATCTATCTATCTACCTACCTACCTATCTCTATCTATCTACCTACCTACCTACCTATCTGTATCTATCTATCTACCTACCTACCTATCTGTATCTATCTGTCTACCTATCTACCTATCTGTATCTATCAATCTACCTACCTACCTATCTCTATCTATATACCTACCTACCTATCTGTATCTACCTACCTACCTACCTATGTCTATCTATCTATCTACGTACCTACCTATCTTTATCTATCTATCTACCTACCTATCTATCTCTATCTATCTACCTACCTACCAAACTATCTCTATCTATCTACCTACCTACCTATCTTTATCTATCTATCTATCTATCTATCTATCTATCTATCTATCTATCTATCTATCTATCTATCTATCTATCTATCTACCTACCTACCTATCTGTATCTATCTATCTACCTACCTACCTATCTGTATCTATCAATCTACCTACCTACCTATCTCTATCTATCTATCTACCTACCTACCTATCTTTATCTATCTATCTACCTACCTACCTATCTTTATCTATCTATCTACCTACCTACCTATCTCTATCTATCAATCTACCTACCTATCTATCTCTATCTATCTATCTATCTACGTACCTACCTATATGTATTTATCTATCTACCTACCTACCTATCTGTATCTATCTACCTACTTACCTACCTATCTCTATCTACCTACCTACCTACCTCTATCTATCTATCTACCTACCTACCTATCTGTATCTATCTATCTACCTACCTACCTATCTGTATCTATCAATTTACCTACCTACCTACCTATCTGTATCTATCTATCTACCTACCTACCTATCTGTATCTATCAATTTACCTACCTACCTATCTCTATCTATCTATCTACCTACCTACTTATCTCTATCTATCTACCTACTTACCTACCTATCTCTATCTATCTACCTACCTACCTACCTACCTATCTCTATCTATCTATCTACATACCTACCTATCTCTATCTATCAATCTACCTACCTACCTATCTGTATCTATCTATCTACCTACCTACCTATCTGTATCTATCAATCTACCTACCTACCTATCTCTATCTATCTACCTACCTACCTACCTATCTGTCTCTATCTATCTACCTACCTACCTATCTCTATCTATCAATCTACCTACCTACCTATCTCTATCTATCTATCTACCTACCTACCTATCTCTATCTACCTACCTGCCAACCTATCTGTATCTATCTATCTACCTACCTACCTATCTGTATCTATCTGTCTACCTACCTACCTATCTGTATCTATCTGTCTACCTACCTACCTATCTGTATCTATCTACCTACCTACCTACCTATGTCTATCTATCTATCTACCTACCTACCTATCTTTATCTGTCTATCTACCTACCTATCTATCTCTATCTATCTACCTACCTACCTACCTATCTTTATCTATCTATCTATCTATCTATCTATCTATCTATTTATCTATCTATCTATCTATCTACCTACCTACCTACTTATCTGTATCTATCTATCTACCTACCTATCTATCTCTATCTATCTATCTACCTACCTACATATCTCTATCTATCAATCTACCTACCTATCTATCTCTATCTATCTATCTACCTACCTACATATCTGTATCTATCTACCTACCTACCTACCTATCTGTATCTATCTATCTACCTACCTACCTCTCTGTATCTATCAATCTACCTACCTACCTATCTCTATCTATCTACCTACCTACCTATCTGTGTCTATCAATCTACCTACCTACCTATCTCTATCTATCTATCTACCTACCTACCTATCTGTATCTGTCAATTTACCTACCTACCTATTTCTATCTATGTATCTGCCTACCTATCTATCTCTATCTATCTATCTACCTACCTATCTGTGTCTATCAATCTACCTACCTATCTATCTCTATCTATCTATCTACCTACCTACATATCTGTATCTATCTATCTACCTAACTACCTATCTGTATCTATCTATCTACCTACCTACCTATCTCTATCTATCTACCTACCTACCTACCTATCTGTATCTATCTATCTACCTACCTACCTATCTGTATCTATCTGTCTACCTATCTACCTATCTGTATCTATCAATCTACCTACCTACCTATCTCTATCTATATACCTACCTACCTATCTGTATCTACCTACCTACCTACCTACCTATGTCTATCTATCTATCTACGTACCTACCTATCTTTATCTATCTATCTACCTACCTATCTATCTCTATCTATCTACCTACCTAGCAAACTATCTCTATCTATCTACCTACCTACCTATCTTTATCTATCTATCTATCTATCTATCTATCTATCTACCTACCTACCTATCTGTATCTATCTATCTACCTACCTACCTATCTGTATCTATCAATCTACCTAACTACCTATCTCTATCTATCTATCTACCTACCTACCTATCTGTATCTATCAATTTACCTACCTACCTATCTCTATCTATCTATCTACCTACCTACTTATCTCTATCTATCTACCTACTTACCTACCTATCTCTATCTATCTACCTACCTACCTACCTACCTATCTCTATCTATCTATCTACATACCTACCTATCTCTATCTATCAATCTACCTACCTACCTATCTGTATCTATCTATCTACCTACCTACCTATCTGTATCTATCAATCTACCTACCTACCTATCTCTATCTATCTACCTACCTACCTACCTATCTGTCTCTATCTATTTACCTACCTACCTATCTCTATCTATCAATCTACCTACCTACCTATCTCTATCTATCTATCTACCTACCTACCTATCTCTATCTATCTACCTACCTGCCAACCTATCTGTATCTATCTATCTACCTACCTACCTATCTGTATCTATCTGTCTACCTACCTACCTATCTGTATCTATCTACCTACCTACCTACCTATGTCTATCTATCTATCTACCTACCTACCTATCTTTATCTGTCTATCTACCTACCTATCTATCTCTATCTATCCACCTACCTACCTACCTATCTTTATCTATCTATCTATCTATCTATCTATCTATCTATCTATCTATCTATCTATCTATCTATCTATCTATCTATCTATCTATCTATCTATCTACCTACCTACTTATCTGTATCTATCTATCTACCTACCTACCTATCTGTATCTATCAATCTACCTACCTACCTATCTCAATCTATCTATCTACCTACCTACCTATCTCTATCTATCTACCTACCTACCTACCTATCTGTATCTATCTATCTACCTACCTACCTACCTATCTGTATCTATCTATCTACCTACCTACCTATCTGTATATATCAATCTACCTACCTACCTATCTCTATCTATCTATCTACCTACCTACATATCTGTATCTATCTATCTACATACCTACCTATCTGTATCTATCTATCTACCTACCTACCTATCTGTATCTATCAATCTACCTACCTACCTATCTCTATCTATCTATCTACCTACCTACCTATCTGTGTCTATCAATCTACCTACCTACCTATCTCAATCTATCTATCTACCTACCTACCTATCTGTATCTATCAATTTACCTACCTACCTATCTCTATCTATCTATCTGCCTACCTATCTATCTCTATCTATCTATCTACCTACCTACATATCTCTATCTATCAATCTACCTACCTATCTATCTCTATCTATCTATCTACCTACCTACATATCTGTATCTATCTACCTACCTACCTACCTATCCGTATCTATCTAACTACCTACCTACCTCTCTGTATCTATCAATCTACCTACCTACCTATCTCTATCTATCTATCTACCTACCTACCTATCTGTGTCTATCAATCTACCTACCTACCTATCTCTATCTATCTATCTACCTACCTACCTATCTGTATCTGTCAATTTACCTACCTACCTATCTCTATCTATGTATCTGCCTACCTATCTATCTCTATCTATCTATCTACCTACCTACCTATCTCTATCTATCAATCTACCTACCTATCTATCTCTATCTATCTATCTACCTACCTACATATCTGTATCTATCTATCTACCTACCTAACTATCTGTATCTATCTATCTACCTACCTACCTATCTGTATCTATCAATCTACCTACCTACCTATCTCTATCTATCTATCTACCTACAATCTACCTACCTACCTATCTCTATCTATCTATCTACCTACCTACCTATCTGTATCTATCAATTTAACTACCTACCTATCTCTATCTATCTATATGCCTACCTATCTATCTCTATCTATCTATCTACCTACCTACCTATCTCTATCTATCAATCTACCTACCTATCTATCTCTATCTATCTATCTACCTACCTACCTATCTGTTTTTTTCTATCTACCTACCTACCTATCTGTATCTATCTACCTACTTACCTACCTATATCTATCTACCTACCTACCTACCTATCTCTATCTATCTCTCTACCTACCTACCAAACTGTCTGTATCTGTCTACCTACCTACCTATCTGTATCTATCAATTTACCTACCTACCTATCTCTATCTATCTATCTACCTACCTACCTATCTCTATCTATCTACCTACCTACCTACCTATCTCTATCTATCTATCTACCTACCTACCTATCTCTATCTATCAATCTACCTACCTACCTATCGTTATCTATCTATCTACCTACCTACCTATCTGTATATATCAATCTACCTACCTATCTATCTCTATCTATCTACCTACCTACCTACCTATCTGTCTCTATCTATCTACATACCTACCTATCTCTATCTATCAATCGACCTACCTACCTACCTCTATCTATCTACCTACTTACCTACCTATCTGTATCTATCTATCTACCTACCTACCTATCTGTATCTATCTATCTACCTACCTACCTATCTGTATCTATCAATCTACCTACCTACCTATCTCTATCTATCTACCTACCTACCTATCTGTATCTATCTACCTACCTACCTACCTACCTATGTCTATCTATCTATCTACCTACGTACCTATCTTTATCTATCTATCTACCTACCTACCTATCTCTTTCTATCTACCTACCTACCTACCTATCTCTATCTATCAATCTACCTACCTACCTATCATTATCTATCTATCTACCTACCTACCTATCTGTATCTATCAATCTACCTACCTACCTATCTCTATCTATCTACCTACCTACCTATCTGTCTCTATCTATCTACCTACCTACCTATCTCTATCTATCAATCTACCTACCTACCTACCTCTATCTATCTACCTACTTACCTACCTATCTGTATCTATCTATCTACCTACCTACCTATCTGTATCTATCTATCTACCTACCTACCTATCTGTATCTATCAATCTACCTACCTACCTATCTCTATCTATCTACCTACCTACCTGTCTGTATCTATCTACCTACCTACCTACCTATGTCTATCTATCTATCTACCTACCTACCTATCTTTATCTATTTATCTACCTACCTACCTATCTTTATCTATCTATCTACCTACCTACCTATCTCTATCTATCTACCTACCTACCTACCTATCTGTATCTATCTATCTAACTACCTACCTATCTGTATCTATCTATCTACCTACCTACCTATCTGTATCTATCTACCTACCTACCTACCTATCTCTATCTATCTATCTACCTACCTACCTATCTGTATCTATCAATCTACCTACCTACATATGTCTATCTATCTATCTATCTACCTACCTACCTATCTCTATCTACCTACCTACCTACCTATATGTATTTATCTATCTACCTACCTACCTATCTGTATCTATCTACCTACCTACCTACCTATCTGTATCTATCTATCTACCTACCTACCTATCTGTATCTATCTATCTACCTACCTACCTATCTGTATCTATCTATCTACCTACCTACCTATCTCTTTCTATCTATCTACCTACCTACCTATCTGTCTCTATCAATCTACCTACCTATCTATCTCTATCTATCTACCTACCTAACTATCTCTATCTATCTACCTACCTACCTACCTATCTTTATCTATCTATCTATCTATCTATCTATCTATCTATCTATCTATCTATCTATCTATCTACCTAACTACCTATCTGTATCTATCTATCTACCTACCTACCTATCTGTATCTATCAATCTACCAACCTACCTATCTCTATCTATCTACCTACCTACCTATCTGTATCTATCTACCTACCTACTTATCTGTATCTATCAATCTACCTACCTACCTATCTGTATCTATCAATCTACCTACCTACCTATCTCTATCTATCTATCTATCTATCTACCTACCTATCTGTATCTATCAATTTACCTACCTACCTATCTCAATCTATCTATCTGCCTACCCACCTATCTCTATCTATCTACCTACCTACCTACCTATCTCTATCTATCTATCTACCTACCTACCTATCTCTATCTATCAATCTACCTACCTACCTATCTCTATCTATCTATCTACCTACCTACCTATCTCTATCTATCTACCTACCTACCTACCTATCTGTATCTATCTATCTACCTACCTACCTATCTGTATCTATCTGTCTACCTACCTACCTATCTGTATCTATCTATCTACCTACCTACCTATCTGTCTCTATCTATCTACCTACCTATCTGTATCTATCAATCTACCTACCTACCTATCTCTATCTAAATACCTACCTACCTATCTGTATCTATCTATCTACCTACCTACCTATCTGTATCTATCTGACTACCTACCTACCTATCTGTATCTATCAATTTACCTACCTACCTATCTGTATCTATCAATCTACCTACCTACCTATCTCTATCTATCTACCTACCTACCTACCTATCTATCTCTACCTACCTACCTACCTACCTATATGTATTTATCTATCTACCTACCTACCTATCTGTATCTATCTACCTACCTACCTACCTATCTGTATCTATCTATCTACCTACCTACCTATCTGTATCTTTCTATCTACCAACCTACCTATCTGTATCTATCTATCTACCTACCTACCTATCTCTTTCTATCTATCTACCTACCTACCTATCTGTCTCTATCAATCTACCTACCTATCTATCTCTATCTATCTACCTACCTAACTATCTCTATCTATCTACCTACCTACCTACCTATCTTTATCTATCTATATATCTATCTACCTAACTACCTATCTGTATCTATCTATCTACCTACCTACCTATCTGTATCTATCAATCTACCAAACTACCTATCTCTATCTATCTACCTACCTACCTATCTGTATCTATCTATCTACCTACCTACCTATCTGTATCTATCAATCTACCTACCTACCTATCTGTATCTATCTATATACCTACCTACCTATCTGTATCTATCTATCTACCGACCTACCTATCTCTATCTATCAATCTACCTACCTACCTATCTGTATCTATCAATCTACCTACCTACCTATCTCTATCTATCTATCTATCTACCTACCTACCTATCTGTATCTATCAATTTACCTACCTACCTACCTCTATCTATCTATCTGCCTACCCACCTATCTCTATCTATCTACCTACCTACCTACCTATCTCTTTCTATCTATCTACCTACCTACCTATCTCTGTCTATCAATCTACCTACCTACCTATCTCTATCTATCTACCTACCTACCTATCTCTATCTATCTACCTACCTACCTACCTATCTGTATCTATCTATCTACCTACCTACCTATCTGTATCTATCTGTCTACCTACCTACCTATCTGTATCTATCTATCTACCTACCTACCTATCTGTCTCTATCTATCTACCTACCTATCTGTATCTATCAATCTACCTACCTACCTATCTCTATCTATATACCTACCTACCTATCTGTATCTATCTATCTACCAACCTACCTATCTGTATCTATCTGACTACCTACCTACCTATCTGTATCTATCAATTTACCTACCTACCTATCTGTATCTATCAATCTACCTACCTACCTATCTCTATCTATCTACCTACCTACCTACCTATCTATCTCTATCTATCTACCTACCTACCTATCTCTATCTATCAATCTACCTACCTACCTATCTCTATCTATCTATCTACCTACCTACCTATCTCTATCTATCTACCTACCTACCTACCTATCTGTATCTATCTATCTACCTACCTACCTATCTGTATCTATCTGTCTACCTACCTACCTATCTGTATCTATCAATCTACCTACCTACCTATCTCTATCTATATACCTACCTACCTATCTGTATCTATCTATCTACCTACCTACCTATCTGTATCTATCAATTTACCTACCTACCTATCTCTATCTATCTATCTACCTACCTACCTATCTCTATCTATCTATCTACCTACCTACCTATCTCTATCTATCTACCTACCTACCTACCTATCTCTATCTACCTACCTACCTACCTACCTATCTGTCTCTATCTATCTACCTACCTACCTATCTCTATCTATCAATCTACCTACCTACCTACCTCTATCTATCTATCTACCTACTTACCTACCTATCTGTATCTATCTATCTACCTACCTACCTATCTGTATCTATCTATCTACCTACCTACCTATCTGTATCTATCAATCTACCTACCTACCTATCTCTATCTTTCTACCTACCTACCTATCTGTATCTATCTACCTACCTACCTACCTATGTCTATCTATCTATCTACCTACCTACCTATCTTTATCTATCTATCTACCTACCTACCTATCTTTATCTATCTATCTACCTACCTACCTATCTCTATCTATCTACCTACCTACCTACATATCTGTATAAATCTATCTACCTACCTACCTATCTATCTCTATCTATCTACCTACCGACCTATCTCTATCTATCAATCTACCTACCTACCTATCTCTATCTATCTATCTACCTACCTACCTATCTCTATCTATCTACCTACCTACCTACCTATCTGTATCTATCTATCTACCTACCTACCTATCTGTATCTATCTGTCTACCTACCTACCTATCTGTATCTATCAATCTACCTACCTACCTATCTCTATCTATATACCTACCTACATATCTCTATCTATCTACCTACCTACCTATCTCTATCTATCTATCTATCTATCTACCTACCTATCTGTATCTATCTATCTACCTACCTACCTATCTGTATCTATCAATCTACCTACCTACCTATCTCCATCTATCTATCTACCTACCTACCTACCTATGTCTATCTACCTACCTACCTATCTGTATCTATCTATCTACCTACCTACCTATCTGTATCTATCTGTCTACCTACCTACCTATCTGTATCTATCAATCTACCTACCTACCTATCTCTATCTATATACCTACCTACCTATCTGTATCTATCTACCTACCTACCTACCTATGTCTATTTATCTATCTACCTACCTACCTATATTTATCTATCTATCTACCTACCTATCTATCTCTATCTATCTACCTACCTACCTAACTATCTCTATCTATCTACCTACCTACCTACCTAACTTTATCTATCTATCTATCTATCTATCTATCTATCTATCTATCTATCTATCTATCTACCTACCTACCTATCTGTATCTATCAATCTACCTACCTACCTATCTCTATCTATCTAGCTACCTACCTACCTATCTCTATCTATCTATCTACCTACCTACCTATCTCTATCTATCAATCTACCTACCTACCTATCTGTATCTATCTATCTACCTACCTACCTATCTGTATCTATCAATCTACCTACCTACCTATCTCTATCTATCTACCTACCTAAATACCTATCTGTCTCTATCTATCTACCTACCTACCTATCTCTATCTATCAATCTACCTACCTACCTATCTCTATCTATCTATCTACCTACCTACCTATCTCTATCTATCTACCTACCTACCTACCTATCTGTATCTATGAATCTACCTACCTACCTATCTGTATCTATCTATCTACCTACCTACCTATCTTTATCTATCTACCTACCTACCTACCTATGTCTATCTACCTACCTACCTACCTACCTATCTCTATCTATCTACCTACCTACCTACATATCTGTATAAATCTATCTACCTACCTACCTATCTATCTCTATCTATCTACCTACCGACCTATCTCTATCTATCAATCTACCTACCTACCTATCTCTATCTATCTATCTACCTACCTACCTATCTCTATCTATCTACCTACCTACCTACCTATCTGTATCTATCTATCTACCTACCTACCTATCTGTATCTATCTGTCTACCTACCTACCTATCTGTATCTATCAATCTACCTACCTACCTATCTCTGTCTATATACCTACCTACATATCTCTATCTACCTACCTACCTATCTCTATCTATCTATCTATCTACCTACCTATCTGTATCTATCTATCTAACTACCTACCTATCTGTATCTATGTACCTACCTACCTATCTGTATCTATCTATCTACCTACCTACCTATCTCTATCTATCTATCTACCTACCTACCTATCTGTATCTATCAATCTACCTACCTACCTATGTCTATCTATCTATCTACCTACCTACCTATCTCTATCTATCTACCTACCTACCTACCTATATGTATTTATCTATCTACCTACCTACCTATCTGTATCTATCTACCTACCTACCTACCTATCTGTATCTATCTATCTACCTACCTACCTATTTGTATCTATCTATCTACCTACCTACCTACCTATCTCTTTCTATCTATCTACCTACCTACGTATCAGTCTCTATCAATCTACCTACCTATCTATCTCTATCTATCTACCTACCTACCTACCTACCTATCTTTATCTATCTATCTATCTAGTTACCTAACTACCTATCTGTATCTATCTACCTACCTACCTATCTGTATCTATCAATCTACCTACCTACCTACCTATCTCTATCTATCTATCTACATACCTACCCATCTCTATCTATCTACCTACCTACCTACCTATCTGTATCTATCTATCTACCTACCTACCTATCTGTATCTATCTATCTACCTACCTACCTATCTGTATCTATCAATCTACCTACCTACCTATCTGTATCTATCTATCTACCTACCTACCTATCTGTATCTATCTATCTACCGACCTACCTATCTCTATGTATCTATCTACCTACCTACCTATCTGTATCTATCAATCTACCTACCTACCTGTCTCTATCTATCTATCTACCTACCTACCTATCTGTATCTATCAATTTACCTACCTACCTATCTCTATCTATCTATCTGCCTACCTACCTATCTCTATCTATCTATCTACCTACCTACCTATCTCTATCTATCAATCTACCTACCTATCTATCTCTATCTATCTATCTACCTACCTACCTATCTGTATTTATCTATCTACCTACCTACCTATCTGTATCTATCTACCTACTTACCTACCTATCTCTATCTACCTACCTACCTACCTATCTCTATCTATCTATCTACCTACCTACCTATCTGTATCTATCTACCTACTTACCTACCTATCTCTATCTACCTACCTACCTACCTATCTCTATCTATCTATCTACCTACCTACCTATCTGTATCTATCTATCTACCTACCTACATATCTGTATCTATCAATTTACATACCTACCTATCTCTATCCATCTATCTACCTACCTACCTGTCTCTATCTATCTACCTACCTACCTACCTATCTCTATCTATCTACCTACCTACCTACCTATCTCTATCTATCAGTCTACCTACCTACCTATCTGTATCTATCTACCTACCTACCTACCTATCTGTCTCTATCTATCTACCTACCTACCTATCTCTATCTATCAATCTACCTACCTACCTATCTCCATCTATCTATCTACCTACCTACCTATGTCTATCTACCTACCTACCTACCTACCTATCTGTATCTATCTATCTACCTACCTACCTATCTGTATCTGTCTGTCTACCTACCTACCTATCTGTATCTATCAATCTGCCTACCTACCTATCTCTATCTATATACCTACCTACCTATCTGTATCTATCTACCTACATATGTCTATCTATCTATCTACCTACCTACCTATCTTTATCTATCTATCTACCTACCTATCTATCTCTATCTATCTACCTACCTACCTAACTATCTCTATCTATCTACCTACCTACCTACCTAACTTTATCTATCTATCTATCTACCTACCAACCTATCTGTATCTATCAATCTACCTACCTACCTATCTCTATCTATCTATCTACTTACCTACCTATCTCTATCTATCTACCTACCTACCTATCTGTATCTATCTATCTACCTACCTACCTATCTGTATCTATCAATCTACCTACCTACCTATCTCCATCTATCTATCTACCTACCTACCTACCTATGTCTATCTACCTACCTACCTACCTACCTATCTGTATCTATCTATCTACCTACCTACCTATCTGTATCTATCTGTCTACCTACCTACCTATCTGTATCTATCAATCTACCTACCTACCTATCTCTATCTATATACCTACCTACCTATCTGTATCTATCTACCTACCTACCTACCTATGTCTATCTATCTATCTACCTACCTACCTATCTTTATCTATCTATCTACCTACCTATCTATCTCTATCTATCTACCTACCTACCTAACTATCTCTATCTATCTACCTACCTACCTACCTAACTTTATCTATCTATCTATCTATCTATCTATCTATCTATCTATCTATCTATCTATCTACCTACCTATCTGTATCTATCAATCTACCTACCTACCTATCTCTATCTATCTATCTACCTACCTACCTATCTCTATCTATCTACCTACCTACCTACCTATCTCTATCTATCTATCTACCTACCTACCTATCTCTATCTATCAATCTACCTACCTACCTATCTGTATCTATCTATCTACCTACCTACCTATCTGTATCTATCAATCTACCTACCTACCTATCTCTATCTATCTACCTACCTAAATACCTATCTGTCTCTATCTATCTACCTACCTACCTATCTCTATCTATCAATCTACCTACCTACCTATCTCTATCTATCTATCTACCTACCTACCTATCTCTATCTATCTACCTACCTACCTACCTATCTCTATCTACCTACCTACCTACCTACCTATCTCTATCTATCTATCTACCTACCTACCTATCTGTATCTATCTATCTACCTACCTACCTATCTGTATCTATCTACCTACCTACCTATCTGTATCTATCTATCTACCGACCTACCTATCTCTATGTATCTATCTACCTACCTACCTATCTGTATCTATCTACCTACCTACATACCTGTCTCTATCTATCTACCTACCTACCTACCTATCTCTATCTATCTATCTACATACCTACCCATCTCTATCTATCTACCTACCTACCTACCTACCTATCTGTATCTATCTATCTACCTACCTACCTATCTGTATCTATCTATCTACCTACCTACCTATCTGTATCTATCAATCTACCTACCTACCTATCTGTATCTATCTATCTACCTACCTACCTATCTGTATCTATCTATCTACCGACCTACCTATCTCTATGTATCTATCTACCTACCTACCTATCTGTATCTATCAATCTACCTACCTACCTGTCTCTATCTATCTATCTACCTACCTACCTATCTGTATCTATCAATTTACCTACCTACCTATCTCTATCTATCTATCTGCCTACCTACCTATCTCTATCTATCTATCTACCTACCTACCTATCTCTATCTATCAATCTACCTACCTATCTATCTCTATCTATCTATCTACCTACCTACCTATCTGTATTTATCTATCTACCTACCTACCTATCTGTATCTATCTACCTACTTACCTACCTATCTCTATCTACCTACCTACCTACCTATCTCTATCTATCTATCTACCTACCTACCTATCTGTATCTATCTACCTACTTACCTACCTATCTCTATCTACCTACCTACCTACCTACCTATCTCTATCTATCTATCTACCTACCTACCTATCTGTATCTATCTATCTACCTACCTACATATCCGTATCTATCAATTTACATACCTACCTATCTCTATCTATCAATCTACCTACCTACCTATCTCCATCTATCTATCTACCTACCTACCTATGTCTATCTACCTACCTACCTACCTACCTATCTGTATCTATCTATCTACCTACCTACCTATCTGTATCTGTCTGTCTACCTACCTACCTATCTGTATCTATCAATCTGCCTACCTACCTATCTCTATCTATATACCTACCTACCTATCTGTATCTATCTACCTACCTACCTACCTATGTCTATCTATCTATCTACCTACCTACCTATCTTTATCTATCTATCTACCTACCTATCTATCTCTATCTATCTACCTACCTACCTAACTATCTCTATCTATCTACCTACCTACCTACCTAACTTTATCTATCTATCTATCTACCTACCAACCTATCTGTATCTATCAATCTACCTACCTACCTATCTCTATCTATCTATCTACCTACCTACCTATCTCTATCTATCTACCTACCTACCTATCTGTATCTATCTATCTACCTACCTACCTATCTGTATCTATCAATCTACCTACCTACCTATCTCTATCTATCTATCTACCTACCTACCTACCTATGTCTATCTACCTACCTACCTACCTACCTATCTGTATCTATCTATCTACCTAACTACCTATCTGTATCTATCTGTCTACCTACCTACCTATCTGTATCTATCAATCTACCTACCTACCTATCTCTATCTATATACCTACCTACCTATCTGTATCTATCTACCTACCTACCTACCTATGTCTATCTATCTATCTACCTACCTACCTATATTTATCTATCTATCTACCTACCTATCTATCTCTATCTATCTACCTACCTACCTAACTATCTCTATCTATCTACCTACCTACCTACCTAACTTTATCTATCTATCTATCTATCTATCTATCTATCTATCTATCTATCTATCTATCTATCTACCTACCTACCTATCTGTATCTATCAATCTACCTACCTACCTATCTCTATCTATCTATCTACCTACCTACCTATCTCTATCTATCTACCTACCTACCTACCTATCTCTATCTATCTATCTACCTACCTACCTATCTCTATCTATCAATCTACCTACCTACCTATCTGTATCTATCTATCTACCTACCTACCTATCTGTATCTATCAATCTACCTACCTACCTATCTCTATGTATCTACCTACCTAAATACCTATCTGTCTCTATCTATCTACCTACCTACCTATCTCTACCTATCAATCTACCTACCTACCTATCTCTATCTATCTATCTACCTACCTACCTATCTCTATCTATCTACCTACCTACCTACCTATCTCTATCTACCTACCTACCTACCTACCTATCTGTATCTATCTATCTACCTACCTACCTATCTGTATCTATCTATCTACCTACCTACCTATCTGTATCTATCTATCTACCGACCTACCTATCTCTATGTATCTATCTACCTACCTACCTATCTGTATCTATCTACCTACCTACATACCTGTCTCTATCTATCTACCTACCTACCTACCTATCTCTATCTATCTATCTACCTACCTACCTATCTGTATTTATCTATCTACCTACCTACCTATCTGTATCTATCTACCTACTTACCTACCTATCTCTATCTACCTACCTACCTACCTACCTATCTCTATCTATCTATCTACCTACCTACCTATCTCTATCTATCAATCTACCTACCTACCTATCTGTATCTATCTATCTACCTACCTACCTATCTGTATCTATCAATCTACCTACCTACCTATCTCTATCTATCTACCTACCTAAATACCTATCTGTCTCTATCTATCTACCTACCTACCTATCTCTATCTATCAATCTACCTACCTACCTATCTCTATCTATCTATCTACCTACCTACCTATCTCTATCTATCTACCTACTTACCTACCTATCTCTATCTACCTACCTACCTACCTATCTCTATCTATCTATCTACCTACCTACCTATCTGTATCTATCTACCTACTTACCTACCTATCTCTATCTACCTACCTACCTACCTATCTCTATCTATCTATCTACCTACCTACCTATCTGTATCTATCTATCTACCTACCTACATATCTGTATCTATCAATTTACATACCTACCTATCTCTATCCATCTATCTACCTACCTACCTGTCTCTATCTATCTACCTACCTACCTACCTATCTCTATCTATCTACCTACCTACCTACCTATCTGTATCTATCTATCTACCTACCTACCTATCTGTATCTATCTGTCTACCTACCTACCTATATTTATCTATCAATCTACCTACCTACCTATCTCTATCTATCTATCTACCTACCTACCTATCTCTATCTATCTACCTACCTACCTACCTATCTCTATCTATCTACCTACCTACCTACCTAACTTTATCTATCTATCTATCTATCTACCTACCTACCTATCTGTATCTATCAATCTACCTACCTACCTATCTCTATCTATCTATCTACCTACCTACCTATCTCTATCTATCTACCTACCTACCTACCTATCTCTATCTATCTATCTACCTACCTACCTATCTCTATCTATCAATCTACCTACCTACCTATCTGTATCTATCTATCTACCTACATACCTATCTGTATCTATCAATCTACCTACCTACCTATCTCTATCTATCTACCTACCTACATACCTATCTGTCTCTATCTATCTACCTACCTACCTATCTCTATCTATCAATCTACCTACCTACCTATCTCTATCTATCTATCTACCTACCTACCTATCTCTATCTATCTACCTACCTACCTACCTATCTGTATCTATCTATCTACCTACCTACCTATCTGTATCTATCTGTCTACCTACCTACCTATCTGTATCTATCAATCTACCTACCTACCTATCTCTATCTATATACCTACCTACCTATCTGTATCTATCTACCTACCTACCTACCTATGTCTATCTATCTATCTACCTACCTACCTATCTTTATCTATCTATCTACCTACCTATCTATCTCTATCTATCTACCTACCTACCTAACTATCTCTATCTATCTACCTACCTACCTACCTAACTTTATCTATCTATCTATCTATCTACCTACCTACCTATCTATATCTATCAATCTACCTACCTACCTATCTCTATCTATCTATATACCTACCTACCTATCTCTATCTATCTACCTACCTACCTACCTATCTCTATCTATCTATCTACCTACCTACCTATCTCTATCTATCAATCTACCTACCTACCTATCTGTATCTATCTATCTACCTACCTACCTATCTGTATCTATCAATCTACCTACCTACCTATCTCTATCTATCTACCTACCTACATACCTATCTGTCTCTATCTATCTACCTACCTACCTATCTCTATCTATCAATCTACCTACCTACCTATCTCTATCTATCTATCTACCTACCTACCTATCTCTATCTATCTACCTACCTACCTACCTATCTGTATCTATCTATCTACCTACCTACCTATCTGTATCTATCTGTCTACCTATCTACCTATCTGTATCTATCAATCTACCTACCTACCTATCTCTATCTATATACCTACCTACCTATCTGTATCTACCTACCTACCTACGTACCTATGTCTATCTATCTATCTACCTAACTACCTATTTCTATCTATCAATCTACCTACCTAACTATCTCTATCTATCTATCTATCTAAGTACCTACCTATATGTATTTATCTATCTACCTACCTACCTATCTGTATCTATCTACCTAATTACCTACCTATCTCTATCTACCTACCTACCTACCTACCTACCTACCTACCTCTATCTATCTATCTATCTACCTACCTACCTATCTGTATCTATCTATCTACCTACCTACCTATCTGTATCTATCAATTTACCTACCTACCTATCTCTATCTATCTATCTACCTACCTACTTATCTCTATCTATCTACCTACCTACCTACCTATCTGTATCTATCTATCTACCTACCTATCTGTATCTATCAATTTACCTACCTACCTATCTCTATCTATCTATCTACATACCTACCTATCTCTATCTATCAATCTACCTACCTACCTATCTGTATCTATCTATCTACCTACCTACCTATCTGTATCTATCAATCTACCTACCTACCTATCTCTATCTATCTACCTACCTACCTACCTATCTGTCTCTATCTATCTACCTACCTACCTATCTCTATCTATCAATCTACCTACCTACCTATCTCTATCTATCTATCTACCTACCTACCTATCTTTATCTATCTACCTACCTACCAACCTATCTGTATCTATCTATCTACCTACCTACCTATCTGTATCTATCTGTCTACCTACCTACCTATCTGTATCTATCTACCTACCTACCTACCTATGTCTATCTATCTATCTACCTACCTACCTATCTTTATCTTTCTATCTACCTACCTATCTATCTCTATCTATCTACCTACCTAACTATCCCTATCTATCTACCTACCTACCTACCTATCTTTATCTATCTATCTATCTATCTATCTACCTACCTACCTATCTGTATCTATCTATCTACCTACCTACCTATCTGTATCTATCAATCTACCTACCTACCTATCTCAATCTATCTATCTACCTACCTACCTATCTCTATCTATCTACCTACCTACCTACCTATCTGTATCTATCTATCTACCTACCTACCTATCTGTATCTATCTATCTACCTACCTACCTATCTGTATCTATCAATCTACCTACCTACCTATCTCTATCTATCTATCTACCTACCTACCTATCTGTGTCTATCAATCTACCTACCTACCTATCTCTATCTATCTATCTACCTACCTACCTATCTGTATCTATCAATTTACCTACCTACCTATCTCTATCTATCTATCTACCTACCTACCTATCTGTGTCTATCAATCTACCTACCTACCTATCTCTATCTATCTATCTACCTACCTACATATCTCTATCTATCAATCTACCTACCTATCTATCTCTATCTATCTATCTACCTACCTACATATCTGTATCTATCTACCTACCTACCTACCTATCTGTATCTATCTATCTACCTACCTACCTATCTGTATCTATCTATCTATCGACCTACCTATCTCTATGTATCTATCTACCTACCTACCTATCTGTATCTATCAATCTATCTACCTACCTGTCTCTATCTATCTATCTACCTACCTACCTATCTGTATCTATCAATTTACCTACCTACCTATCTCTATCTATCTATCTACCTACCTACCTACCTCTATCTATCAATCTACCTACCTATCTATCTCTATCTATCTATCTACCTACCTATCTGTATTTATCTATCTACCTACCTACCTATCTGTATCTATCTACCTACTTACCTACCTATCTCTATCTACCTACCTACCTACCTACCTATCTCTATCTATCTATCTACCTACCTACCTATCTGTATCTATCTACCTACTTACCTACATTTCTCTATCTACCTACCTACCTACCTACCTATCTCTATCTATCTATCTACCTACCTACCTATCTGTATCTATCTATCTACCTACCTACATATCTGTATCTATCAATTTACATACCTACCTATCTCTATCCATCTATCTACCTACCTACCTGTCTCTATCTATCTACCTACCTACCTACCTACCTATCTCTATCTATCTACGTACCTACCTACCTATCTCTATCTATCAGTCTACCTACCTACCTATCTGTATCTATCTATCTACCTACCTACCTATGTGTATCTATCACTCTACCTACCTACCTATCTCTATCTATCTACCTACCTACCTACCTATCTCTATCTATCTATCTACCTACCTACCTATCTCTATCTATCAGTCTACCTACCTACCTATCTGTATCTATCTATCTAACTACCTACCTATCTGTATCTATCAATCTACCTACCTACATATCTGTATCTATCTACCTACCTACCTACCTATCTGTCTCTATCTATCTACCTACCTACCTATCTCTATCTATCAATCTACCTACCTACCTATCTCCATCTATCTATCTACCTACCTACCTACCTATGTCTATCTACCTACCTACCTACCTACCTATCTGTATCTATCTATCTACCTACCTACCTATCTGTATCTATCAGTCTACCTACCTACCTATCTGTATCTATCAATCTACCTACCTACCTATCTCTATCTATATACCTACCTACCTATCTGTATCTATCTACCTACCTACCTACCTATCTCTATCTATCTATCTGCCTACCCACCTATCTCTATCTATCTACCTACCTACCTACCTATCTCTATCTATCTATCTACCTACCTACCTATCTCTATCTATCAATCTACCTACCTACCTATCTCTATCTATCTATCTACCTACCTACCTATCTCTATCTATCTACCTACCTACCTACCTATCTGTATCTATCTATCTACCTACCTACCTATCTGTATCTATCTGTCTACCTACCTACCTATCTGTATCTATCTATCTACCTACCTACCTATCTATCTCTATCTATCTACCTACCTATCTGTATCTATCAATCTACCTACCTACCTATCTCTATCTAAATACCTACCTACCTATCTGTATCTATCTATCTACCTACCTACCTATCTGTATCTATCTGACTACCTACCTACCTATCTGTATCTATCAATTTACCTACCTACCTATCTGTATCTATCAATCTACCTACCTACCTATCTCTATCTATCTACCTACCTACCTACCTATCTATCTCTATCTATCTACCTACCTATCTCTATCTATCTACCTACCTACCTACATATCTGTATCTATCAATCTACCTACCTACCTACCTATCTCTATCTACCTACCTACCTACCTACCTATATGTATTTATCTATCTACCTACCTACCTATCTGTATCTATCTACCTACCTACCTACCTATCTGTATCTATCTATCTACCTACCTACCTATCTGTATCTATCTATCTACCAACCTACCTATCTGTATCTATCTATCTACCTACCTACCTATCTCTTTCTATCTATCTACCTACCTACCTATCTGTCTCTATCAATCTACCTACCTATCTATCTCTATCTATCTACCTACCTATCTCTATCTATCTACCTACCTACCTACCTATCTTTATCTATCTATATATCTATCTACCTAACTACCTATCTGTATCTATCTATCTACCTACCTACCTATCTGTATCTATCAATCTACCAACCTACCTATCTCTATCTATCTACCTACCTACCTATCTGTATCTATCTATCTACCTACCTACCTGTCTCTATCTATCTACCTACCTACCTACCTATCTCTATCTATCTACCTACCTACCTACCTATCTCTATCTATCAGTCTACCTACCTACCTATCTGTATCTATCTATCTACCTACCTACCTATCTGTATCTATCACTCTACCTACCTACCTATCTCTATCTATCTACCTACCTACCTACCTACCTATCTCTATCTATCTATCTACCTACCTACCTATCTCTATCTATCAGTCTACCTACCTACCTATCTGTATCTATCTATCTACCTACCTACCTATCTGTATCTATCAATCTACCTACCTACATATCTCTATCTATCTACCTACCTACCTACCTATCTGTCTCTATCTATCTACCTACCTACCTATCTCTATCTATCAATCTACCTACCTACCTATCTCCATCTATATATCTACCTACCTACCTATGTCTATCTACCTACCTACCTACCTACCTACCTATCTGTATCTATCTACCTACCTACCTATCTGTATCTGTCTGTCTACCTACCTACCTATCTGTATCTATCAATCTACCTACCTACCTATCTCTATCTATATACCTACCTACCTATCTGTATCTATCTACCTACCTACCTACCTATGTCTATCTATCTATCTACCTACCTACCTATCTTTATCTATCTATCTACCTACCTATCTATCTCTATCTATCTACCTACCTACCTAACTATCTCTATCTATCTACCTACCTACCTACCTAACTTTATCTATCTATCTATCTACCTACCAACCTATCTGTATCTATCAATCTACCTACCTACCTATCTCTAACTATCTATCTACCTACCTACCTATCTCTATCTATCTACCTACCTACCTACCTATCTGTATCTATCAATCTACCTACCTACCTATCTGTATATATCTATCTACCTACCTACCTATCTGTATCTATCTATCTACCTACCTACCTATCTGTATCTATCTATCTACCTACCTATCTGTATCTATCAATTTACCTACCTACCTATCTCTATCTATCTATCTACATACCTACCTATCTCTATCTATCAATCTACCTACCTACCTATCTGTATCTATCTATCTACCTACCTACCTATCTGTATCTATCAATCTACCTACCTATCTATCTCTATCTATCTATCTATCTATCTATCTACGTACCTACCTATATGTATTTATCTATCTACCTACCTACCTATCTGTATCTATCTACCTAATTACCTACCTATCTCTATCTACCTACCTACCTACCTACCTCTATCTATCTATCTACCTACCTACCTATCTGTATCTATCTATCTACCTACCTACCTATCTGTATCTATCAATTTACCTACCTACCTATCTCTATCTATCTATCTACCTACCTACTTATCTCTATCTATCTACCTACCTACCTACCTATCTGTATCTATCTATCTACCTACCTATCTGTATCTATCAATTTACCTACCTACCTATCTCTATCTATCTATCTACATACCTACCTATCTCTATCTATCAATCTACCTACCTACCTATCTGTATCTATCTATCTACCTACCTACCTATCTGTATCTATCAATCTACCTACCTACCTATCTCTATCTATCTACCTACCTACCTACCTATCTGTCTCTATCTATCTACCTACCTACCTATCTCTATCTATCAATCTACCTACCTACCTATCTCTATCTATCTATCTACCTACCTACCTATCTTTATCTATCTACCTAACTACCAACCTATCTGTATCTATGTATCTACCTACCTACCTATCTGTATCTATCTGTCTACCTACCTACCTATCTGTATCTATCTACCTACCTACCTACCTATGTCTATCTATCTATCTACCTACCTACCTATCTTTATCTTTCTATCTACCTACCTACCTATCTCTATCTATCTACCTACCTAACTATCCCTATCTATCTACCTACCTACCTACCTATCTTTATCTATCTATCTATCTATCTATCTACCTACCTACCTATCTGTATCTATCTATCTACCTACCTACCTATCTGTATCTATCAATCTACCTACCTACCTATCTCAATCTATCTATCTACCTACCTACCTATCTCTATCTATCTACCTACCTACCTACCTATCTGTATCTATCTATCTACCTACCTACCTATCTGTATCTATCTATCTACCTACCTACCTATCTGTATCTATCAATCTACCTACCTACCTATCTCTATCTATCTATCTACCTACCTACCTATCTGTGTCTATCAATCTACCTACCTACCTATCTCTATCTATCTATCTACCTACCTACCTATCTGTATCTATCAATTTACCTACCTACCTATCTCTATCTATCTATCTACCTACCTACCTATCTGTGTCTATCAATCTACCTACCTACCTATCTCTATCTATCTATCTACCTACCTACATATCTCTATCTATCAATCTACCTACCTATCTATCTCTATCTATCTATCTACCTACCTACATATCTGTATCTATCTACCTACCTACCTACCTATCTGTATCTATCTATCTACCTACCTACCTATCTGTATCTATCTATCTATCGACCTACCTATCTCTATGTATCTATCTACCTACCTACCTATCTGTATCTATCAATCTATCTACCTACCTGTCTCTATCTATCTATCTACCTACCTACCTATCTGTATCTATCAATTTACCTACCTACCTATCTCTATCTATCTATCTACCTACCTACCTACCTCTATCTATCAATCTACCTACCTATCTATCTCTATCTATCTATCTACCTACCTATCTGTATTTATCTATCTACCTACCTACCTATCTGTATCTATCTACCTACTTACCTACCTATCTCTATCTACCTACCTACCTACCTACCTATCTCTATCTATCTATCTACCTACCTACCTATCTGTATCTATCTACCTACTTACCTACATTTCTCTATCTACCTACCTACCTACCTACCTATCTCTATCTATCTATCTACCTACCTACCTATCTCTATCTATCAGTCTACCTACCTACCTATGTCTATCTATCTATCTATCTACCTACCTACCTATCTCTATCTATCTACCTACCTACCGACCTATATGTATTTATCTATCTACCTACCTACCTATCTGTATATTTCTACCTACCTACCTACCTATCTGTATATATCTATCTACCTACCTACCTATCTGTATCTATCTATCTACCTACCTACCTACCTATCTGTATCTATCTATCTACCTACCTACCTATCTCTTTCTATCTATCTTCCTACCTACCTATCTGTCTCTATCAATCTACCTACCTATCTATCTCTATCTATCTACCTACCTAACTATCTCTATCTATCTACCTACCTACCTACCTATCTGTATCTATCTATCTATCTATCTACCTAACTACCTATCTGTATCTCTCTATCTATATACCTACCTATCTGTATCTATCAATCTACCTACCTACCTATCTCTATCTATCTACCTACCTACCTACCTATCTGTATCTATCTATCTACCTACCTACCTATCTCTATCTATCAATCTACCTACCTACCTATCTGTATCTATCTATCTACCTACCTACCTATCTGTATCTATCTATCTACCGACCTACCTATCTCTATCTATCTATCTACCTACCTACCTATCTGTATATATCAATCTACCTACCTTCCTATCTCTATCTATCTATCTACCTACCTACCTATCTGTATCTATCAATTTACCTACCTACCTATCTCTATCTATCTATCTGCCTACCTACCTATCTCTATCTATCTACCTACCTACCTACCTATCTCTATCTATCTATCTACCTACCTACCTATCTATATCTATCAATTTACCTACCTACCTATCTCTATCTATCTACATACCTACCTACCTATCTCTATCTATCTATCTGCCTACCTACCTATCTGTATCTATCTACCTACCTACCTATCTCTATCTATCTATCTACCTACCTACATATCTCTATCTATATACCTACCTACCTCTCTGTATCTATCTACCTACCTACCTACCTATGTCTATCTATCTATCTACCTACCTACCTATCTTTATCTAACTATCTACCTACCTATCTATCTCTATCTATCTACCTACCTACCTAACTATCTCTATCTATCTACCTACCTACCTACCTATCTTTATCTATCTATCCTTCTACCTACCTACCTATCTGTATCTATCTATCTACCTACCTACCTATCTGTATCTATCAATCTACCTACCTACCTATCTCTATCTATCTATCTACCTACCTACATATCTGTATCTATCTATCTACCTACCTACCTATCTGTATCTATCTATCTACATACCTACCTATCTCTATCTATCTATCTACCTACCTACCTATCTCTATCTATCTACCTACCTATCTACCTATCTCTATCTATCTATCTATCTACCTACCAACCTATCTCTATCTATCAATCTACCTACCTACCTATCTGTATCTATCTATCTACCTACCTACCTATCTGTACCTATCAATCTACCTACCTACCTATCTCTATCTATCTACCTACCTACCTACCTATCTATCTCTATCTATCTACCTACCTACCTATCTCTATCTATCAATCTACCTACCTACCTATCTCTATCTATCTATCTACCTACCTACCTATCTCTATCTATCTACCTACCTACCTACCTATCTGTATCTATCTATCTACCTACCTACCTATCTGTATCTATCTTTCTACCTACCTACCTATCTATATCTATCAATCTACCTACCTACCTATCTCTATCTATATACCTACCTACCTATCTGTATCTATCTACCTACCTACCTACCTATGTCTATCTATCTATCTACCTACCTACCTATCTTTATCTATCTATCTACCTACCTATCTATCTCTATCTATCTACCTACCTACCTAACTATCTCTATCTATCTACCTACCTACCTACCTATCTTTATCTATCTATCCTTCTACCTACCTACCTATCTGTATCTATCTATCTACCTACCTACCTATCTGTATCTATCAATCTACCTACCTACCTATCTCTATCTATCTATCTACCTACCTACATATCTGTATCTATCTATCTACCTACCTACCTATCTATATCTATCTATCTACCTACCTACCTATCTGTATCTATCAATCTACCTACCTACCTATCTCTATCTATCTATCTACCTACCTTCCTATCTGTGTCTATCAATCTACCTACCTACCTATCTCTATCTATCTATCTACCTACCTACCTATCTGTATCTATCAATTTACCTACCTACCTATCTCTATCTATCTATCTACCTACCTACCTATCTCTATCTATCTATCTACCTACCTACCTATCTCTATCTATCTACCTACCTACCTACCTATCTCTATCTATCTATCTACCTACCTACCTATCTGTATCTATCTACCTACCTACCTACCTATCTATATCTATCTATATACCTACCTACCTATCTGTATCTATCTATCTACCTACCTACCTATCTGTATCTATCTATCTACCGACCTACCTATCTCTATCTATCTATCTACCTACCTACCTATCTGTATCTATCAATCTACCTACCTTCCTATCTCTATCTATCTATCTACCTACCTACCTATCTGTATCTATCAATTTACCTACCTACCTATCTCTATCTATCTATCTGCCTACCTACCTATCTCTATCTATCTACCTACCTACCTACCTATCTCTATCTATCTATCTACCTACCTACCTATCTGTATCTATCTATCTACCTACCTACCTATCTATATCTATCAATTTACCTACCTACCTATCTCTATCTATCTACATACCTACCTACCTATCTATCTATCTGCCTACCTACCTATCTGTATCTATCTACCTACCTACCTATCTCTATCTATCTATCTACCTACCTACATATCTGTATCTATCTATCTACCTACCTACCTATCTGTATCTATCAATTTACCTACCTACCTATCTCTATCTATCTATCTATCTACCTACCTACCTATCTCTATCTATCTATCTACCTACCTACCTATCTCTATCTATCTACCTACCTACCTACCTATCTCTATCTATCTATCTATCTACCTACCTACCTATCTCTATCTATTAATCTACCTACCTACCTATCTGTATCTATCTATCTACCTACCTACCTATCTGTACCTATCAATCTACCTACCTACCTATCTCTATCTATCTACCTACCTACCTACCTATCTATCTCTATCTATCTACCTACCTACCTATCTCTATCTATCAATCTACCTACCTACCTATCTCTATCTATCTATCTACCTACCTACCTATCTCTATCTATCTACCTACCTACCTACCTATCTATATCTATCTATCTACCTACCTACCTATCTGTATCTATCTGTCTACCTACCTACCTATCTATATCTATCAATCTACCTACCTACCTATCTCTATCTATATACCTACCTACCTATCTGTATCTATCTTCCTACCTACCTACCTATGTCTATCTATCTATCTACCTACCTACCTATCTTTATCTATCTATCTACCTACCTATCTATCTCTATCTATCTACCTACCTAACTATCTCTATCTATCTACCTACCTACCTACCTATCTTTATCTATCTATCCTTCTACCTACCTACCTATCTGTATCTATCTATCTACCTACCTACCTATCTGTATCTATCAATCTACCTACCTACCTATCTCTATCTATCTATCTACCTACCTACATATCTGTATCTATCTATCTACCTACCTACCTATCTGTATCTATCTATCTACCTACCTACCTATCTGTATCTATCAATTTACCTACCTACCTATCTCTATCTATCTATCTACCTACCTTCCTATCTGTGTCTATCAATCTACCTACCTACCTATCTCTATCTATCTATCTACCTACCTACCTATCTGTATCTATCAATTTACCTACCTACCTATCTCTATCTATCTATCTATCTACCTACCTACCTATCTCTATCTATCTATCTACCTACCTACCTATCTCTATCTATCTACCTACCTACCTACCTATCTCTATCTATCTATCTACCTACCTACCTATCTGTATCTATCTACCTACCTACCTACCTATCTATATCTATCTATATACCTACCTACCTATCTCTATCTATCTATCTGCCTACCTACCTATCTGTATCTATCTACCTACCTACCTACCTATCTCTATCTATCTATCTACCTACCTACCTATCTGTATCTATCTATCTACCTACCTACCTATCTGTATCTATCAATTTACCTACCTACCTATCTCTATCTATCTATCTATCTACCTACCTACCTATCTCTATCTATCTACCTACCTACCTATCTCTATCTATCTACCTACCTACCTACCTATCTCTATCTATCTATCTACCTACCTACCTATCTCTATCTATCAATCTACCTAGCTACCTATCTGTATCTATCTATCTACCTACCTACCTACCTATCTGTATCTATCAATCTACCTACCTACCTATCTCTATCTATCTACCTACCTACCTACCTATCTATCTCTATCTATATACCTACCTACCTATCTCTATCTATCAATCTACCTACCTACCTATCTCTATCTATCTATCTACCTACCTACCTATCTCTATCTATCTACCTACCTACCTACCTATCTGTATCTATCTATCTACCTACCTACCTATCTGTATCTATCTGTCTACCTACCTACCTATCTGTATCTATCAATCTACCTACCTACCTATCTCTATCTATATACCTACCTACCTATCTGTATCTATCTACCTACCTACCTACCTATGTCTATCTATCTATCTACCTACCTACCTATCTTTATCTATCTATCTACCTACCTATCTATCTCTATCTATCTACCTACCTACCTAACTATCTCTATCTATCTACCTACCTACCTACCTATCTTTATCTATCTATCTATCTACCTACCTACATATCTGTATCTATCTATCTACCTACCTACCTATCTGTATCTATCAATCTACCTACCTACCTATCTCTATCTATCTATCTACCTACCTACCTACCTATCTCTATCTATCTACCTACCTACCTATCTGTATCTATCTACCTACCTACCTACCTATGTCTATCTATCTATCTACCTACCAACCTATCTCTATCTATCAATCTACCTACCTACCTATCTGTATCTATCTATCTACCTACCTACCTATCTGTACCTATCAATCTACCTACCTACCTATCTCTATCTATCTACCTACCTACCTACCTATCTATCTCTATCTATCTACCTACCTACCTATCTCTATCTATCAATCTACCTACCTACCTATCTCTATCTATCTATCTACCTACCTACCTATCTCTATCTATCTACCTACCTACCTACCTATCTGTATCTATCTATCTACCTACCTACCTATCTGTATCTATCTTTCTACCTACCTACCTATCTATATCTATCAATCTACCTACCTACCTATCTCTATCTATATACCTACCTACCTATCTGTATCTATCTACCTACCTACCTACCTATGTCTATCTATCTATCTACCTACCTACCTATCTTTATCTATCTATCTACCTACCTATCTATCTCTATCTATCTACCTACCTACCTAACTATCTCTATCTATCTACCTACCTACCTACCTATCTTTATCTATCTATCCTTCTACCTACCTACCTATCTGTATCTATCTATCTACCTACCTACCTATCTGTATCTATCAATCTACCTACCTACCTATCTCTATCTATCTATCTACCTACCTACATATCTGTATCTATCTATCTACCTACCTACCTATCTATATCTATCTATCTACCTACCTACCTATCTGTATCTATCAATCTACCTACCTACCTATCTCTATCTATCTATCTACCTACCTTCCTATCTGTGTCTATCAATCTACCTACCTACCTATCTCTATCTATCTATCTACCTACCTACCTATCTGTATCTATCAATTTACCTACCTACCTATCTCTATCTATCTATCTACCTACCTACCTATCTCTATCTATCTATCTACCTACCTACCTATCTCTATCTATCTACCTACCTACCTACCTATCTCTATCTATCTATCTACCTACCTACCTATCTGTATCTATCTACCTACCTACCTACCTATCTATATCTATCTATATACCTACCTACCTATCTGTATCTATCTATCTACCTACCTACCTATCTGTATCTATCTATCTACCGACCTACCTATCTCTATCTATCTATCTACCTACCTACCTATCTGTATCTATCAATCTACCTACCTTCCTATCTCTATCTATCTATCTACCTACCTACCTATCTGTATCTATCAATTTACCTACCTACCTATCTCTATCTATCTATCTGCCTACCTACCTATCTCTATCTATCTACCTACCTACCTACCTATCTCTATCTATCTATCTACCTACCTACCTATCTGTATCTATCTATCTACCTACCTACCTATCTATATCTATCAATTTACCTACCTACCTATCTCTATCTATCTACATACCTACCTACCTATCTATCTATCTGCCTACCTACCTATCTGTATCTATCTACCTACCTACCTATCTCTATCTATCTATCTACCTACCTACATATCTGTATCTATCTATCTACCTACCTACCTATCTGTATCTATCAATTTACCTACCTACCTATCTCTATCTATCTATCTATCTACCTACCTACCTATCTCTATCTATCTATCTACCTACCTACCTATCTCTATCTATCTACCTACCTACCTACCTATCTCTATCTATCTATCTATCTACCTACCTACCTATCTCTATCTATTAATCTACCTACCTACCTATCTGTATCTATCTATCTACCTACCTACCTATCTGTACCTATCAATCTACCTACCTACCTATCTCTATCTATCTACCTACCTACCTACCTATCTATCTCTATCTATCTACCTACCTACCTATCTCTATCTATCAATCTACCTACCTACCTATCTCTATCTATCTATCTACCTACCTACCTATCTCTATCTATCTACCTACCTACCTACCTATCTATATCTATCTATCTACCTACCTACCTATCTGTATCTATCTGTCTACCTACCTACCTATCTATATCTATCAATCTACCTACCTACCTATCTCTATCTATATACCTACCTACCTATCTGTATCTATCTTCCTACCTACCTACCTATGTCTATCTATCTATCTACCTACCTACCTATCTTTATCTATCTATCTACCTACCTATCTATCTCTATCTATCTACCTACCTAACTATCTCTATCTATCTACCTACCTACCTACCTATCTTTATCTATCTATCCTTCTACCTACCTACCTATCTGTATCTATCTATCTACCTACCTACCTATCTGTATCTATCAATCTACCTACCTACCTATCTCTATCTATCTATCTACCTACCTACATATCTGTATCTATCTATCTACCTACCTACCTATCTGTATCTATCTATCTACCTACCTACCTATCTGTATCTATCAATTTACCTACCTACCTATCTCTATCTATCTATCTACCTACCTTCCTATCTGTGTCTATCAATCTACCTACCTACCTATCTCTATCTATCTATCTACCTACCTACCTATCTGTATCTATCAATTTACCTACCTACCTATCTCTATCTATCTATCTATCTACCTACCTACCTATCTCTATCTATCTATCTACCTACCTACCTATCTCTATCTATCTACCTACCTACCTACCTATCTCTATCTATCTATCTACCTACCTACCTATCTGTATCTATCTACCTACCTACCTACCTATCTATATCTATCTATATACCTACCTACCTATCTCTATCTATCTATCTGCCTACCTACCTATCTGTATCTATCTACCTACCTACCTACCTATCTCTATCTATCTATCTACCTACCTACCTATCTGTATCTATCTATCTACCTACCTACCTATCTGTATCTATCAATTTACCTACCTACCTATCTCTATCTATCTATCTATCTACCTACCTACCTATCTCTATCTATCTACCTACCTACCTATCTCTATCTATCTACCTACCTACCTACCTATCTCTATCTATCTATCTACCTACCTACCTATCTCTATCTATCAATCTACCTAGCTACCTATCTGTATCTATCTATCTACCTACCTACCTACCTATCTGTATCTATCAATCTACCTACCTACCTATCTCTATCTATCTACCTACCTACCTACCTATCTATCTCTATCTATATACCTACCTACCTATCTCTATCTATCAATCTACCTACCTACCTATCTCTATCTATCTATCTACCTACCTACCTATCTCTATCTATCTACCTACCTACCTACCTATCTGTATCTATCTATCTACCTACCTACCTATCTGTATCTATCTGTCTACCTACCTACCTATCTGTATCTATCAATCTACCTACCTACCTATCTCTATCTATATACCTACCTACCTATCTGTATCTATCTACCTACCTACCTACCTATGTCTATCTATCTATCTACCTACCTACCTATCTTTATCTATCTATCTACCTACCTATCTATCTCTATCTATCTACCTACCTACCTAACTATCTCTATCTATCTACCTACCTACCTACCTATCTTTATCTATCTATCTATCTACCTACCTACATATCTGTATCTATCTATCTACCTACCTACCTATCTGTATCTATCAATCTACCTACCTACCTATCTCTATCTATCTATCTACCTACCTACCTACCTATCTCTATCTATCTACCTACCTACCTATCTGTATCTATCTACCTACCTACCTACCTATGTCTATCTATCTATCTACCTACCTACCTATCTTTATCTATCTATCTACCTACCTACCTACCTATCTGTATCTATCAATCTACCTACCTACCTATCTCTATCTATCTACCTACCTACCTACCTATGTCTATCTATCTACCTACCTACCTACCTATCTTTATCTATCTATCTACCTACCTACCTATCTCTATCTATCAATCTACCTACCTACCTATCTCTATCTATCTATCTACCTACCTACCTATCTCTATCTATCTACCTACCTACCTACCTATCTATATCTATCTATCTACCTACCTACCTATCTGTATCTATCTGTCTACCTACCTACCTATCTATATCTATCAATCTACCTACCTACCTATCTCTATCTATATACCTACCTACCTATCTGTATCTATCTTCCTACCTACCTACCTATGTCTATCTATCTATCTACCTACCTACCTATCTTTATCTATCTATCTACCTACCTATCTATCTCTATCTATCTACCTACCTAACTATCTCTATCTATCTACCTACCTACCTACCTATCTTTATCTATCTATCCTTCTACCTACCTACCTATCTGTATCTATCTATCTACCTACCTACCTATCTGTATCTATCAATCTACCTACCTACCTATCTCTATCTATCTATCTACCTACCTACATATCTGTATCTATCTATCTACCTACCTACCTATCTGTATCTATCTATCTACCTACCTACCTATCTGTATCTATCAATCTACCTACCTACCTATCTCTATCTATCTATCTACCTACCTTCCTATCTGTGTCTATCAATCTACCTACCTACCTATCTCTATCTATCTATCTACCTACCTACCTATCTGTATCTATCAATTTACCTACCTACCTATCTCTATCTATCTATCTATCTACCTACCTACCTATCTCTATCTATCTATCTACCTACCTACCTATCTCTATCTATCTACCTACCTACCTACCTATCTCTATCTATCTATCTACCTACCTACCTATCTGTATCTATCTACCTACCTACCTACCTATCTATATCTATCTATATACCTACCTACCTATCTCTATCTATCTATCTGCCTACCTACCTATCTGTATCTATCTACCTACCTACCTACCTATCTCTATCTATCTATCTACCTACCTACCTACCTATCTCTATCTATCTATCTACCTACCTACCTATCTCTATCTATCAATCTACCTAGCTACCTATCTGTATCTATCTATCTACCTACCTACCTACCTATCTGTATCTATCAATCTACCTACCTACCTATCTCTATCTATCTACCTACCTACCTACCTATCTATCTCTATCTATATACCTACCTACCTATCTCTATCTATCAATCTACCTACCTACCTATCTCTATCTATCTATCTACCTACCTACCTATCTCTATCTATCTACCTACCTACCTACCTATCTGTATCTATCTATCTACCTACCTACCTATCTGTATCTATCTGTCTACCTACCTACCTATCTGTATCTATCAATCTACCTACCTACCTATCTCTATCTATATACCTACCTACCTATCTGTATCTATCTACCTACCTACCTACCTATGTCTATCTATCTATCTACCTACCTACCTATCTTTATCTATCTATCTACCTACCTATCTATCTCTATCTATCTACCTACCTACCTAACTATCTCTATCTATCTACCTACCTACCTACCTATCTTTATCTATCTATCTATCTACCTACCTACATATCTGTATCTATCTATCTACCTACCTACCTATCTGTATCTATCAATCTACCTACCTACCTATCTCTATCTATCTATCTACCTACCTACCTACCTATCTCTATCTATCTACCTACCTACCTATCTGTATCTATCTACCTACCTACCTACCTATGTCTATCTATCTATCTACCTACCTACCTATCTTTATCTATCTATCTACCTACCTACCTACCTATCTGTATCTATCAATCTACCTACCTACCTATCTCTATCTATCTACCTACCTACCTACCTATGTCTATCTATCTACCTACCTACCTACCTATCTCTATCTATCTATCTATCTACCTACCTACCTATCTCTATCTATCTACCTACCTACCTATCTCTATCTATCTACCTACCTACCTACCTATCTCTATCTATCTATCTACCTACCTACCTATCTCTATCTATCAATCTACCTAGCTACCTATCTGTATCTATCTATCTACCTACCTACCTACCTATCTGTATCTATCAATCTACCTACCTACCTATCTCTATCTATCTACCTACCTACCTACCTATCTATCTCTATCTATATACCTACCTACCTATCTCTATCTATCAATCTACCTACCTACCTATCTCTATCTATCTATCTACCTACCTACCTATCTCTATCTATCTACCTACCTACCTACCTATCTGTATCTATCTATCTACCTACCTACCTATCTGTATCTATCTGTCTACCTACCTACCTATCTGTATCTATCAATCTACCTACCTACCTATCTCTATCTATATACCTACCTACCTATCTGTATCTATCTACCTACCTACCTACCTATGTCTATCTATCTATCTACCTACCTACCTATCTTTATCTATCTATCTACCTACCTATCTATCTCTATCTATCTACCTACCTACCTAACTATCTCTATCTATCTACCTACCTACCTACCTATCTTTATCTATCTATCTATCTACCTACCTACATATCTGTATCTATCTATCTACCTACCTACCTATCTGTATCTATCAATCTACCTACCTACCTATCTCTATCTATCTATCTACCTACCTACCTACCTATCTCTATCTATCTACCTACCTACCTATCTGTATCTATCTACCTACCTACCTACCTATGTCTATCTATCTATCTACCTACCTACCTATCTTTATCTATCTATCTACCTACCTACCTACCTATCTGTATCTATCAATCTACCTACCTACCTATCTCTATCTATCTACCTACCTACCTACCTATGTCTATCTATCTACCTACCTACCTACCTATCTTTATCTATCTATCTACCTACCTACCTATCTGTATCTATCTACCTACCTAGCTACCTATCTCTATCTATCAATCTACCTACCTACCTATCATTATCTATCTATCTACCTACCTACCTATCTGTATCTATCAATCTACCTACCTACCTATCTCTATCTATCTACCTACCTACCTACCTATCTGTCTCTATCTATCTACCTACCTACCTATCTCTATCTATCAATCTACCTTCCTACCTACCTCTATCTATCTACCTAGTTACCTACCTATCTGTATCTATCTATCTACCTACCTACCTATCTGTATCTATCTATCTACCTACCTACCTATCTGTATCTATCAATCTACCTACCTACCTATCTCTATCTATCTACCTACCTACCTATCTGTATCTATCTACCTACCTACCTACCTATGTCTATCTATCTATCTACCTACCTACCTATCTTTATCTATCTATCTATCTACCTACCTACCTATCTTTATCTATCTATCTACCTTCCTACCTATCTCTATCTATCTACCTACCTACCTACATTTCTGTATCTAACTACCTACCTACCTACCTATCTGTATCTATCAATCTACCTACCTACCTATCTCTATCTATCTATCTACCTACCTACCTATCTCTATCTATCTATCTACCTACCTATCTGTATCTATCTATCTACCTACCTACCTATCTGTATCTATCTATCTACCTACCTACCTATCTGTATCTATCTATCTACCTACCTACCTATGTCTATCTATCTATCTATCTATCTACCTACCTACCTATCTCTATCTATCTACCTACCTACCTACCTATATGTATTTATCTATCTACCTACCTACCTATCTGTATCTATCTACCTACCTACCTACCTATCTGTATATATCTATCTACCTACCTACCTATCTGTATCTATCTATCTACCTACCTACCTACCTATCTGTATCTATCTATCTACCTACCTACCTATCTCTTTCTATCTATCTTCCTACCTACCTATCTGTCTCTATCAATCTACCTACCTATCTATCTCTATCTATCTACCTACCTAACTATCTCTATCTATCTACCTACCTACCTATCTTTATCTATCTATCAATCTATCTACCTAACTACCTATCTGTATCTATCTATCTACATACCTACCTATCTGTATCTATCAATCTACCTACCTACCTATCTCTATCTATCTACCTACCTACCTACCTATCTGTATCTATCTATCTACCTTCCTACCTACCTATCTGTATCTATCAATCTACCTACCTACCTATCTGTATCTATCTATCTACCTACCTACCTATCTGTATCTATCTATCTACCGACCTACCTATCTCTATCTATCTACCTACCTACCTACCTATGTCTATCTATCTACCTACCTACCTACCTATCTTTATCTATCTATCTACCTACCTACCTATCTGTATCTATCTACCTACCTAGCTACCTATCTCTATCTATCAATCTACCTACCTACCTATCATTATCTATCTATCTACCTACCTACCTATCTGTATCTATCAATCTACCTACCTACCTATCTCTATCTATCTACCTACCTACCTACCTATCTGTCTCTATCTATCTACCTACCTACCTATCTCTATCTATCAATCTACCTTCCTACCTACCTCTATCTATCTACCTAGTTACCTACCTATCTGTATCTATCTACCTACCTACCTATCTGTATCTATCTATCTACCTACCTACCTATCTGTATCTATCAATCTACCTACCTACCTATCTCTATCTATCTACCTACCTACCTATCTGTATCTATCTACCTACCTACCTACCTACCTATGTCTATCTATCTATCTACCTACCTACCTATCTTTATCTATCTATCTATCTACCTACCTACCTATCTTTATCTATCTATCTACCTTCCTACCTATCTCTATCTATCTACCTACCTACCTACATTTCTGTATCTATCTATCTACCTACCTACCTATCTGTATCTATCAATCTACCTACCTACCTATCTCTATCTATCTATCTACCTACCTACCTATCTCTATCTATCTATCTACCTACCTATCTGTATCTATCTATCTACCTACCTACCTATCTGTATCTATCTATCTACCTACCTACCTATCTGTATCTATCTATCTACCTACCTAACTATGTCTATCTATCTATCTATCTATCTATCTATCTACCTACCTACCTATCTCTATCTATCTACCTACCTACCTACCTATATGTATTTATCTATCTACCTACCTACCTATCTGTATCTATCTACCTACCTACCTACCTATCTGTATATATCTATCTACCTACCTACCTACCTATCTGTATCTATCTATCTACCTACCTACCTATCTCTTTCTATCTATCTTCCTACCTACCTATCTGTCTCTATCAATCTACCTACCTATCTATCTCTATCTATCTACCTACCTAACTATCTCTATCTATCTACCTACCTACCTATCTTTATCTATCTATCTATCTATCTACCTAACTACCTATCTGTATCTATCTATCTACATACCTACCTATCTGTATCTATCAATCTACCTACCTACCTATCTGTATCTATCTATCTACCTACCTACCTATCTGTATCTATCTATCTACCCACCTACCTATCTCTATCTATCTACCTACCTACCTACCTATCTGTATCTATCTATCTACCTTCCTACCTACCTATCTGTATCTATCAATCTACCTACCTACCTATCTGTATCTATCTATCTACCTACCTACCTATCTGTATCTATCTATCTACCCACCTACCTATCTCTATCTATCTATCTACCTACCTACCTATCTGTATCTATCAATCTACCTACCTACCTATCTCTATCTATCTATCTACCTACCTACCTATCTGTATCTATCAATTTACCTACCTACCTATCTCTATCTATCTATCTGCCTACCTACCTATCTCTATCTATCTACCTACCTACCTACCTATCTCTATCTATCTATCTACCTACCTACCTATCTGTATCTATCTATCTACCTACCTACCTATCTGTATCTATCAATTTACCTACCTACCTATTTCTATCTATCTACCTACCTACCTACCTATCTCTATCTATCTATCTGCCTACCTACCTATCTGTATCTATCTACCTACCTACCTACCTATCTCTATCTATCTATCTACCTACCTACCTATCTGTATCTATCTATCTACCTACCTACCTATCTGTATCTATCAATTTACCTACCTACCTATCTCTATCTATCTATCTACCTACCTACCTATCTCTATCTATCTATCTACCTACCTATCTCTATCTATCTACCTACCTACCTACCTATCTCTATCTATCTATCTACCTACCTACCTATCTCTATCTATCAATCTACCTACCTACCTATCTGTATCTATCTATCTACCTACCTACCTATCTGTACCTATCAATCTACCTACTTACCTATCTCTATCTATCTACCTACCTACCTACCTACCTATCTATCTCTATCTATCTACCTACCTACCTATCTCTATCTATCAATCTACCTACCTACCTATCTCTATCTATCTATCTACCTACCTACCTATCTCTATCTATCTACCTACCTACCTACCTATCTGTATCTATCTATCTACCTACCTACCTATCTGTATCTATCTGTCTACCTACCTACCTATCTGTATCTATCAATCTACCTACCTACCTATCTCTATCTATATACCTACCTACCTATCTGTATCTATCTACCTACCTACCTACCTATGTCTATCTATCTACCTACCTACCTATCTTTATCTATCTATCTACCTACCTATCTATCTCTATCTATCTACCTACCTACCTAACTATCTCTATCTATCTACCTACCTACCTACCTATCTTTATCTATCTATCTATCTACCTACCTACCTATCTGTATCTATCTATCTACCTACCTACCTATCTGTATCTATCAATCTACCTACCTACCTATCTGTATCTATCTATCTACCTACCTACCTATCTGTATCTATCTATCTACCTACCTACCTATCTGTATCTATCAATCTACCTACCTACCTATCTCTATCTATCTATCTACCTACCTACCTATCTGTATCTATCAATTTACCTACCTACCTATCTCTATCTATCTATCTGCCTACCTACCTATCTCTATCTATCTACCTACCTACCTACCTATCTCTATCTATCTATCTACCTACCTACCTATCTGTATCTATCTATCTACCTACCTACCTATCTGTATCTATCAATTTACCTACCTACCTATCTCTATCTATCTACCTACCTACCTACCTATCTCTATCTATCTATCTATCTGCCTACCTACCTATCTGTATCTATCTACCTACCTACCTATCTCTATCTATCTATCTACCTACCTACCTATCTGTATCTATCTATCTACCTACCTACCTATTTGTATCTATCAATTTACCTACCTACCTATCTCTATCTATCTATCTACCTACCTACCTATCTCTATCTATCTATCTACCTACCTACCTATCTCTATCTATCTACCTACCTACCTACCTATCTCTATCTATCTATCTACCTACCTACCTATCTCTATCTATCAATCTACCTACCTACCTATCTGTATCTATCTATCTACCTACCTACCTATCTGTACCTATCAAACTACCTACTTACCTATCTCTATCTATCTACCTACCTACCTACCTACCTATCTATCTCTATCTATCTACCTACCTACCTATCTCTATCTATCAATCTACCTACCTACCCATCTCTATCTATCTATCTACCTACCTACCTATCTCTATCTATCTACCTACCTACCTACCTATCTGTATCTATCTATCTACCTACCTACCTATCTGTATCTATCTGTCTACCTACCTACCTATCTGTATCTATCAATCTACCTACCTACCTATCTCTATCTATATACCTACCTACCTATCTGTATCTACCTACCTACCTACCTACCTATGTCTATCTATCTACCTACCTACCTATCTTTATCTATCTATCTACCTACCTATCTATCTCTATCTATCTACCTACCTTCCTAACTATCTCTATCTATCTACCTACCTACCTACCTATCTTTATCTATCTATCTATCTACCTACCTACCTATCTGTATCTATCTATCTACCTACCTACCTATCTGTATCTATCAATCTACCTACCTACCTATCTGTATCTATCTATCTACCTACCTACCTATCTGTATCTATCTATCTACCTACCTACCTATCTGTATCTATCAATCTACCTACATACCTATCTCTATCTATCTATCTACCTACCTACCTATCTGTGTCTATCAATCTACCTACCTACCTATCTCTATCTATCTATCTACCTACCTACCTATCTGTATCTATCAATTTACCTACCTACCTATCTCTATCTATCTATCTACCTACCTACCTATCTGTATCTATCAATCTACCTACCTAGCTATCTCTATCTACCTACCTACCTACCTACCTATCTGTCTCTATCTATCTACCTACCTACCTATCTCTATCAATCTACCTACCTACCTACCTCAATCTATCTATCTACCTACTTACCTACCTATCTGTATCTATCTATCTACCTACCTACCTATCTGTATCTATCTATCTACCTACCTACCTATCTGTATCTATAAATCTACCTACCTACCTATCTGTATCTATCTACCTACATACCTACCTACCTATCTCTATCTATCTATCTACCCACCTACCTATTTGTATTTATCTATCTACCTACCTACCTATCTTTATCTATCTACCTACTTACCTATCTCTATCTATCTACCTACCTACCTACATATCTGTATCTATCTATCTACCTACCTACCTATCTGTATCTATCTACCTACCTACCTACCTATGTCTATCTATCTATCTACCTACCTACCTATCTTTATCTATCTATCTACCTACCTACCTATCTTTATCTATCTATCTATCTACCTACCTACCTATCTCTATCTATCTACCTACCTACCTACATATCTGTATCTATCTATCTACCTACCTACCTATCTGTATCTATCAATCTACCTACCTACCTACCTATCTCTATCTATCTATCTACCTACCTACCTATCTCTATCTATCTATCTACCTACCTATCTCTATCTATCTATCTAACTACCTACCTATCTGTATCTGTCTATCTACCTACCTACCTATCTGTATCTATCTATCTACCTACCTACCTATCTCTATCTATCTATCTACCTACCTACCTATCTGTATCTATCAATCTACCTACCTACCTATGTCTATCTATCTATCTATCTATCTATCTACCTACCTACCTATCTCTATCTATCTACCTACCTACCTACCTATATGTATTTATCTATCTACCTACCTACCTATCTGTATCTATCTACCTACCTACCTACCTATCTGTATATATCTATCTACCTACCTACCTATCTGTATCTATCTATCTACCTACCTACCTACCTATCTGTATCTATCTATCTACCTACCTACCTATCTCTTTCTATCTATCTTCCTACCTACCTATCTGTCTCTATCAATCTACCTACCTATCTATCTCTATCTATCTACCTACCTAACTATCTCTATCTATCTACCTACCTACCTACCTATCTTTATCTATCTATCTATCTAACTAACTACCTATCTGTATCTCTCTATCTATATACCTACCTATCTGTATCTATCAATCTACCTACCTACCTATCTCTATCTATCTACCTACCTACCTACCTACCTATCTGTATCTATCTATCTACCTACCTACCTATCTGCATCTATCAATCTACCTACCTACCTATCTGTATCTATCTATCTACCTACCTACCTATCTGTAACTATCTATCTACCGACCTACCTATCTCTATCTATCTATCTACCTACATACCTATCTGTATCTATCAATCTACCTACCTTCCTATCTCTATCTATCTATCTACCTACCTACCTATCTGTATCTATCAATTTACCTACCTACCTATCTCTATCTATCTATCTGCCTACCTACCTATCTCTATCTATCTACATACCTACCTACCTATCTCTATCTATCTATCTGCCTACCTACCTATCTGTATCTATCTACCTACCTACCTATCTCTATCTATCTATCTACCTACCTACATATCTGTATCTATCTATCTACCTACCTACCTATCTGTATCTATCAATTTACCTACCTACCTATCTCTATCTATCTACCTACCTACCTATCTCTATCTATCTATCTACCTACCTACCTATCTCTATCTATCTACCTACCTACCTATCTCTATCTATCTATCTATCTACCTACCTACCTATCTCTATCTATCAATCTACCTACCTACCTATCTGTATCTATCTATCTACCTACCTACCTATCTGTACCTATCAATCTACCTACCTACCTATCTCTATCTATCTACCTACCTACCTACCTACCTATCTATCTCTATCTATCTACCTACCTACCTATCTCTATCTATCAATCTACCTACCTACCTATCTCTATCTATCTACCTACCTACCTATCTCTATCTATCTACCTACCTACCTACCTATCTGTATCTATCTATCTACCTACCTACCTATCTGTATCTATCTGTCTACCTACCTACCTATCTATATCTATCAATCTACCTACCTACCTATCTGTATCTATCTATCTACCTACCTACCTATCTCTATCTATCTATCTACCTACCTACCTATCTGTATCTATCAATCTACCTACCTACCTATGTCTATCTATCTATCTATCTATCTACCTACCTACCTATCTCTATCTATCTACCTACCTACCTACCTATATGTATTTATCTATCTACCTACCTACCTATCTGTATCTATCTACCTACCTACCTACCTACCTATCTGTATATATCTATCTACCTACCTACCTATCTGTATCTATCTATCTACCTACCTACCTACCTATCTGTATCTATCTATCTACCTACCTACCTATCTCTTTCTATCTATCTTCCTACCTACCTATCTGTCTCTATCAATCTACCTACCTATCTATCTCTATCTATCTACCTACCTAACTATCTCTATCTATCTACCTACCTACCTACCTATCTTTATCTATCTATCTATCTATCTACCTAACTACCTATCTGTATCTATCTACCTACCTACCTACCTACCTATCTGTATCTATCAATCTACCTACCTACCTATCTCTATCTATCTACCTACCTACCTACCTATCTATCTCTATCTATATACCTACCTACCTATCTCTATCTATCAATCTACCTACCTACCTATCTCTATCTATCTATCTACCTACCTACCTATCTCTATCTATCTACCTACCTACCTACCTATCTGTATCTATCTATCTACCTACCTACCTATCTGTATCTATCTGTCTACCTACCTACCTATCTGTATCTATCAATCTACCTACCTACCTATCTCTATCTATATACCTACCTACCTATCTGTATCTATCTACCTACCTACCTACCTATGTCTATCTATCTATCTACCTACCTACATATCTTTATCTATCTATCTACCTACCTATCTATCTCTATCTATCTACCTACCTACCTAACTATCTCTATCTATCTACCTACCTACCTACCTATCTTTATCTATCTATCTATCTACCTACCTACATATCTGTATCTATCTATCTACCTACCTACCTATCTGTATCTATCAATCTACCTACCTACCTATCTCTATCTATCTATCTACCTACCTACCTACCTATCTCTATCTATCTACCTACCTACCTATCTGTATCTATCAATCTACCTACCTACCTATCTCTATCTATCTATCTACCTACCTACCTATCTGTATCTATCAATTTACCTACCTACCTATCTCTATCTATCTATCTGCCTACCTACCTATCTCTATCTATCTACCTACCTACCTACCTATCTCTATCTATCTACCTACCTACCTATCTGTATCTATCTATCTACCTACCTACCTATCTGTATCTATCAATTTACCTACCTACCTATCTCTATCTATCTACCTACCTACCTACCTATCTCTATCTATCTATCTATCTGCCTACCTACCTATCTGTATCTATCTACCTACCTACCTATCTCTATCTATCTATCTACCTACCTACCTATCTGTATCTATCTATCTACCTACCTACCTATTTGTATCTATCAATTTACCTACCTACCTATCTCTATCTATCTATCTACCTACCTACCTATCTCTATCTATCTATCTACCTACCTACCTATCTCTATCTATCTATCTACCTACCTACCTATCTGTATCTATCAATTTACCTACCTACCTATCTCTATCTATCTATCTACCTACCTACCTATCTCTATCTATCTATCTACCTACCTACCTATCTCTATCTATCTACCTACCTACCTACCTATCTCTATCTATCTATCTACCTACCTACCTATCTGTATCTATCAATCTACCTACCTAGCTATCTCTATCTACCTACCTACCTACCTACCTATCTGTCTCTATCTATCTACCTACCTACCTATCTCTATCAATCTACCTACCTACCTACCTCAATCTATCTATATACCTACTTACCTACCTATCTGTATCTATCTATCTACCTACCTACCTATCTGTATCTATCTATCTACCTACCTACCTATCTGTATCTATAAATCTACCTACCTACCTATCTGTATCTATCTACCTACATACCTACCTACCTATCTCTATCTATCTATCTACCCACCTACCTATTTGTATTTATCTATCTACCTACCTACCTATCTTTATCTATCTACCTACTTACCTATCTCTATCTATCTACCTACCTACCTACATATCTGTATCTATCTATCTACCTACCTACCTATCTGTATCTATCTACCTACCTACCTACCTATGTCTATCTATCTATCTACCTACCTACCTATCTTTATCTATCTATCTACCTACCTACCTATCTTTATCTATCTATCTATCTACCTACCTACCTATCTCTATCTATCTACCTACCTACCTACATATCTGTATCTATCTATCTACCTACCTACCTATCTGTATCTATCAATCTACCTACCTACCTACCTATCTCTATCTATCTATCTACCTACCTACCTATCTCTATCTATCTATCTACCTACCTATCTCTATCTATCTATCTAACTACCTACCTATCTGTATCTGTCTATCTACCTACCTACCTATCTGTATCTATCTATCTACCTACCTACCTATCTCTATCTATCTATCTACCTACCTACCTATCTGTATCTATCAATCTACCTACCTACCTATGTCTATCTATCTATCTATCTATCTATCTACCTACCTACCTATCTCTATCTATCTACCTACCTACCTACCTATATGTATTTATCTATCTACCTACCTACCTATCTGTATCTATCTACCTACCTACCTACCTATCTGTATATATCTATCTACCTACCTACCTATCTGTATCTATCTATCTACCTACCTACCTACCTATCTGTATCTATCTATCTACCTACCTACCTATCTCTTTCTATCTATCTTCCTACCTACCTATCTGTCTCTATCAATCTACCTACCTATCTATCTCTATCTATCTACCTACCTAACTATCTCTATCTATCTACCTACCTACCTACCTATCTTTATCTATCTATCTATCTAACTAACTTCCTATCTGTATCTCTCTATCTATATACCTACCTATCTGTATCTATCAATCTACCTACCTACCTATCTCTATCTATCTACCTACCTACCTACCTACCTACCTATCTGTATCTATCTATCTACCTACCTACCTATCTGCATCTATCAATCTACCTACCTACCTATCTGTATCTATCTATCTACCTACCTACCTATCTGTAACTATCTATCTACCGACCTACCTATCTCTATCTATCTATCTACCTACATACCTATCTGTATCTATCAATCTACCTACCTTCCTATCTCTATCTATCTATCTACCTACCTACCTATCTGTATCTATCAATTTACCTACCTACCTATCTCTATCTATCTATCTGCCTACCTACCTATCTCTATCTATCTACATACCTACCTACCTATCTCTATCTATCTATCTGCCTACCTACCTATCTGTATCTATCTACCTACCTACCTATCTCTATCTATCTATCTACCTACCTACATATCTGTATCTATCTATCTACCTACCTACCTATCTGTATCTATCAATTTACCTACCTACCTATCTCTATCTATCTACCTACCTACCTATCTCTATCTATCTATCTACCTACCTACCTATCTCTATCTATCTACCTACCTACCTATCTCTATCTATCTATCTATCTACCTACCTACCTATCTCTATCTATCAATCTACCTACCTACCTATCTGTATCTATCTATCTACCTACCTACCTATCTGTACCTATCAATCTACCTACCTACCTATCTCTATCTATCTACCTACCTACCTACCTACCTATCTATCTCTATCTATCTACCTACCTACCTATCTCTATCTATCAATCTACCTACCTACCTATCTCTATCTATCTACCTACCTACCTATCTCTATCTATCTACCTACCTACCTACCTATCTGTATCTATCTATCTACCTACCTACCTATCTGTATCTATCTGTCTACCTACCTACCTATCTATATCTATCAATCTACCTACCTACCTATCTCTATCTATATACCTACCTACCTATCTGTATCTATCTACCTACATACCTACCTATGTCTATCTATCTATCTACCTACCTACCTATCTGTATCTATCTATCTACCTACCTACCTATCTCTATCTATCTATCTACCTACCTACCTATCTGTATCTATCAATCTACCTACCTACCTATGTCTATCTATCTATATATCTATCTACCTACCTACCTATCTCTATCTATCTACCTACCTACCTACCTATATGTATTTATCTATCTACCTACCTACCTATCTGTATCTATCTACCTACCTACCTACCTACCTATCTGTATATATCTATCTACCTACCTACCTATCTGTATCTATCTATCTACCTACCTACCTACCTATCTGTATCTATCTATCTACCTACCTACCTATCTCTTTCTATCTATCTTCCTACCTACCTATCTGTCTCTATCAATCTACCTACCTATCTATCTCTATCTATCTACCTACCTAACTATCTCTATCTATCTACCTACCTACCTACCTATCTTTATCTATCTATCTATCTATCTACCTAACTACCTATCTGTATCTATCTACCTACCTACCTACCTACCTATCTGTATCTATCAATCTACCTACCTACCTATCTCTATCTATCTATCTACCTACCTACCTACCTATCTATCTCTATCTATATACCTACCTACCTATCTCTATCTATCAATCTACCTACCTACCTATCTCTATCTATCTATCTACCTACCTACCTATCTCTATCTATCTACCTACCTACCTACCTATCTGTATCTATCTAGCTACCTACCTACCTATCTGTATCTATCTGTCTACCTACCTACCTATCTGTATCTATCAATCTACCTACCTACCTATCTCTATCTATATACCTACCTACCTATCTGTATCTATCTACCTACCTACCTACCTATGTCTATCTATCTATCTACCTACCTACCTATCTTTATATATCTATCTACCTACCTATCTATCTCTATCTATCTACCTACCTACCTAACTATCTCTATCTATCTACCTACCTACCTACCTATCTTTATCTATCTATCTATCTACCTACCTACATATCTGTATCTATCTATCTACCTACCTACCTATCTGTATCTATCAATCTACCTACCTACCTATCTCTATCTATCTATCTACCTACCTACCTACCTATCTCTATCTATCTACCTACCTACCTATCTGTATCTATCTACCTACCTACCTACCTATGTCTATCTATCTATCTACCTACCTACCTATCTTTATCTATCTATCTACCTACCTACCTACCTATCTTTATCTATCTATCTACCTACCTACCTATCTCTATCTATCTACCTACCTACCTACATATCTGTATCTATCTATCTACCTACCTACCTATCTGTATCTATCAATCTACCTACCTACCTACCTATCTCTATCTATCTATCTACCTACCTACCTATCTCTATCTATCTATCTACCTACCTATCTGTATCTATCTATCTAACTACCTACCTATCTGTATCTATCTATCTACCTACCTACCTATCTGTATCTATCTATCTACCTACCTACCTGTCTCTATCTATCTATCTACCTACCTACCTATCTGTATCTATCAATCTACCTACCTATGTCTATCTATCTATCTATCTATCTACCTACCTACCTATCTCTATCTATCTACCTACCTACCTACCTCAATCTATCTATCTACCTACTTACCTACCTATCTGTATCTATCTATCTACCTACCTACCTATCTGTATCTATCTATCTACCTACCTACCTATCTGTATCTATAAATCTACCTACCTACCTATCTGTATCTATCTACCTACATACCTACATACCTATCTCTATCTATCTATCTACCCACCTACCTATTTGTATTTATCTATCTACCTACCTAACTATCTTTATCTATCTACCTACTTACCTATCTCTATCTATCTACCTACCTACCTACATATCTGTATCTATCTATCTACCTACCTACCTATCTGTATCTATCTACCTACCTACCTACCTATCTCTATCTATTAATCTACCTACCTACCTATCATTATCTATCTATCTACCTACCTACCTATCTGTATCTATCAATCTACCTACCTACCTATCTCTATCTATCTACCTACGTACCTACCTATCTGTCTCTATCTATCTACCTACCTACCTATCTCTATCTATCAATCTACCTTCCTACCTACCTCTATCTATCTACCTACTTACCTACCTATCTGTATCTATCTATCTACCTACCTACCTATCTGTATCTATCTATCTACCTACCTACCTATCTGTATCTATCAATCTACCTACCTACCTATCTCTATCTATCTACCTACCTACCTACCTGTCTCTATCTATCTACCTACCTACCTATCTGTATCTATCTACCTCCCTACCTACCTATGTCTATCTATCTATCTACCTACCTACCTATCTTTATCTATCTATCTACCTACCTACCTACCTATCTTTATCTATCTATCTACCTACCTACCTATCTCTATCTATCTACCTACCTACCTACATATCTGTATCTATCTATCTACCTACCTACCTATCTGTATCTATCAATCTACCTACCTACCTACCTATCTCTATCTATCTATCTATCTACCTACCTATCTCTATCTATCTATCTACCTACCTATCTGTATCTATCTATCTAACTACCTACCTATCTGTATCTATCTATCTACCTACCTACCTATCTGTATCTATCTATCTACCTACCTACCTGTCTCTATCTATCTATCTACCTACCTACCTATCTGTATCTATCAATCTACCTACCTATGTCTATCTATCTATCTATCTACCTACCTACCTATCTCTATCTATCTACCTACCTACCTACCTATATGTATTTATCTATCTACCTACCTACCTATCTGTATCTATCTACCTACCTACCTACCTATCTGTATCTATCTATCTACCTACCTACCTATCTGTATCTATCTATCTACCTACCTACCTACCTATCTGTATCTATCTATCTACCTACCTACCTACCTATCTCTTTCTATCTATCTACCTACCTACCTATCTGTCTCTATCAATCTACCTACCTATCTATCTCTATCTATCTACCTACCTAACTATCTCTATCTATCTACCTACCTACCTACCTATCTTTATCTATCTATCTATCTATCTATCTATCTATCTATCTATCTATCTATCTATCTATCTACCTAACTACCTATCTGTATCTATCTATCTACCTACCTACCTATCTGTATCTATCAATCTACCTACCTACCTATCTCTATCTATCTACCTACCTACCTACCTATGTCTATCTATCTACCTACCTACCTACCTATCTTTATCTATCTATCTACCTACCTACCTATCTGTATCTATCTACCTATCTAGCTACCTATCTCTATCTATCAATCTACCTACCTACCTATCATTATCTATCTATCTACCTACCTACCTATCTGTATCTATCAATCTACCTACCTACCTATCTCTATCTATCTACCTACCTACCTACCTATCTGTCTCTATCTATCTACCTACCTACCAATCTCTATCTATCAATCTACCTTCCTACCTACCTCTATCTATCTACCTAGTTACCTACCTATCTGTATCTATCTATCTACCTACCTACCTATCTGTATCTATCTATCTACCTACCTACCTATCTCTATCTATCAATCTACCTACCTACCTATCTCTATCTATCTACCTACCTACCTATCTGTATCTATCTACCTACCTACCTACCTATGTCTATCTATCTATCTACTTACCTACCTATCTTTATCTATCTATCTATTTACCTACCTACCTATCTTTATCTATCTATCTACCTACCTACCTATCTCTATCTATCTACCTACCTACCTACATTTCTGTATCTATCTATCTACCTACCTACCTATCTGTATCTATCAATCTACCTACCTACCTATCTCTATCTATCTATCTACCTACCTACCTATCTCTATCTATCTATCTACCTACCTATCTGTATCTAGCTATCTACCTACCTACCTATCTGTATATATCTATCTACCTACCTACCTATCTGTATCTATCTATCTACCTACCTACCTATGTCTATCTATCTATCTATCTACCTACCTACCTATCTGTATCTATCTACCTACCTACCTACCTATCTGTATATATCTATCTACCTACCTACCTATCTGTATCTATCTATCTACCTACCTACCTACCTATCTGTATCTATCTATCTACCTACCTACCTATCTCTTTCTATCTATCTTCCTACCTACCTATCTGTCTCTATCAATCTACCTACCTATCTATCTCTATCTATCTACCTACCTAACTATCTCTATCTATCTACCTACCTACCTATCTTTATCTATCTATCTATCTATCTATCTATCTATCTACCTAACTACCTATCTTTATCTATCTACATACCTACCTATCTGTATCTATCAATCTACCTACCTACCTATCTCTATCTATCTACCTACCTACCTACCTATCTGTATCTATCTATCTACCTTCCTACCTACCTATCTGTATCTATCAATCTACCTACCTACCTATCTGTATCTATCTATCTACCTACCTACCTATCTGTATCTACCTATCTACCGACCTACCTATCTCTATCTATCTATCTACCTACCAACCTATCTGTATCTATCAATCTACCTACCTACCTATCTCTATCTATCTATCTACCTACCTACCTATCTGTATCTATCAATTTACCTACCTACCTATCTCTATCTATCTATCTGCCTACCTACCTATCTCTATCTATCTACCTACCTACCTACCTATCTCTATCTATCTATCTACCTACCTACCTATCTGTATCTATCTATCTACCTACCTACCTATCTGTATCTATCAATTTACCTACCTACCTATCTCTATCTATCTACCTACCTACCTACCTATCTCTATCTATCTATCTGCCTACCTACCTATCTGTATCTATCTACCTACCTACCTACCTATCTCTATCTATCTATCTACCTACCTACCTATCTGTATCTATCTATCTACCTACCTACCTATCTGTATCTATCAATTTACCTACCTACCTATCTCTATCTATCTATCTACCTACCTACCTATCTCTATCTATCTATCTACCTACCTACCTATCTCTATCTATCTACCTACCTACCTACCTATCTCTATCTATCTATCTACCTACCTACCTATCTCTATCTATCAATCTACCTACCTACCTATCTGTATCTATCTATCTACCTACCTACCTATCTGTACCTATCAATCAACCTACTTACCTATCTCTATCTATCTACCTACCTACCTACCTACCTATCTATCTCTATCTATCTACCTACCTACCTATCTCTATCTATCAATCTACCTACCTACCTATCTCTATCTATCTATCTACCTACCTACCTATCTCTATCTATCTACCTACCTACCTACCTATCTGTATCTATCTACCTACCTACCTATCTGTATCTATCTGTCTACCTACCTACCTATCTGTATCTATCAATCTACCTACCTACCTATCTCTATCTATATACCTACCTACCTATCTGTATCTATCTACCTACCTACCTACCTATGTCTATCTATCTACCTACCTATCTATCTTTATCTATCTATCAACCTACCTATCTATCTCTATCTATCTACCTACCTACCTAACTATCTCTATCTATCTACCTACCTACCTACCTATCTTTATCTATCTATCTATCTATCTATCTACCTACCTACCTATCTGTATGTATCTATCTACCTACCTACCTATCTGTATCTATCAATCTACCTACCTACCTATCTGTATCTATCTATCTACCTACCTACCTATCTGTATCTATCTATCTACCTACCTACCTATCTGTATCTATCAATCTACCTACCTACCTATCTCTATCTATCTATCTACCTACCTACCTATCTGTGTCTATCAATCTACCTACCTACCTATCTCTATCTATCTATCTACCTACCTACCTATCTATCTGTATCTATCAATTTACCTACCTACCTATCTCTATCTATCTATCTACCTACCTACCTATCTCTATCTATCTATCTACCTACCTACCTATCTCTATCTATCTACCTACCTACCTACCTATCTCTATCTATCTATCTACCTACCTACCTATCTGTATCTATCAATCTACCTACCTAGCTATCTCTATCTACCTACCTACCTACCTACCTATCTGTCTCTATCTATCTACCTACCTACCTATCTCTATCAATCTACCTACCTACCTACCTCAATCTATCTATCTACCTACTTACCTACCTATCTGTATCTATCTATCTACCTACCTACCTATCTGTATCTATCTATCTACCTACCTACCTATCTGTATCTATAAATCTACCTACCTACCTATCTGTATCTATCTACCTACATACCTACCTACCTATCTCTATCTATCTATCTACCCACCTACCTATTTGTATTTATCTATCTACCTACCTACCTATCTTTATCTATCTACCTACTTACCTATCTCTATCTATCTACCTACCTACCTACATATCTGTATCTATCTATTTACCTACCTACCTATCTGTATCTATCTACCTACCTACCTACCTATCTCTATCTATCAATCTACCTACCTACCTATCATTATCTATCTATCTACCTACCTACCTATCTGTATCTATCAATCTACCTACCTACCTATCTCTATCTATCTACCTACGTACCTACCTATCTGTCTCTATCTATCTACCTACCTACCTATCTCTATCTATCAATCTACCTTCCTACCTACCTCTATCTATCTACCTACTTACCTACCTATCTGTATCTATCTATCTACCTACCTACCTATCTGTATCTATCTATCTACCTACCTACCTATCTGTATCTATCAATCTACCTACCTACCTATCTCTATCTATCTACCTACCTACCTATCTGTATCTATCTACCTACCTACCTACCTATGTCTATCTATCTATCTACCTACCTACCTATCTTTATCTATCTATCTACCTACCTACCTATCTTTATCTATCTATCTACCTACCTACCTATCTCTATCTATCTACCTACCTACCTACATATCTGTATCTATCTATCTACCTACCTACCTATCTGTATCTATCAATCTACCTACCTACCTACCTATCTCTATCTATCTATCTACCTACCTACCTATCTCTATCTATCTATCTACCTACCTATCTCTATCTATCTATCTACCTACCTATCTCTATCTATCTATCTAACTACCTACCTATCTGTATCTATCTATCTACCTACCTACCTATCTGTATCTATCAATCTACCTACCTACCTATCTCTATCTATCTACCTACCTACCTATCTGTATCTATCTACCTACCTACCTACCTATGTCTATCTATCTATCTACCTACCTATCTTTATCTATCTATCTACCTACCTACCTATCTTTATCTATCTATCTACCTACCTACCTACCTATCTCTATCTATCTATCTACCTACCTACCTATCTCTATCTATCTATCTACCTACCTATCCCTATCTATCTATCTACCTACCTATCTCTATCTATCTATCTAACTACCTACCTATCTGTATCTGTCTATCTACCTACCTACCTATCTGTATCTATCTATCTACCTACCTACCTATCTCTATCTATCTATCTACCTACCTACCTATCTGTATCTATCAATCTACCTACCTCCCTATGTCTATCTATCTATCTATCTACCTACCTACCTATCTCTATCTATCTACCTACCTACCTACCTATATGTATTTATCTATCTACCTACCTACCTATCTGTATCTATCTACCTACCTACCTACCTATCTGTATATATCTATCTACCTACCTACCTATCTGTATCTATCTATCTACCTACCTACCTACCTATCTGTATCTATCTATCTACCTACCTACCTATCTCTTTCTATCTATCTTCCTACCTACCTATCTGTCTCTATCAATCTACCTACCTATCTATCTCTATCTATCTACCTACCTAACTATCTCTATCTATCTACCTACCTACCTACCTATCTTTATCTATCTATCTATCTATCTACCTAACTACCTATCTGTATCTCTCTATCTATATACCTACCTATCTGTATCTATCAATCTACCTACCTACCTATCTCTATCTATCTACCTACCTACCTACCTATCTGTATCTATCTATCTACCTACCTACCTATCTGTATCTATCAATCTACCTACCTACCTATCTGTATCTATCTATCTACCTACCTACCTATCTGTATCTATCTATCTACCGACCTACCTTTCTGTATCTATCAATTTACCTACCTACCTATCTCTATCTATCTACCTACCTACCTACCTATCTCTATCTATCTATCTACCTACCTACCTATCTGTATCTATCTATCTACCTACCTACCTATCTATATCTATCAATTTACCTACCTACCTATCTCTATCTATCTACATACCTACCTACCTATCTCTATCTATCTATCTGCCTACCTACCTATCTGTATCTATCTACCTACCTACCTATCTCTATCTATCTATCTACCTACCTACATATCTGTATCTATCTATCTACCTACCTACCTATCTGTATCTATCAATCTACCTACCTTCCTATCTCTATCTATCTATCTACCTACCTACCTATCTGTATCTATCAATTTACCTACCTACCTATCTCTATCTATCTACCTACCTACCTACCTATCTCTATCTATCTATCTAACTACCTACCTATCTGTATCTATCTATCTACCTACCTACCTATCTATATCTATCAATTTACCTACCTACCTATCTCTATCTATCTACATACCTACCTACCTATCTCTATCTATCTATCTGCCTACCTACCTATCTGTATCTATCTACCTACCTACCTATCTCTATCTATCTATCTACCTACCTACATATCTGTATCTATCTATCTACCTACCTACCTATCTGTATCTATCAATTTACCTACCTACCTATCTCTATCTATCTATCTACCTACCTACCTATCTCTATCTATCTATCTACCTACCTTCCTATCTCTATCTATCTACCTACCTACCTACCTATCTCTATCTATCTATCTATCTACCTACCTACCTATCTCTATCTATCAATCTACCTACCTACCTATCTGTATCTATCTATCTACCTACCTACCTATCTGTACCTATCAATCTACCTACCTACCTATCTCTATCTATCTACCTACCTACCTACCTATCTATCTCTATCTATCTACCTACCTACCTATCTCTATCTATCAATCTACCTACCTACCTATCTCTATCTATCTATCTACCTACCTACCTATCTCTATCTATCTACCTACCTACCTACCTATCTGTATCTATCTATCTACCTACCTACCTATCTGTATCTATCTGTCTACCTACCTACCTATCTATATCTATCAATCTACCTACCTACCTATCTCTATCTATATACCTACCTACCTATCTGTATCTATCTACCTACCTACCTACCTATGTCTATCTATCTATCTACCTACCTACCTATCTTTATCTATCTATCTACCTACCTATCTATCTCTATCTATCTACCTACCTACCTAACTATCTCTATCTATCTATCTACCTACCTACCTATCTTTATCTATCTATCCTTCTACCTACCTACCTATCTGTATCTATCTATCTACCTACCTACCTATCTGTATCTATCAATCTACCTACCTACCTATCTCTATCTATCTATCTACCTACCTACATATCTGTATCTATCTATCTACCTACCTACCTATCTGTATCTATCTATCTACCTACCTACCTATCTGTATCTATCAATCTACCTACCTACCTATCTCTATCTATCTATCTACCTACCTACCTATCTGTGTCTATCAATCTACCTACCTACCTATCTCTATCTATCTACCTACCTACCTACCTATCTCTATCTATCTATCTACCTACCTACCTATCTGTATCTATCAATCTACCTACCTAGCTATCTCTATCTACCTACCTACCTACCTACCTATCTGTCTCTATCTATCTACCTACCTACCTATCTCTATCTATCAATCTACCTACCTACCTACCTCTATCTATCTATCTACCTACTTACCTACCTATCTGTATCTATCTATCTACCTACCTACCTATCTGTATCTATCTATCTACCTATCTACCTATCTGTATCTATCAATCTACCTACCTACCTATCTGTATATATCTACCTACTTACCTACCTGTATCTATCTACATACCTACCTACCTATCTCTATCTATCTATCTACCCACCTACCTATTTGTATTTATCTATCTACCTACCTATCTATCTTTATCTATCTACCTACTTACCTATCTCTATCTATCTACCTACCTACCTACATATCTGTATCTATCTATCTACCTACCTACCTATCTGTATCTATCTACCTACCTACCTACCTATCTCTATCTATCAATCTACCTACCTACCTATCATTATCTATCTATCTACCTACCTACCTATCTGTATCTATCAATCTACCTACCTACCTATCTCTATCTATCTACCTACCTACCTACCTATCTGTCTCTATCTATCTACCTACCTATCTCTATCTATCAATCTACCTTCCTACCTACCTCTATCTATCTACCTACTTACCTACCTATCTGTATCTATCTATCTACCTATCTACCTATCTGTATCTATCTATCTACCTACCTACCTATCTGTATCTATCAATCTACCTACCTACCTATCTCTATCTATCTACCTACCTACCTATCTTTATCTATCAATCTACCTACCTACCTACCTATCTCTATCTATCTATCTACCTACCTACCTATCTCTATCTATCTATCTACCTACCTATCGGTATCTATCTATCTAACTACCTACCTATCTGTATCTATCTATCTACCTACCTACCTATATGTATCTATCTATCTACCTACCTACCTATCTCTATCTATCTATCTACCTACCTACCTATCTGTATCTATCAATCTACCTACCTACCTATGTCTATCTATCTATCTATCTACCTACCTACCTATCTCTATCTATCTACCTACCTACCTACCTATATGTATTTATCTATCTACCTACCTATCTGTATCTATCTACCTACCTACCTACCTATCTGTATATATCTATCTACCTACCTACCTATCTGTATCTATCTATCTACCTACCTACCTACCTATCTGTATCTATCTATCTACCTACCTACCTATCTCTTTCTATCTATCTTCCTACCTACCTATCTGTCTCTATCAATCTACCTACCTATCTATCACTATCTATCTACCTACCTAACTATCTCTATCTATCTACCTACCTACCTATCTTTATCTATCTATCTATCTATCTACCTAACTACCTATCTGTATCTATCTATCTACATACCTACCTATCTGTATCTATCAATCTACCTACCTACCTATCTCTATCTATCTATCTACCTACCTACCTATCTGTATCTATCAATTTCCCTACCTACTTATCTCTATCTATCTATCTACCTACCTACCAATCTCTATCTATCTATCTACCTACCTACCTATCTGTATCTATCTATCTACCTACCTACCTATCTGTATCTATCAATCTACCTACCTACCAATCTCTATCTATCTATCTACCTACCTACCTATCTGTGTCTATCAATCTACCTACCTACCTATCTCTATCTATCTATCTACCTACCTACCTATCTGTATCTATCAATTTACCTACCTACCTATCTCTATCTATCTATCTACCTACCTACCAATCTCTATCTATCTATCTACCTACCTACCTATCTCTATCTATCTACCTACCTACCTACCTATCTCTATCTATCTATCTACCTACCTACCTATCTGTGTCTATCAATCTATCTACCTACCTATCTCTATCTATCTATCTACCTACCTACCTATCTGTATCTATCAATTTACCTACCTACCTATCTCTATCTATCTATCTACCTACCTACCAATCTCTATCTATCTATCTACCTACCTACCTATCTCTATCTATCTACCTACCTACCTACCTATCTCTATCTATCTATCTACCTACCTACCTATCTGTATCTATCAATCTACCTACCTAGCTATCTCTATCTACCTACCTACCTACCTACCTATCTGTCTCTATCTATCTACCTACCTACCTATCTCTATCTATCAATCTACCTACCTACCTACCTCTATCTATCTATCTATCTATCTATCTATCTATCTATCTATCTATCTATCTATCTATCTATCTATCTATCTATCTATCTATCTATCTATCTATCTACCTACTTACCTACCTATCTGTATCTATCTATCTACCTACCTACCTATCTGTATCTATCTATCTACCTACCTACCTATCTGTATCTATCAATCTACCTACCTACCTATCTGTATCTATCTACCTACTTACCTACCTGTATCTATCTACATACCTACCTACCTATCTCTATCTATCTATCTACCCACCTACCTATTTGTATTTATCTATCTACCTACCTACCTATCTTTATCTATCTACCTACTTACCTATCTCTATCTATCTACCTACCTACCTACATATCTGTATCTATCTATCTACCTACCTACCTATCTGTATCTATCTACCTACCTACCTACCTATCTCTATCTATCAATCTACCTACCTACCTATCATTATCTATCTATCTACCTACCTACCTATCTGTATCTATCAATCTACCTACCTACCTATCTCTATCTATCTACCTACCTACCTACCTATCTGTCTCTATCTATCTACCTACCTACCTATCTCTATCTATCAATCTACCTTCCTACCTACCTCTATCTATTTACCTACTTACCTACCTATCTGTATCTATCTATCTACCTACCTACCTATCTGTATCTATCTATCTACCTACGTACCTATCTGTATCTATCAATCTACCTACCTACCTATCTCTATCTATCTACCTACCTACCTATCTGTATCTATCTACCTACCTACCTACCTATGTCTATCTATCTATCTACCTACCTACCTATCTTTATCTATCTATCTACCTACCTACCTATCTTTATCTATCTATCTACCTACCTACCTATCTCTATGTATCTACCTACCTACCTACATATCTGTATCTATCTATCTACCTACCTACCTATCTGTATCTATCAATCTACCTACCTACCTACCTATCTCTATCTATCTATCTACCTACCTACATATCTCTATCTATCTATCTACCTACCTACCTATCTGTATCTATCTATCTAACTACATACCTATCTGTATCTATCTATCTACCTACCTACCTATCTGAATCTATCTATCTACCTACCTACCTATCTCTATCTATCTATCTACCTACCTACCTATCTGTATCTATCAATCTACCTACCTACCTATGTCTATCTATCTATCTATCTATCTATCTACCTACCTACCTATCTCTATCTATCTACCTACCTACCTACCTATATGTATTTATCTATCTACCTACCTACCTATCTGTATCTATCTACCTACCTTCCTACCTATCTGTATATATCTATCTACCTACCTACCTATCTGTATCTATCTATCTACCTACCTACCTACCTATCTGTATCTATCTATCTACCTACCTACCTATCTCTTTCTATCTATCTTCCTACCTAGCTATCTGTATCTATCAATCTACCTACCTACCTATCTCTATCTATCTACCTACCTACCTATCTGTATCTATCTACCTACCTACCTACCTATGTCTATCTATCTATCTACCTACCTACCTATCTTTATCTATCTATCTACCTACCTACCTATCTTTATCTATCTATCTACCTACCTACCTATCTCTATCTATCTACCTACCTACCTACATATCTGTATCTATCTATCTACCTACCTACCTATCTGTATCTATCAATCTACCTACCTACCTACCTATCTCTATCTATCTATCTACCTACCTACCTATCTCTATCTATCTATCTACCTACCTACCTATCTGTATCTATCTATCTACCTACCTACCTATCTGTATCTATCTATCTAACTACCTACCTATCTGTATCTATCTATCTACCTACCTACCTATCTCTATCTATCTATCTACCTACCTACCTATCTGTATCTATCAATCTACCTACCTACCTATGTCTATCTATCTATCTATCTACCTACCTACCTATCTCTATCTATCTACCTACCTACCTACCTATATGTATTTATCTATCTACCTACCTACCTATCTGTATCTATCTACCTACCTACCTACCTATCTGTATATATCTATGTACCTACCTACCTATCTGTATCCATCTATCTACCTACCTACCTACCTATCTGTATCTATCTATCTACCTACCTACCTATCTCTTTCTATCTATCTTCCTACCTACCTATCTGTCTCTATCAATCTACCTACCTATCTATCTCTATCTATCTACCTACCTAACTATCAATATCTATCTACCTACCTACCTACCTATCTTTATCTATCTATCTATCTACCTAACTACCTATCTGTATCTATCTATCTACATACCTACCTATCTGTATCTATCAATCTACCTACCTACCTATCACTATCTATCTACCTACCTACCTACCTATCTGTATCTATCTATCTACCTACCTACCTATCTGTATCTATCAATCTACCTACCTACCTATCTGTATCTATCTATCTACCTACCTACCTATCTGTATCTATCTATCTACTGACCTACCTATCTCTATCTATCTATCTACCTACCTACCTATCTGTATCTATCAATTTACCTACCTACCTATCTCTATCTATCTATCTGCCTACCTACCTATCTCTATCTATCTACCTACCTACCTACCTATCTCTATCTATCTATCTACCTACCTACCTATCTGTATCTATCTATCTACCTACCTACCTATCTGTATCTATCAATTTACCTACCTACCTATCTCTATCTATCTATCTACCTACCTACCTATCTCTATCTATCTATCTGCCTACCTACCTATCTGTATCTATCTACCTCCGTACCTACCTATCTCTATCTATCTACCTACCTACCTATCTCTATCTATCTATCTACCTACCTACCTATCTCTATCTATCTATCTCCTTACCTACCTATCTCTATCTAACTACCTACCTACCTACCTATCTCTATCTATCTATCTACCTACCTACCTATCTCTATCTATCAATCTACCTACCTACCTATCTGTATCTATCTATCTACCTACCTACCTATCTGTATCCATCAATCTACCTACCTACCTATCTCTATCTATCTATCTGCCTACCTACCTATCTGTATCTATCTATCTACCTACCTACCTATCTCTATCTATCTATCTACCTACCTACCTATCTGTATCTATCAATCTACCTACCTACCTATCTCTATCTATCTACCTACCTACCTACCTATGTCTATCTATCTACCTACCTACCTACCTATCTTTATCTATCTATCTACCTACCTACCTATCTGTATCTATCTACCTACCTAGCTACCTATCTCTATCTATCAATCTACCTACCTACCTATCATTATCTATCTATCTACCTACCTACCTATCTGTATCTATCAATCTACCTACCTACCTATCTCTATCTATCTACCTACCTACCTACCTATCTGTCTCTATCTATCTACCTACCTACCAATCTCTATCTATCAATCTACCTTCCTACCTACCTCTATCTATCTACCTAGTTACCTACCTATCTGTATCTATCTATCTACCTACCTACCTATCTGTATCTATCTATCTACCTACCTACCTATCTCTATCTATCAATCTACCTACCTACCTATCTCTATCTATCTACCTACCTACCTATCTGTATCTATCTACCTACCTACCTACCTATGTCTATCTATCTATCTACTTACCTACCTATCTTTATCTATCTATCTATTTACCTACCTACCTATCTTTATCTATCTATCTACCTACCTACCTATCTCTATCTATCTACCTACCTACCTACATTTCTGTATCTATCTATCTACCTACCTACCTATCTGTATCTATCAATCTACCTACCTACCTATCTCTATCTATCTATCTACCTACCTACCTATCTCTATCTATCTATCTACCTACCTATCTGTATCTAGCTATCTACCTACCTACCTATCTGTATATATCTATCTACCTACCTACCTATCTGTATCTATCTATCTACCTACCTACCTATGTCTATCTATCTATCTATCTACCTACCTACCTATCTGTATCTATCTACCTACCTACCTACCTATCTGTATATATCTATCTACCTACCTACCTATCTGTATCTATCTATCTACCTACCTACCTACCTATCTGTATCTATCTATCTACCTACCTACCTATCTCTTTCTATCTATCTTCCTACCTACCTATCTGTCTCTATCAATCTACCTACCTATCTATCTCTATCTATCTACCTACCTAACTATCTCTATCTATCTACCTACCTACCTATCTTTATCTATCTATCTATCTATCTATCTATCTACCTAACTACCTATCTTTATCTATCTACATACCTACCTATCTGTATCTATCAATCTACCTACCTACCTATCTCTATCTATCTACCTACCTACCTACCTATCTGTATCTATCTATCTACCTTCCTACCTACCTATCTGTATCTATCAATCTACCTACCTACCTATCTGTATCTATCTATCTACCTACCTACCTATCTGTATCTACCTATCTACCGACCTACCTATCTCTATCTATCTATCTACCTACCAACCTATCTGTATCTATCAATCTACCTACCTACCTATCTCTATCTATCTATCTGCCTACCTACCTATCTCTATCTATCTACCTACCTACCTACCTATCTCTATCTATCTATCTACCTACCTACCTATCTGTATCTATCTATCTACCTACCTACCTATCTGTATCTATCAATTTACCTACCTACCTATCTCTATCTATCTACCTACCTACCTACCTATCTCTATCTATCTATCTGCCTACCTACCTATCTGTATCTATCTACCTACCTACCTACCTATCTCTATCTATCTATCTACCTACCTACCTATCTGTATCTATCTATCTACCTACCTACCTATCTGTATCTATCAATTTACCTACCTACCTATCTCTATCTATCTATCTACCTACCTACCTATCTCTATCTATCTATCTACCTACCTACCTATCTCTATCTATCTACCTACCTACCTACCTATCTCTATCTATCTACCTACCTACCTATCTCTATCTATCAATCTACCTACCTACCTATCTGTATCTATCTATCTACCTACCTACCTATCTGTACCTATCAATCAACCTACTTACCTATCTCTATCTATCTACCTACCTACCTACCTACCTATCTATCTCTATCTATCCACCTACCTACCTATCTCTATCTATCAATCTACCTACCTACCTATCTCTATCTATCTATCTACCTACCTACCTATCTCTATCTATCTACCTACCTACCTACCTACCTATCTGTATCTATCTACCTACCTACCTATCTGTATCTATCTGTCTACCTACCTACCTATCTGTATCTATCAATCTACCTACCTACCTATCTCTATATACCTACCTACCTATCTGTATCTATCTACCTACCTACCTACCTATGTCTATCTATCTACCTACCTATCTATCTTTATCTATCTATCAACCTACCCTATCTATCTCTATCTATCTACCTACCTACCTAACTATCTCTATCTATCTACCTACCTACCTACCTATCTTTATCTATCTATCTATCTATCTATCTACCTACCTACCTATCTGTATGTATCTATCTACCTACCTACCTATCTGTATCTATCAATCTACCTACCTACCTATCTGTATCTATCTATCTACCTACCTACCTATCTGTATCTATCTATCTACCTACCTACCTATCTGTATCTATCAATCTACCTACCTACCTATCTCTATCTATCTATCTACCTACCTACCTATCTGTGTCTATCAATCTACCTACCTACCTATCTCTATCTATCTATCTACCTACCTACCTATCTATCTGTATCTATCAATTTACCTACCTACCTATCTCTATCTATCTATCTACCTACCTACCTATCTCTATCTATCTATCTACCTACCTACCTATCTCTATCTATCTACCTACCTACCTACCTATCTCTATCTATCTATCTACCTACCTACCTATCTGTATCTATCAATCTACCTACCTAGCTATCTCTATCTACCTACCTACCTACCTACCTATCTGTCTCTATCTATCTACCTACCTACCTATCTCTATCAATCTACCTACCTACCTACCTCAATCTATCTATCTACCTACTTACCTACCTATCTGTATCTATCTATCTACCTACCTACCTATCTGTATCTATCTATCTACCTACCTACCTATCTGTATCTATAAATCTACCTACCTACCTATCTGTATCTATCTACCTACATACCTACCTACCTATCTCTATCTATCTATCTACCCACCTACCTATTTGTATTTATCTATCTACCTACCTACCTATCTTTATCTATCTACCTACTTACCTATCTCTATCTATCTACCTACCTACCTACATATCTGTATCTATCTATTTACCTACCTACCTATCTGTATCTATCTACCTACCTACCTACCTATCTCTATCTATCAATCTACCTACCTACCTATCATTATCTATCTATCTACCTACCTACCTATCTGTATCTATCAATCTACCTACCTACCTATCTCTATCTATCTACCTACGTACCTACCTATCTGTCTCTATCTATCTACCTACCTACCTATCTCTATCTATCAATCTACCTTCCTACCTACCTCTATCTATCTACCTACTTACCTACCTATCTGTATCTATCTATCTACCTACCTACCTATCTGTATCTATCTATCTACCTACCTACCTATCTGTATCTATCAATCTACCTACCTACCTATCTCTATCTATCTACCTACCTACCTATCTGTATCTATCTACCTACCTACCTACCTATGTCTATCTATCTATCTACCTACCTACCTATCTTTATCTATCTATCTACCTACCTACCTATCTTTATCTATCTATCTACCTACCTACCTATCTCTATCTATCTACCTACCTACCTACATATCTGTATCTATCTATCTACCTACCTACCTATCTGTATCTATCAATCTACCTACCTACCTACCTATCTCTATCTATCTATCTACCTACCTACCTATCTCTATCTATCTATCTACCTACCTATCTCTATCTATCTATCTACCTACCTATCTCTATCTATCTATCTAACTACCTACCTATCTGTATCTATCTATCTACCTACCTACCTATCTGTATCTATCAATCTACCTACCTACCTATCTCTATCTATCTACCTACCTACCTATCTGTATCTATCTACCTACCTACCTACCTATGTCTATCTATCTATCTACCTACCTACCTATCTTTATCTATCTATCTACCTACCTACCTATCTTTATCTATCTATCTACCTATCTACCTATCTCTATCTATCTACCTACCTACCTACATATCTGTATCTATCTATCTACCTACCTACCTATCTGTATCTATCAATCTACCTACCTACCTACCTATCTCTATCTATCTATCTACCTACCTACCTATCTCTATCTATCTATCTACCTACCTATCTCTATCTATCTATCTACCTACCTATCTCTATCTATCTATCTAACTACCTCCCTATCTGTATCTGTCTATCTACCTACCTACCTATCTGTATCTATCTATCTACCTACCTACCTATCTCTATCTATCTATCTACCTACCTACCTATCTGTATCTATCAATCTACCTACCTCCCTATGTCTATCTATCTATCTATCTACCTACCTACCTATCTCTATCTATCTACCTACCTACCTACCTATATGTATTTATCTATCTACCTACCTACCTATCTGTATCTATCTACCTACCTACCTACCTATCTGTATATATCTATCTACCTACCTACCTATCTGTATCTATCTATCTACCTACCTACCTACCTATCTGTATCTATCTATCTACCTACCTACCTATCTCTTTCTATCTATCTTCCTACCTACCTATCTGTCTCTATCAATCTACCTACCTATCTATCTCTATCTATCTACCTACCTAACTATCTCTATCTATCTACCTACCTACCTACCTATCTTTATCTATCTATCTATCTATCTACCTAACTACCTATCTGTATCTCTCTATCTATATACCTACCTATCTGTATCTATCAATCTACCTACCTACCTATCTCTATCTATCTACCTACCTACCTACCTATCTGTATCTATCTATCTACCTACCTACCTATCTGTATCTATCAATCTACCTACCTACCTATCTGTATCTATCTATCTACCTACCTACCTATCTGTATCTATCTATCTACCGACCTACCTATCTGTATCTATCAATTTACCTACCTACCTATCTCTATCTATCTACCTACCTACCTACCTATCTCTATCTATCTATCTGCCTACCTACCTATCTGTATCTATCTACCTACCTACCTATCTCTATCTATCTATCTACCTACCTACATATCTGTATCTATCTATCTACCTACCTACCTATCTGTATCTATCAATCTACCTACCTTCCTATCTCTATCTATCTATCTACCTACCTACCTATCTGTATCTATCAATTTACCTACCTACCTATCTCTATCTATCTACCTACCTACCTACCTATCTCTATCTATCTATCTACCTACCTACCTATCTGTATCTATCTATCTACCTACCTACCTATCTATATCTATCAATTTACCTACCTACCTATCTCTATCTATCTACATACCTACCTACCTATCTCTATCTATCTATCTGCCTACCTACCTATCTGTATCTATCTACCTACCTACCTATGTCTATCTATCTATCTACCTACCTACATATCTGTATCTATCTATCTACCTACCTACCTATCTGTATCTATCAATTTACCTACCTACCTATCTCTATCTATCTATCTACCTACCTACCTATCTCTATCTATCTATCTACCTACCTACCTATCTCTATCTATCTACCTACCTACCTACCTATCTCTATCTATCTATCTATCTACCTACCTACCTATCTCTATCTATCAATCTACCTACCTACCTATCTGTATCTATCTATCTACCTACCTACCTATCTGTACCTATCAATCTACCTACCTACCTATCTCTATCTATCTACCTACCTACCTACCTATCTATCTCTATCTATCTACCTACCTACCTATCTCTATCTATCAATCTACCTACCTACCTATCTCTATCTATCTATCTACCTACCTACCTATCTCTATCTATCTACCTACCTACCTACCTATCTGTATCTATCTATCTACCTACCTACCTATCTGTATCTATCTGTCTACCTACCTACCTATCTATATCTATCAATCTACCTACCTACCTATCTCTATCTATATACCTACCTACCTATCTGTATCTATCTACCTACCTACCTACCTATGTCTATCTATCTATCTACCTACCTACCTATCTTTATCTATCTATCTACCTACCTATCTATCTCTATCTATCTACCTAGCTACCTAACTATCTCTATCTATCTATCTACCTACCTACCTATCTTTATCTATCTATCCTTCTACCTACCTACCTATCTGTATCTATCTATCTACCTACCTACCTATCTGTATCTATCAATCTACCTACCTACCTATCTCTATCTATCTATCTACCTACCTACATATCTGTATCTATCTATCTACCTACCTACCTATCTGTATCTATCTATCTACCTACCTACCTATCTGTATCTATCAATCTACCTACCTACCTATCTCTATCTATCTATCTACCTACCTACCTATCTGTGTCTATCAATCTACCTACCTACCTATCTCTATCTATCTACCTACCTACCTACCTATCTCTATCTATCTATCTACCTACCTACCTATCTGTATCTATCAATCTACCTACCTAGCTATCTCTATCTACCTACCTACCTACCTACCTATCTGTCTCTATCTATCTACCTACCTACCTATCTCTATCTATCAATCTACCTACCTACCTACCTCTATCTATCTATCTACCTACTTACCTACCTATCTGTATCTATCTATCTACCTACCTACCTATCTGTATCTATCTATCTACCTACCTACCTATCTGTATCTATCAATCTACCTACCTACCTATCTGTATATATCTACCTACTTACCTACCTGTATCTATCTACATACCTACCTACCTATCTCTATCTATCTATCTAACCACCTACCTATTTGTATTTATCTATCTACCTACCTATCTATCTTTATCTATCTACCTACTTACCTATCTCTATCTATCTACCTACCTACCTACATATCTGTATCTATCTATCTACCTACCTACCTATCTGTATCTATCTACCTACCTACCTACCTATCTCTATCTATCAATCTACCTACCTACCTATCATTATCTATCTATCTACCTACCTACCTATCTGTATCTATCAATCTACCTACCTACCTATCTCTATCTATCTACCTACCTACCTACCTATCTGTCTCTATCTATCTACCTACCTATCTCTATCTATCAATCTACCTTCCTACCTACCTCTATCTATCTACCTACTTACCTACCTATCTGTATCTATCTATCTACCTACCTACCTATCTGTATCTATCTATCTACCTACCTACCTATCTGTATCTATCAATCTACCTACCTACCTATCTCTATCTATCTACCTACCTACCTATCTTTATCTATCAATCTACCTACCTACCTACCTATCTCTATCTATCTATCTACCTACCTACCTATCTCTATCTATCTATCTACCTACCTATCGGTATCTATCTATCTAACTACCTACCTATCTGTATCTATCTATCTACCTACCTACCTATATGTATCTATCTATCTACCTACCTACCTATCTCTATCTATCTATCTACCTACCTACCTATCTGTATCTATCAATCTACCTACCTACCTATGTCTATCTATCTATCTATCTACCTACCTACCTATCTCTATCTATCTACCTACCTACCTACCTATATGTATTTATCTATCTACCTACCTATCTGTATCTATCTACCTACCTACCTACCTATCTGTATATATCTATCTACCTACCTACCTATCTGTATCTATCTATCTACCTACCTACCTACCTATCTGTATCTATCTATCTACCTACCTACCTATCTCTTTCTATCTATCTTCCTACCTACCTATCTGTCTCTATCAATCTACCTACCTATCTATCACTATCTATCTACCTACCTAACTATCTCTATCTATCTACCTACCTACCTATCTTTATCTATCTATCTATCTATCTATCTACCTAACTACCTATCTGTATCTATCTATCTACATACCTACCTATCTGTATCTATCAATCTACCTACCTACCTATCTCTATCTATCTATCTACCTACCTACCTATGTGTATCTATCAATTTACCTACCTACCTATCTCTATCTATCTATCTACCTACCTACCAATCTCTATCTATCTACCTACCTACCTATCTGTATCTATCTATCTACCTACCTACCTATCTGTATCTATCAATCTACCTACCTACCAATCTCTATCTATCTATCTACCTACCTACCTATCTGTGTCTATCAATCTACCTACCTACCTATCTCTATCTATCTATCTACCTACCTACCTATCTGTATCTATCAATTTACCTACCTACCTATCTCTATCTATCTATCTACCTACCTACCAATCTCTATCTATCTATCTACCTACCTACCTATCTCTATCTATCTACCTACCTACCTACCTATCTCTATCTATCTATCTACCTACCTACCTATCTGTGTCTATCAATCTACCTACCTACCTATCTCTATCTATCTATCTACCTACCTACCTATCTGTATCTATCAATTTACCTACCTACCTATCTCTATCTATCTATCTACCTACCTACCAATCTCTATCTATCTATCTACCTACCTACCTATCTCTATCTATCTACCTACCTACCTACCTATCTCTATCTATCTATCTACCTACCTACCTATCTGTATCTATCAATCTACCTACCTAGCTATCTCTATCTACCTACCTACCTACCTACCTATCTGTCTCTATCTATCTACCTACCTACCTATCTCTATCTATCAATCTACCTACCTACCTACCTCTATCTATCTATCTATCTATCTATCTATCTATCTATCTATCTATCTATCTATCTATCTATCTATCTATCTATCTACCTACTTACCTACCTATCTGTATCTATCTATCTACCTACCTACCTATCTGTATCTATCTATCTACCTACCTACCTATCTGTATCTATCAATCTACCTACCTACCTATCTGTATCTATCTACCTACTTACCTACCTGTATCTATCTACATACCTACCTACCTATCTCTATCTATCTATCTACCCACCTACCTATTTGTATTTATCTATCTACCTACCTACCTATCTTTATCTATCTACCTACTTACCTATCTCTATCTATCTACCTACCTACCTACATATCTGTATCTATCTACCTACCTACCTACCTATCTGTATCTATCTACCTACCTACCTACCTATCTCTATCTATCAATCTACCTACCTACCTATCATTATCTATCTATCTACCTACCTACCTATCTGTATCTATCAATCTACCTACCTACCTATCTCTATCTATCTACCTACCTACCTACCTATCTGTCTCTATCTATCTACCTACCTACCTATCTCTATCTATCAATCTACCTTCCTACCTACCTCTATCTATTTACCTACTTACCTACCTATCTGTATCTATCTATCTACCTACCTACCTATCTGTATCTATCTATCTACCTACGTACCTATCTGTATCTATCAATCTACCTACCTACCTATCTCTATCTATCTACCTACCTACCTATCTGTATCTATCTACCTACCTACCTACCTATGTCTATCTATCTATCTACCTACCTACCTATCTTTATCTATCTATCTACCTACCTACCTATCTTTATCTATCTATCTACCTACCTACCTATCTCTATGTATCTACCTACCTACCTACATATCTGTATCTATCTATCTACCTACCTACCTATCTGTATCTATCAATCTACCTACCTACCTACCTATCTCTATCTATCTATCTACCTACCTACCTATCTCTATCTATCTATCTACCTACCTACCTATCTGTATCTATCTATCTACCTACCTACCTATCTCTATCTATCTATCTACCTACCTACCTATCTGTATCTATCAATCTACCTACCTACCTATGTCTATCTATCTATCTATCTATCTATCTATCTATCTATCTATCTATCTATCTATCTACCTACCTACCTATCTCTATCTATCTACCTACCTACCTACCTATATGTATTTATCTATCTACCTACCTACCTATCTGTATCTATCTACCTACCTACCTACCTATCTGTATATATCTATCTACCTACCTACCTATCTGTATCTATCTATCTACCTACCTACCTACCTATCTGTATCTATCTATCTACCTACCTACCTATCTCTTTCTATCTATCTTCCTACCTAGCTATCTGTATCTATCAATCTACCTACCTACCTATCTCTATCTATCTACCTACCTACCTATCTGTATCTATCTACCTACCTACCTACCTATGTCTATCTATCTATCTACCTACCTACCTATCTTTATCTATCTATCTACCTACCTACCTATCTTTATCTATCTATCTACCTACCTACCTATCTCTATCTATCTACCTACCTACCTACATATCTGTATCTATCTATCTACCTACCTACCTATCTGTATCTATCAATCTACCTACCTACCTACCTATCTCTATCTATCTATCTAACTACCTACCTATCTGTATCTATCTATCTACCTACCTACCTATCTCTATCTATCTATCTACCTACCTACCTATCTGTATCTATCAATCTACCTACCTACCTATGTCTATCTATCTATCTATCTACCTACCTACCTATCTCTATCTATCTACCTACCTACCTACCTATATGTATTTATCTATCTACCTACCTACCTATCTGTATCTATCTACCTACCTACCTACCTATCTGTATATATCTATCTACCTACCTACCTATCTGTATCTATCTATCTACCTACCTACCTACCTATCTGTATCTATCTATCTACCTACCTACCTATCTCTTTCTATCTATCTTCCTACCTACCTATCTGTCTCTATCAATCTACCTACCTATCTATCTCTATCTATCTACCTACCTAACTATCAATATCTATCTACCTACCTACCTACCTATCTTTATCTATCTATCTATCTACCTAACTACCTATCTGTATCTATCTATCTACATACCTACCTATCTGTATCTATCAATCTACCTACCTACCTATCACTATCTATCTACCTACCTACCTACCTATCTGTATCTATCTATCTACCTACCTACCTATCTGTATCTATCAATCTACCTACCTACCTATCTGTATCTATCTATCTACCTACCTACCTATCTGTATCTATCTATCTACTGACCTACCTATCTCTATCTATCTATCTACCTACCTACCTATCTGTATCTATCAATTTACCTACCTACCTATCTCTATCTATCTATCTGCCTACCTACCTATCTCTATCTATCTACCTACCTACCTACCTATCTCTATCTATCTATCTACCTACCTACCTATCTGTATCTATCTATCTACCTACCTACCTATCTGTATCTATCAATTTACCTACCTACCTATCTCTATCTATCTATCTACCTACCTACCTATCTCTATCTATCTATCTGCCTACCTACCTATCTGTATCTATCTACCTCCGTACCTACCTATCTCTATCTATCTACCTACCTACCTATCTCTATCTATCTATCTACCTACCTACCTATCTCTATCTATCTATCTACTTACCTACCTATCTCTATCTAACTACCTACCTACCTACCTATCTCTATCTATCTATCTACCTACCTACCTATCTCTATCTATCAATCTACCTACCTACCTATGTCTATCTATCTATCTACCTACCTACCTATCTTTATCTATCTATCTACCTACCTACCTATCTTTATCTATCTATCTACCTATCTACCTATCTCTATCTATCTACCTACCTACCTACATATCTGTATCTATCTATCTACCTACCTACCTATCTGTATCTATCAATCTACCTACCTACCTACCTATCTCTATCTATCTATCTACCTACCTACCTATCTCTATCTATCTATCTACCTACCTATCTCTATCTATCTATCTACCTACCTATCTCTATCTATCTATCTAACTACCTACCTATCTGTATCTGTCTATCTACCTACCTACCTATCTGTATCTATCTATCTACCTACCTACCTATCTCTATCTATCTATCTACCTACCTACCTATCTGTATCTATCAATCTACCTACCTCCCTATGTCTATCTATCTATCTATCTACCTACCTACCTATCTCTATCTATCTACCTACCTACCTACCTATATGTATTTATCTATCTACCTACCTACCTATCTGTATCTATCTACCTACCTACCTACCTATCTGTATATATCTATCTACCTACCTACCTATCTGTATCTATCTATCTACCTACCTACCTACCTATCTGTATCTATCTATCTACCTACCTACCTATCTCTTTCTATCTATCTTCCTACCTACCTATTTGTCTCTATCAATCTACCTACCTATCTATCTCTATCTATCTACCTACCTAACTATCTCTATCTATCTACCTACCTACCTACCTATCTTTATCTATCTATCTATCTATCTACCTAACTACCTATCTGTATCTCTCTATCTATATACCTACCTATCTGTATCTATCAATCTACCTACCTACCTATCTCTATCTATCTACCTACCTACCTACCTATCTGTATCTATCTATCTACCTACCTACCTATCTGTATCTATCAATCTACCTACCTACCTATCTGTATCTATCTATCTACCTACCTACCTATCTGTATCTATCTATCTACCGACCTACCTATCTGTATCTATCAATTTACCTACCTACCTATCTCTATCTATCTACCTACCTACCTACCTATCTCTATCTATCTATCTACCTACCTACCTATCTGTATCTATCTATCTACCTACCTACCTATCTATATCTATCAATTTACCTACCTACCTATCTCTATCTATCTACATACCTACCTACCTATCTCTATCTATCTATCTGCCTACCTACCTATCTGTATCTATCTACCTACCTACCTATCTCTATCTATCTATCTACCTACCTACATATCTGTATCTATCTATCTACCTACCTACCTATCTGTATCTATCAATCTACCTACCTTCCTATCTCTATCTATCTATCTACCTACCTACCTATCTGTATCTATCAATTTACCCACCTACCTATCTCTATCTATCTACCTACCTACCTACCTATCTCTATCTATCTATCTACCTACCTACCTATCTGTATCTATCTATCTACCTACCTACCTATCTATATCTATCAATTTACCTACCTACCTATCTCTATCTATCTACATACCTACCTACCTATCTCTATCTATCTATCTGCCTACCTACCTATCTGTATCTATCTACCTACCTACCTATCTCTATCTATCTATCTACCTACCTACATATCTGTATCTATCTATCTACCTACCTACCTATCTGTATCTATCAATTTACCTACCTACCTATCTCTATCTATCTATCTACCTACCTACCTATCTCTATCTATCTATCTACCTACCTACCTATCTCTATCTATCTACCTACCTACCTACCTATCTCTATCTATCTATCTATCTACCTACCTACCTATCTCTATCTATCAATCTACCTACCTACCTATCTGTATCTATCTATCTACCTACCTACCTATCTGTACCTACCAATCTACCTACCTACCTATCTCTATCTATCTACCTACCTACCTACCTATCTATCTCTATCTATCTACCTACCTACCTACCTATCTTTATCTATCTATCTATCTATCTACCTAACTACCTATCTGTATCTCTCTATCTATATACCTACCTATCTGTATCTATCAATCTACCTACCTACCTATCTCTATCTATCTACCTACCTACCTACCTATCTGTATCTATCTATCTACCTACCTACCTATCTGTATCTATCAATCTACCTACCTACCTATCTGTATCTATCTATCTACCTACCTACCTATCTGTATCTATCTATCTACCGACCTACCTATCTGTATCTATCAATTTACCTACCTACCTATCTCTATCTATCTACCTACCTACCTACCTATCTCTATCTATCTATCTACCTACCTACCTATCTGTATCTATCTATCTACCTACCTACCTATCTATATCTATCAATTTACCTACCTACCTATCTCTATCTATCTACATACCTACCTACCTATCTCTATCTATCTATCTGCCTACCTACCTATCTGTATCTATCTACCTACCTACCTATCTCTATCTATCTATCTACCTACCTACATATCTGTATCTATCTATCTACCTACCTACCTATCTGTATCTATCAATCTACCTACCTTCCTATCTCTATCTATCTATCTACCTACCTACCTATCTGTATCTATCAATTTACCCACCTACCTATCTCTATCTATCTACCTACCTACCTACCTATCTCTATCTATCTATCTACCTACCTACCTATCTGTATCTATCTATCTACCTACCTACCTATCTATATCTATCAATTTACCTACCTACCTATCTCTATCTATCTACATACCTACCTACCTATCTCTATCTATCTATCTGCCTACCTACCTATCTGTATCTATCTACCTACCTACCTATCTCTATCTATCTATCTACCTACCTACATATCTGTATCTATCTATCTACCTACCTACCTATCTGTATCTATCAATTTACCTACCTACCTATCTCTATCTATCTATCTACCTACCTACCTATCTCTATCTATCTATCTACCTACCTACCTATCTCTATCTATCTACCTACCTACCTACCTATCTCTATCTATCTATCTATCTACCTACCTACCTATCTCTATCTATCAATCTACCTACCTACCTATCTGTATCTATCTATCTACCTACCTACCTATCTGTACCTACCAATCTACCTACCTACCTATCTCTATCTATCTACCTACCTACCTACCTATCTATCTCTATCTATCTACCTACCTACCTATCTCTATCTATCAATCTACCTACCTACCTATCTCTATCTATCTATCTACCTACCTACCTATCTCTATCTATCTACCTACCTACCTACCTATCTGTATCTATCTATCTACCTACCTACCTATCTGTATCTATCTGTCTACCTACCTACCTATCTATATCTATCAATCTACCTACCTACCTATCTCTATCTATATACCTACCTACCTATCTGTATCTATCTACCTACCTACCTACCTATGTCTATCTATCTATCTACCTACCAACCTATCTTTATCTATCTATCTACCTACCTATCTATCTCTATCTATCTACCTAGCTACCTAACTATCTCTATCTATCTATCTACCTACCTACCTATCTTTATCTATCTATCCTTCTACCTACCTACCTATCTGTATCTATCTATCTACCTACCTACCTATCTGTATCTATCAATCTACCTACCTACCTATCTCTATCTATCTATCTACCTACCTACATATCTGTATCTATCTATCTACCTACCTACCTATCTGTATCTATCTATCTACCTACCTACCTATCTGTATCTATCAATCTACCTACCTACCTATCTCTATCTATCTATCTACCTACCTACCTATCTGTGTCTATCAATCTACCTACCTACCTATCTCTATCTATCTACCTACCTACCTACCTATCTCTATCTATCTATCTACCTACCTACCTATCTGTATCTATCAATCTACCTACCTAGCTATCTCTATCTACCTACCTACCTACCTACCTATCTGTCTCTATCTATCTACCTACCTACCTATCTCTATCTATCAATCTACCTACCTACCTACCTCTATCTATCTATCTACCTACTTACCTACCTATCTGTATCTATCTATCTACCTACCTACCTATCTGTATCTATCTATCTACCTACCTACCTATCTGTATCTATCAATCTACCTACCTACCTATCTGTATATATCTACCTACTTACCTACCTGTATCTATCTACATACCTACCTACCTATCTCTATCTATCTATCTACCCACCTACCTATTTGTATTTATCTATCTACCTACCTATCTATCTTTATCTATCTACCTACTTACCTATCTCTATCTATCTACCTACCTACCTACATATCTGTATCTATCTATCTACCTACCTACCTATCTGTATCTATCTACCTACCTACCTACCTATCTCTATCTATCAATCTACCTACCTACCTATCATTATCTATCTATCTACCTACCTACCTATCTGTATCTATCAATCTACCTACCTACCTATCTCTATCTATCTACCTACCTACCTACCTATCTGTCTCTATCTATCTACCTACCTATCTCTATCTATCAATCTACCTTCCTACCTACCTCTATCTATCTACCTACTTACCTACCTATCTGTATCTATCTATCTACCTACCTACCTATCTGTATCTATCTATCTACCTACCTATCTATCTGTATCTATCAATCTACCTACCTACCTATCTCTATCTATCTACCTACCTACCTATCTTTATCTATCAATCTACCTACCTACCTACCTATCTCTATCTATCTATCTACCTACCTACCTATCTCTATCTATCTATCTACCTACCTATCGGTATCTATCTATCTAACTACCTACCTATCTGTATCTATCTATCTACCTACCTACCTATATGTATCTATCTATCTACCTACCTACCTATCTCTATCTATCTATCTACCTACCTACCTATCTGTATCTATCAATCTACCTACCTACCTATGTCTATCTATCTATCTATCTACCTACCTACCTATCTCTATCTATCTACCTACCTACCTACCTATATGTATTTATCTATCTACCTACCTATCTGTATCTATCTACCTACCTACCTACCTATCTGTATATATCTATCTACCTACCTACCTATCTGTATCTATCTATCTACCTACCTACCTACCTATCTGTATCTATCTATCTACCTACCTACCTATCTCTTTCTATCTATCTTCCTACCTACCTATCGGTCTCTATCAATCTACCTACCTATCTATCACTATCTATCTACCTACCTAACTATCTCTATCTATCTACCTACCTACCTATCTTTATCTATCTATCTATCTATCTATCTACCTAACTACCTATCTGTATCTATCTATCTACATACCTACCTATCTGTATCTATCAATCTACCTACCTACCTATCTCTATCTATCTATCTACCTACCTACCTATCTGTATCTATCAATTTACCTACCTACCTATCTCTATCTATCTATCTACCTACCTACCAATCTCTATCTATCTACCTACCTACCTATCTGTATCTATCTATCTACCTACCTACCTATCTGTATCTATCAATCTACCTACCTACCAATCTCTATCTATCTATCTACCTACCTACCTATCTGTGTCTATCAATCTACCTACCTACCTATCTCTATCTATCTATCTACCTACCTACCTATCTGTATCTATCAATTTACCTACCTACCTATCTCTATCTATCTATCTACCTACCTACCAATCTCTATCTATCTATCTACCTACCTACCTATCTCTATCTATCTACCTACCTACCTACCTATCTCTATCTATCTATCTACCTACCTACCTATCTGTGTCTATCAATCTACCTACCTACCTATCTCTATCTATCTACCTACCTACCTACCTATCTGTATCTATCAATTTACCTACCTACCTATCTCTATCTATCTATCTACCTACCTACCAATCTCTATCTATCTATCTACCTACCTACCTATCTCTATCTATCTACCTACCTACCTACCTATCTCTATCTATCTATCTACCTACCTACCTATCTGTATCTATCAATCTACCTACCTAGCTATCTCTATCTACCTACCTACCTACCTACCTATCTGTCTCTATCTATCTACCTACCTACCTATCTCTATCTATCAATCTACCTACCTACCTACCTCTATCTATCTATCTATCTATCTATCTATCTATCTATCTATCTATCTATCTATCTATCTACCTACTTACCTACCTATCTGTATCTATCTATCTACCTACCTACCTATCTGTATCTATCTATCTACCTACCTACCTATCTGTATCTATCAATCTACCTACCTACCTATCTGTATCTATCTACCTACTTACCTACCTGTATCTATCTACATACCTACCTACCTATCTCTATCTATCTATCTACCCACCTACCTATTTGTATTTATCTATCTACCTACCTACCTATCTTTATCTATCTACCTACTTACCTATCTCTATCTATCTACCTACCTACCTACATATCTGTATCTATCTATCTACCTACCTACCTATCTGTATCTATCTACCTACCTACCTACCTATCTCTATCTATCAATCTACCTACCTACCTATCATTATCTATCTATCTACCTACCTACCTATCTGTATCTATCAATCTACCTACCTACCTATCTCTATCTATCTACCTACCTACCTACCTATCTGTCTCTATCTATCTACCTACCTACCTATCTCTATCTATCAATCTACCTTCCTACCTACCTCTATCTATTTACCTACTTACCTACCTATCTGTATCTATCTATCTACCTACCTACCTATCTGTATCTATCTATCTACCTACGTACCTATCTGTATCTATCAATCTACCTACCTACCTATCTCTATCTATCTACCTACCTACCTATCTGTATCTATCTACCTACCTACCTACCTATGTCTATCTATCTATCTACCTACCTACCTATCTTTATCTATCTATCTACCTACCTACCTATCTTTATCTATCTATCTACCTACCTACCTATCTCTATGTATCTACCTACCTACCTACATATCTGTATCTATCTATCTACCTACCTACCTATCTGTATCTATCAATCTACCTACCTACCTACCTATCTCTATCTATCTATCTACCTACCTACCTATCTCTATCTATCTATCTACCTACCTACCTATCTGTATCTATCTATCTAACTACATACCTATCTGTATCTATCTATCTACCTACCTACCTATCTGTATCTATCTATCTACCTACCTACCTATCTCTATCTATCTATCTACCTACCTACCTATCTGTATCTATCAATCTACCTACCTACCTATGTCTATCTATCTATCTATCTATCTATCTATCTATCTATCTACCTACCTACCTATCTCTATCTATCTACCTACCTACCTACCTATATGTATTTATCTATCTACCTACCTACCTATCTGTATCTATCTACCTACCTACCTACCTATCTGTATATATCTATCTACCTACCTACCTATCTGTATCTATCTATCTACCTACCTACCTACCTATCTGTATCTATCTATCTACCTACCTACCTATCTCTTTCTATCTATCTTCCTACCTAGCTATCTGTATCTATCAATCTACCTACCTACCTATCTCTATCTATCTACCTACCTACCTATCTGTATCTATCTACCTACCTACCTACCTATGTCTATCTATCTATCTACCTACCTACCTATCTTTATCTATCTATCTACCTACCTACCTATCTTTATCTATCTATCTACCTACCTACCTATCTCTATCTATCTACCTACCTACCTACATATCTGTATCTATCTATCTACCTACCTACCTATCTGTATCTATCAATCTACCTACCTACCTACCTATCTCTATCTATCTATCTACCTACCTACCTATCTCTATCTATCTATCTACCTACCTACCTATCTGTATCTATCTATCTACCTACCTACCTATCTCTATCTATCTATCTACCTACCTACCTATCTGTATCTATCAATCTACCTACCTACCTATGTCTATCTATCTATCTATCTACCTACCTACCTATCTCTATCTATCTACCTACCTACCTACCTATATGTATTTATCTATCTACCTACCTACCTATCTGTATCTATCTACCTACCTACCTACCTATCTGTATATATCTATCTACCTACCTACCTATCTGTATCTATCTATCTACCTACCTACCTACCTATCTGTATCTATCTATCTACCTACCTACCTATCTCTTTCTATCTATCTTCCTACCTACCTATCTGTCTCTATCAATCTACCTACCTATCTATCTCTATCTATCTACCTACCTAACTATCAATATCTATCTACCTACCTACCTACCTATCTTTATCTATCTATCTATCTACCTAACTACCTATCTGTATCTATCTATCTACATACCTACCTATCTGTATCTATCAATCTACCTACCTACCTATCACTATCTATCTACCTACCTACCTACCTATCTGTATCTATCTATCTACCTACCTACCTATCTGTATCTATCAATCTACCTACCTACCTATCTGTATCTATCTATCTACCTACCTACCTATCTGTATCTATCTATCTACTGACCTACCTATCTCTATCTATCTATCTACCTACCTACCTATCTGTATCTATCAATTTACCTACCTACCTATCTCTATCTATCTATCTGCCTACCTACCTATCTCTATCTATCTACCTACCTACCTACCTATCTCTATCTATCTATCTACCTACCTACCTATCTGTATCTATCTATCTACCTACCTACCTATCTGTATCTATCAATTTACCTACCTACCTATCTCTATCTATCTATCTACCTACCTACCTATCTCTATCTATCTATCTGCCTACCTACCTATCTGTATCTATCTACCTCCGTACCTACCTATCTCTATCTATCTACCTACCTACCTATCTCTATCTATCTATCTACCTACCTACCTATCTCTATCTATCTATCTACTTACCTACCTATCTCTATCTAACTACCTACCTACCTACCTATCTCTATCTATCTATCTACCTACCTACCTATCTCTATCTATCAATCTACCTACCTACCTATCTGTATCTATCTATCTACCTACCTACCTATCTGTATCCATCAATCTACCTACCTACCTATCTCTATCTATCTATCTGCCTACCTACCTATCTGTATCTATCTATCTACCTACCTACCTATCTCTATCTATCTATCTACCTACCTACCTATCTGTATCTATCAATCTACCTACCTACCTATGTCTATCTATCTATCTATCTACCTACCTATCTGTGTCTATCTATCTACCTACCTATCTGTATCTATCTATCTACCTACCTACCTATCTGTATCTATCAATCTACCTACCTACCTATCACTATCTATCTATCTATCTACCTACCTACCTATCTGTATCTATCTATCTACCTACCTACCTATCTCTATCTATCAATCTACCTACCTACCTACCTCTATCTATCTATCTACCTACTTACCTACCTATCTGTATCTATCTATCTACCTACCTACCTATCTGGATCTATCTATCTACCTACCTACCTATCTGGATCTATCAATCTACCTACCTACCTATCTGTATCTATCTACCTACTTACCTACCTGTATCGATCTACATACCTACCTACCTATCTCTATCTATCTATCTACCTACCTATCTCTATCTATCTATCTACCTACCTACCTATCTCTATCTATCTACCTACCTACCTACCTATCTCTATCTATCTATCTACCTACCTACCTATCTCTATCTATCAATCTACCTACCTACCTATCTCTATCTATCTACCTACCTACCTACCTATCTCTATCTATCTATCTACCTACCTACCTATCTGTATCTATCAATCTACCTACCTAGCTATCTCTATCTACCTACCTACCTACCTACCTACCTATCTGTCTCTATCTATCTACCTACCTACCTATCTCTATCTATCAATCTACCTACCTACCTACCTCTATCTATCTATCTACCTACTTACCTACCTATCTGTATCTATCTATCTACCTACCTACCTATCTGTATCTATCTATCTACCTACCTACCTATCTGTATCTATCAATCTACCTACCTACCTATCTGTATCTATCTACCTACTTACCTACCTGTATCGATCTACATACCTACCTACCTATCTCTATCTATCTACCCACCTACCTATTTGTATTTATCTATCTACCTACCTACCTATCTTTATCTATCTACCTACTTACCTATCTCTATCTATCTACCTACCTACCTACATATCTGTATCTATCTATCTACCTACCTACCTATCTGTATCTATCTACCTACCTACCTACCTATCTCTATCTATCAATCTACCTACCTACCTATCATTATCTATCTATCAACCTACCTACCTATCTGTATCTATCAATCTACCTTCCTACCTACCTCTATCTATCTACCTACTTACCTACCTATCTGTATCTATCTATCTACCTACCTACCTATCTGTATCTATCTCTCTACCTACCTACCTATCTGTATCTATCAATCTACCTACCTACCTATCTCTATCTATCTACCTACCTACCTATCTGTATCTATCAATCTACCTACCTACCTACCTATCTCTATCTATCTATCTACCTACCTACCTACCTATCTCTATCTATCTATCTACCTACCTATCTGTATCTATCTATCTACCTACCTACCTATCTGTATCTATCTATCTACCTACCTACCTATCTCTATCTATCTATCTACCTACCTACCTATCTGTATCTATCAATCTACCTACCTACCTATGTCTATCTATCTATCTATCTACCTACCTACCTATCTCTATCTATCTACCTACCTACCTACCTATATGTATTTATCTATCTACCTACCTACCTATCTGTATCTATCTACCTACCTACCTACCTATCTGTATATATCTATCTACCTACCTACCTATCTGTATCTATCTATCTACCTACCTACCTACCTACCTATCTGTATCTATCTATCTACCTACCTACCTATCTCTTTCTATCTGTCTTCCTACCTACCTATCTGTCTCTATCAATCTACCTACCTATCTATCTCTATCTACCTACCTAACTATCTCTATCTATCTACCTACCTACCTACCTATCTTTATCTATCTATCTATCTACCTAACTACCTATCTGTATCTATCTATCTACATACCTACCTATCTGTATCTATCAATCTACCTACCTACCTATCTCTATCTATCTACCTACCTACCTACCTATTTGTATCTATCTATCTACCTACCTACCTATCTGTATCTATCTATCTACCTACCTACCTATCTGTATCTATCTATCTACCTACCTACCTATCTGTATCTATCTATCTACCTACCTACCTATCTGTATCTATCAATCTACCTACCTACCTAAATCTATCTATCTATCTATCTATCTATCTACCTACCTACCTATCTGTGTCTATCAATCTACCTACCTACCTATCTCTATCTATCTATCTACCTACCTACCTATCTGTATCTATCAATTTACCTACCTACCTATCTCTATCTATCTACCTACCTACCTACCTATCTCTATCTATCAATCTACCTACCTACCTATCTGTATCTATCTACCTACCTACCTACCTACCTATCTGTCTCTATCTATCTACCTACATACCTATCTCTATCTATCAATCTACCTACCTACCTATCTCTATCTATCTATCTACCTACCTACCTATCTGTATCTATCTATCTACCTACCTACCTATCTTTATCTATCAATTTACCTACCTACCTATCTCTATCTATCTATCTACCTACCTATCTCTATCCATCTATCTACCTACCTACCTATCTCTATCTATCTACCTACCTACCTACCTATCTCTATCTATCTATCTACCTACCTGCCTATCTCTATCTATCAATCTACCTACCTATCTATCTGTATCTATCTATCTACCTACCTACCTATCTGTATCTATCAATCTACCTACCTACCTATCTCTATCTGTCTACCTACCTACCTACCTATCTATCTCTATCTATCTACCTACCTACCTATCTCTATCTATCAATCTACCTACCTACATATCTCTATCTATCTACCTACCTACCAACCTATCTGTATCTATCTATCTACCTACCTACCTATCTGTATCTATCTGTCTACCTACCTACCTACCTATCTGTATCTATCAATCTACCTACCTACCTATCTCTATCTATCTACCTACCTACCTATCTGTATCTATCTACCTACCTACCTACCTATGTCTATCTATCTATCTACCTACCTACCTATCTTTATCCATCTATCTATCTACCTATCTATCTCTATCTATCTACCTACCTACCTAACTATCTCTATCTAGCTACCTACCTACCTACCTACCTACCTATCTTTATCTATCTATCTACCTACCTATCTGTATCTATCTATCTACCTACCTACCTATCTGTATCTATCAATCTACCTACCTACCTATCTCTATCTATCTATCTATCTACCTACCTACCTATCTGTATCTACCTACCTACCTACCTACCTATCTGTATCTATCTACCTACCTACCTACCTATCTGTATCTATCTATCTACCTACCTACCTATCTGTATCTATCTATCTACCTACCTACCTATCTGTTTCTATCTATCTACCTATCTACCTATCTGTATCTATCAATCTACCTACCTACCTATCTCTATCTATCTATCTACCTACCTACCTATCTCTATCTATCTACCTACCTACCTACCTATCTGTATCTATCTACCTACCTACCTACCTATATGTATTTATCTATCTACCTACCTATCTATCTCTATCTATCTACCTACCTACCTACCTATCTTTATCTATCTATCTATCTATCTATCTATCTATCTATCTATCTATCTATCTATCTATCTACGTAACTACCTATCTGTATCTATCTACCTACCTACCTATCTGTATCTATCAATCTACCTACCTACCTACCTATCTCTATCTATCTACATACCTACCCATGTCTATCTATCTACCTACCTACCTACATATCTGTATCTATCTATCTACCTACCTACCTATCTGTATCTATCAATCTACCTACCTACCTATCTCTATCTATCTATCTACCTACCTACCTATCTCTATCTATCTATCTATCTACCTACCTATCTGTATCTATCTATCTAACTACCTACCTATCTGTATCTATCTATCTACCTACCTACCTATCTGTGTCTATCAATCTACCTACCTACCTATCTCTATCTATCTATCTACCTACCTACCTATCTGTATCTATCAATTTACCTACCTACCTATCTCTATCTATCTATCTACCTACCTACCAATCTCTATCTATCTATCTACCTACCTACCTATCTCTATCTATCTACCTACCTACCTACCTATCTCTATCTATCTATCTACCTACCTACCTATCTGTATCTATCAATCTACCTACCTAGCTATCTCTATCTACCTACCTACCTACCTACCTATCTGTCTCTATCTATCTACCTACCTACCTATCTCTATCTATCAATCTACCTACCTACCTACCTACCTCTATCTATCTATCTATCTATCTATCTATCTATCTATCTATCTATCTATCTATCTACCTACTTACCTACCTATCTGTATCTATCTATCTACCTACCTACCTATCTGTATCTATCTATCTACCTACCTACCTATCTGTATCTATCAATCTACCTACCTACCTATCTGTATCTATCTACCTACTTACCTACCTGTATCTATCTACATACCTACCTACCTATCTCTATCTATCTATCTACCCACCTACCTATTTGTATTTATCTATCTACCTACCTACCTATCTTTATCTATCTACCTACTTACCTATCTCTATCTATCTACCTACCTACCTACATATCTGTATCTATCTATCTACCTACCTACCTATCTGTATCTATCTACCTACCTACCTACCTATCTCTATCTATCAATCTACCTACCTACCTATCATTATCTATCTATCTACCTACCTACCTATCTGTATCTATCAATCTACCTACCTACCTATCTCTATCTATCTACCTACCTACCTACCTATCTGTCTCTATCTATCTACCTACCTACCTATCTCTATCTATCAATCTACCTTCCTACCTACCTCTATCTATTTACCTACTTACCTACCTATCTGTATCTATCTATCTACCTACCTACCTATCTGTATCTATCTATCTACCTACGTACCTATCTGTATCTATCAATCTACCTACCTACCTATCTCTATCTATCTACCTACCTACCTATCTGTATCTATCTACCTACCTACCTACCTATGTCTATCTATCTATCTACCTACCTACCTATCTTTATCTATCTATCTACCTACCTACCTATCTTTATCTATCTATCTACCTACCTACCTATCTCTATGTATCTACCTACCTACCTACATATCTGTATCTATCTATCTACCTACCTACCTATCTGTATCTATCAATCTACCTACCTACCTACCTATCTCTATCTATCTATCTACCTACCTACCTATCTCTATCTATCTATCTACCTACCTACCTATCTGTATCTATCTATCTACCTACCTACCTATCTCTATCTATCTATCTACCTACCTACCTATCTCTATCTATCTATCTACCTACCTACCTATCTGTTTCTATCTATCTACCTATCTACCTATCTGTATCTATCAATCTACCTACCTACCTATCTCTATCTATCTATCTACCTACCTACCTATCTCTATCTATCTACCTACCTACCTACCTATCTGTATCTATCTACCTACCTACCTACCTATATGTATTTATCTATCTACCTACCTATCTATCTCTATCTATCTACCTACCTACCTACCTATCTTTATCTATCTATCTATCTATCTATCTATCTATCTATCTATCTATCTATCTATCTATCTATCTATCTACGTAACTACCTATCTGTATCTATCTACCTACCTACCTATCTGTATCTATCAATCTACCTACCTACCTACCTATCTCTATCTATCTACATACCTACCCATGTCTATCTATCTACCTACCTACCTACATATCTGTATCTATCTATCTACCTACCTACCTATCTGTATCTATCAATCTACCTACCTACCTATCTCTATCTATCTATCTACCTACCTACCTATCTCTATCTATCTATCTATCTACCTACCTATCTGTATCTATCTATCTAACTACCTACCTATCTGTATCTATCTATCTACCTACCTACCTATCTGTGTCTATCAATCTACCTACCTACCTATCTCTATCTATCTATCTACCTACCTACCTATCTGTATCTATCAATTTACCTACCTACCTATCTCTATCTATCTATCTACCTACCTACCAATCTCTATCTATCTATCTACCTACCTACCTATCTCTATCTATCTACCTACCTACCTACCTATCTCTATCTATCTATCTACCTACCTACCTATCTGTATCTATCAATCTACCTACCTAGCTATCTCTATCTACCTACCTACCTACCTACCTATCTGTCTCTATCTATCTACCTACCTACCTATCTCTATCTATCAATCTACCTACCTACCTACCTCTATCTATCTATCTATCTATCTATCTATCTATCTATCTATCTATCTATCTATCTATCTACCTACTTACCTACCTATCTGTATCTATCTATCTACCTACCTACCTATCTGTATCTATCTATCTACCTACCTACCTATCTGTATCTATCAATCTACCTACCTACCTATCTGTATCTATCTACCTACTTACCTACCTGTATCTATCTACATACCTACCTACCTATCTCTATCTATCTATCTACCCACCTACCTATTTGTATTTATCTATCTACCTACCTACCTATCTTTATCTATCTACCTACTTACCTATCTCTATCTATCTACCTACCTACCTACATATCTGTATCTATCTATCTACCTACCTACCTATCTGTATCTATCTACCTACCTACCTACCTATCTCTATCTATCAATCTACCTACCTACCTATCATTATCTATCTATCTACCTACCTACCTATCTGTATCTATCAATCTACCTACCTACCTATCTCTATCTATCTACCTACCTACCTACCTATCTGTCTCTATCTATCTACCTACCTACCTATCTCTATCTATCAATCTACCTTCCTACCTACCTCTATCTATTTACCTACTTACCTACCTATCTGTATCTATCTATCTACCTACCTACCTATCTGTATCTATCTATCTACCTACGTACCTATCTGTATCTATCAATCTACCTACCTACCTATCTCTATCTATCTACCTACCTACCTATCTGTATCTATCTACCTACCTACCTACCTATGTCTATCTATCTATCTACCTACCTACCTATCTTTATCTATCTATCTACCTACCTACCTATCTTTATCTATCTATCTACCTACCTACCTATCTCTATGTATCTACCTACCTACCTACATATCTGTATCTATCTATCTACCTACCTACCTATCTGTATCTATCAATCTACCTACCTACCTACCTATCTCTATCTATCTATCTACCTACCTACCTATCTCTATCTATCTATCTACCTACCTACCTATCTGTATCTATCTATCTACCTACCTACCTATCTCTATCTATCTATCTACCTACCTACCTATCTGTATCTATCAATCTACCTACCTACCTATGTCTGTCTATCTATCTATCTATCTATCTATCTATCTATCTATCTATCTATCTATCTATCTATCTACCTACCTACCTATCTCTATCTATCTACCTACCTACCTACCTATATGTATTTATCTATCTACCTACCTACCTATCTGTATCTATCTACCTACCTACCTACCTATCTGTATATATCTATCTACCTACCTACCTATCTGTATCTATCTATCTACCTACCTACCTACCTATCTGTATCTATCTATCTACCTACCTACCTATCTCTTTCTATCTATCTTCCTACCTAGCTATCTGTATCTATCAATCTACCTACCTACCTATCTCTATCTATCTACCTACCTACCTATCTGTATCTATCTACCTACCTACCTACCTATGTCTATCTATCTATCTACCTACCTACCTATCTTTATCTATCTATCTACCTACCTACCTATCTTTATCTATCTATCTACCTACCTACCTATCTCTATCTATCTACCTACCTACCTACATATCTGTATCTATCTATCTACCTACCTACCTATCTGTATCTATCAATCTACCTACCTACCTACCTATCTCTATCTATCTATCTAACTACCTACCTATCTGTATCTATCTATCTACCTACCTACCTATCTCTATCTATCTATCTACCTACCTACCTATCTGTATCTATCAATCTACCTACCTACCTATGTCTATCTATCTATCTATCTACCTACCTACCTATCTCTATCTATCTACCTACCTACCTACCTATATGTATTTATCTATCTACCTACCTACCTATCTGTATCTATCTACCTACCTACCTACCTATCTGTATATATCTATCTACCTACCTACCTATCTGTATCTATCTATCTACCTACCTACCTACCTACCTATCTGTATCTATCTATCTACCTACCTACCTATCTCTTTCTATCTATCTTCCTACCTACCTATCTGTCTCTATCAATCTACCTACCTATCTATCTCTATCTATCTACCTACCTAACTATCAATATCTATCTACCTACCTACCTACCTATCTTTATCTATCTATCTATCTACCTAACTACCTATCTGTATCTATCTATCTACATACCTACCTATCTGTATCTATCAATCTACCTACCTACCTATCACTATCTATCTACCTACCTACCTACCTATCTGTATCTATCTATCTACCTACCTACCTATCTGTATCTATCAATCTACCTACCTACCTATCTGTATCTATCTATCTACCTACCTACCTATCTGTATCTATCTATCTACTGACCTACCTATCTCTATCTATCTATCTACCTACCTACCTATCTGTATCTATCAATTTACCTACCTACCTATCTCTATCTATCTATCTGCCTACCTACCTATCTCTATCTATCTACCTACCTACCTACCTATCTCTATCTATCTATCTACCTACCTACCTATCTGTATCTATCTATCTACCTACCTACCTATCTGTATCTATCAATTTACCTACCTACCTATCTCTATCTATCTATCTACCTACCTACCTATCTCTATCTATCTATCTGCCTACCTACCTATCTGTATCTATCTACCTCCGTACCTACCTATCTCTATCTATCTACCTACCTACCTATCTCTATCTATCTATCTACCTACCTACCTATCTCTATCTATCTATCTACTTACCTACCTATCTCTATCTAACTACCTACCTACCTACCTATCTCTATCTATCTATCTACCTACCTACCTATCTCTATCTATCAATCTACCTACCTACCTATGTCTATCTATCTATCTACCTACCTACCTATCTTTATCTATCTATCTACCTACCTACCTATCTTTATCTATCTATCTACCTATCTACCTATCTCTATCTATCTACCTACCTACCTACATATCTGTATCTATCTATCTACCTACCTACCTATCTGTATCTATCAATCTACCTACCTACCTACCTATCTCTATCTATCTATCTACCTACCTACCTATCTCTATCTATCTATCTACCTACCTATCTCTATCTATCTATCTACCTACCTATCTCTATCTATCTATCTAACTACCTACCTATCTGTATCTGTCTATCTACCTACCTACCTATCTGTATCTATCTATCTACCTACCTACCTATCTCTATCTATCTATCTACCTACCTACCTATCTGTATCTATCAATCTACCTACCTCCCTATGTCTATCTATCTATCTATCTACCTACCTACCTATCTCTATCTATCTACCTACCTACCTACCTATATGTATTTATCTATCTACCTACCTACCTATCTGTATCTATCTACCTACCTACCTACCTATCTGTATATATCTATCTACCTACCTACCTATCTGTATCTATCTATCTACCTACCTACCTACCTATCTGTATCTATCTATCTACCTACCTACCTATCTCTTTCTATCTATCTTCCTACCTACCTATTTGTCTCTATCAATCTACCTACCTATCTATCTCTATCTATCTACCTACCTAACTATCTCTATCTATCTACCTACCTACCTACCTATCTTTATCTATCTATCTATCTATCTACCTAACTACCTATCTGTATCTCTCTATCTATATACCTACCTATCTGTATCTATCAATCTACCTACCTACCTATCTCTATCTATCTACCTACCTACCTACCTATCTGTATCTATCTATCTACCTACCTACCTATCTGTATCTATCAATCTACCTACCTACCTATCTGTATCTATCTATCTACCTACCTACCTATCTGTATCTATCTATCTACCGACCTACCTATCTGTATCTATCAATTTACCTACCTACCTATCTCTATCTATCTACCTACCTACCTACCTATCTCTATCTATCTATCTACCTACCTACCTATCTGTATCTATCTATCTACCTACCTACCTATCTATATCTATCAATTTACCTACCTACCTATCTCTATCTATCTACATACCTACCTACCTATCTCTATCTATCTATCTGCCTACCTACCTATCTGTATCTATCTACCTACCTACCTATCTCTATCTATCTATCTACCTACCTACATATCTGTATCTATCTATCTACCTACCTACCTATCTGTATCTATCAATCTACCTACCTTCCTATCTCTATCTATCTATCTACCTACCTACCTATCTGTATCTATCAATTTACCTACCTACCTATCTCTATCTATCTACCTACCTACCTACCTATCTCTATCTATCTATCTACCTACCTACCTATCTGTATCTATCTATCTACCTACCTACCTATCTATATCTATCAATTTACCTACCTACCTATCTCTATCTATCTACATACCTACCTACCTATCTCTATCTATCTATCTGCCTACCTACCTATCTGTATCTATCTACCTACCTACCTATCTCTATCTATCTATCTACCTACCTACATATCTGTATCTATCTATCTACCTACCTACCTATCTGTATCTATCAATTTACCTACCTACCTATCTCTATCTATCTATCTACCTACCTACCTATCTCTATCTATCTATCTACCTACCTACCTATCTCTATCTATCTACCTACCTACCTACCTATCTCTATCTATCTATCTATCTACCTACCTACCTATCTCTATCTATCAATCTACCTACCTACCTATCTGTATCTATCTATCTACCTACCTACCTATCTGTACCTATCAATCTACCTACCTACCTATCTCTATCTATCTACCTACCTACCTACCTATCTATCTCTATCTATCTACCTACCTACCTATCTCTATCTATCAATCTACCTACCTACCTATCTCTATCTATCTATCTACCTACCTACCTATCTCTATCTATCTACCTACCTACCTACCTATCTGTATCTATCTATCTACCTACCTACCTATCTGTATCTATCTGTCTACCTACCTACCTATCTATATCTATCAATCTACCTACCTACCTATCTCTATCTATATACCTACCTACCTATCTGTATCTATCTACCTACCTACCTACCTATGTCTATCTATCTATCTACCTACCTACCTATCTTTATCTATCTATCTACCTACCTATCTATCTCTATCTATCTACCTAGCTACCTAACTATCTCTATCTATCTATCTACCTACCTACCTATCTTTATCTATCTATCCTTCTACCTACCTACCTATCTGTATCTATCTATCTACCTACCTACCTATCTGTATCTATCAATCTACCTACCTACCTATCTCTATCTATCTATCTACCTACCTACATATCTGTATCTATCTATCTACCTACCTACCTATCTGTATCTATCTATCTACCTACCTACCTATCTGTATCTATCAATCTACCTACCTACCTATCTCTATCTATCTATCTACCTACCTACCTATCTGTGTCTATCAATCTACCTACCTACCTATCTCTATCTATCTACCTACCTACCTACCTATCTCTATCTATCTATCTACCTACCTACCTATCTGTATCTATCAATCTACCTACCTAGCTATCTCTATCTACCTACCTACCTACCTACCTATCTGTCTCTATCTATCTACCTACCTACCTATCTCTATCTATCAATCTACCTACCTACCTACCTCTATCTATCTATCTACCTACTTACCTACCTATCTGTATCTATCTATCTACCTACCTACCTATCTGTATCTATCTATCTACCTACCTACCTATCTGTATCTATCAATCTACCTACCTACCTATCTGTATATATCTACCTACTTACCTACCTGTATCTATCTACATACCTACCTACCTATCTCTATCTATCTATCTACCCACCTACCTATTTGTATTTATCTATCTACCTACCTATCTATCTTTATCTATCTACCTACTTACCTATCTCTATCTATCTACCTACCTACCTACATATCTGTATCTATCTATCTACCTACCTACCTATCTGTATCTATCTACCTACCTACCTACCTATCTCTATCTATCAATCTACCTACCTACCTATCATTATCTATCTATCTACCTACCTACCTATCTGTATCTATCAATCTACCTACCTACCTATCTCTATCTATCTACCTACCTACCTACCTATCTGTCTCTATCTATCTACCTACCTATCTCTATCTATCAATCTACCTTCCTACCTACCTCTATCTATCTACCTACTTACCTACCTATCTGTATCTATCTATCTACCTACCTACCTATCTGTATCTATCTATCTACCTACCTATCTATCTGTATCTATCAATCTACCTACCTACCTATCTCTATCTATCTACCTACCTACCTATCTTTATCTATCAATCTACCTACCTACCTACCTATCTCTATCTATCTATCTACCTACCTACCTATCTCTATCTATCTATCTACCTACCTATCGGTATCTATCTATCTAACTACCTACCTATCTGTATCTATCTATCTACCTACCTACCTATATGTATCTATCTATCTACCTACCTACCTATCTCTATCTATCTATCTACCTACCTACCTATCTGTATCTATCAATCTACCTACCTACCTATGTCTATCTATCTATCTATCTACCTACCTACCTATCTCTATCTATCTACCTACCTACCTACCTATATGTATTTATCTATCTACCTACCTATCTGTATCTATCTACCTACCTACCTACCTATCTGTATATATCTATCTACCTACCTACCTATCTGTATCTATCTATCTACCTACCTACCTACCTATCTGTATCTATCTATCTACCTACCTACCTATCTCTTTCTATCTATCTTCCTACCTACCTATCTGTCTCTATCAATCTACCTACCTATCTATCACTATCTATCTACCTACCTAACTATCTCTATCTATCTACCTACCTACCTATCTTTATCTATCTATCTATCTATCTATCTACCTAACTACCTATCTGTATCTATCTATCTACATACCTACCTATCTGTATCTATCAATCTACCTACCTACCTATCTCTATCTATCTATCTACCTACCTACCTATCTGTATCTATCAATTTACCTACCTACCTATCTCTATCTATCTATCTACCTACCTACCAATCTCTATCTATCTACCTACCTACCTATCTGTATCTATCTATCTACCTACCTACCTATCTGTATCTATCAATCTACCTACCTACCAATCTCTATCTATCTATCTACCTACCTACCTATCTGTGTCTATCAATCTACCTACCTACCTATCTCTATCTATCTATCTACCTACCTACCTATCTGTATCTATCAATTTACCTACCTACCTATCTCTATCTATCTATCTACCTACCTACCAATCTCTATCTATCTATCTACCTACCTACCTATCTCTATCTATCTACCTACCTACCTACCTATCTCTATCTATCTATCTACCTACCTACCTATCTGTGTCTATCAATCTACCTACCTACCTATCTCTATCTATCTATCTACCTACCTACCTATCTGTATCTATCAATTTACCTACCTACCTATCTCTATCTATCTATCTACCTACCTACCAATCTCTATCTATCTATCTACCTACCTACCTATCTCTATCTATCTACCTACCTACCTACCTATCTCTATCTATCTATCTACCTACCTACCTATCTGTATCTATCAATCTACCTACCTAGCTATCTCTATCTACCTACCTACCTACCTACCTATCTGTCTCTATCTATCTACCTACCTACCTATCTCTATCTATCAATCTACCTACCTACCTACCTCTATCTATCTATCTATCTATCTATCTATCTATCTATCTATCTATCTATCTATCTATCTATCTACCTACTTACCTACCTATCTGTATCTATCTATCTACCTACCTACCTATCTGTATCTATCTATCTACCTACCTACCTATCTGTATCTATCAATCTACCTACCTACCTATCTGTATCTATCTACCTACTTACCTACCTGTATCTATCTACATACCTACCTACCTATCTCTATCTATCTATCTACCCACCTACCTATTTGTATTTATCTATCTACCTACCTACCTATCTTTATCTATCTACCTACTTACCTATCTCTATCTATCTACCTACCTACCTACATATCTGTATCTATCTATCTACCTACCTACCTATCTGTATCTATCTACCTACCTACCTACCTATCTCTATCTATCAATCTACCTACCTACCTATCATTATCTATCTATCTACCTACCTACCTATCTGTATCTATCAATCTACCTACCTACCTATCTCTATCTATCTACCTACCTACCTACCTATCTGTCTCTATCTATCTACCTACCTACCTATCTCTATCTATCAATCTACCTTCCTACCTACCTCTATCTATTTACCTACTTACCTACCTATCTGTATCTATCTATCTACCTACCTACCTATCTGTATCTATCTATCTACCTACGTACCTATCTGTATCTATCAATCTACCTACCTACCTATCTCTATCTATCTACCTACCTACCTATCTGTATCTATCTACCTACCTACCTACCTATGTCTATCTATCTATCTACCTACCTACCTATCTTTATCTATCTATCTACCTACCTACCTATCTTTATCTATCTATCTACCTACCTACCTATCTCTATGTATCTACCTACCTACCTACATATCTGTATCTATCTATCTACCTACCTACCTATCTGTATCTATCAATCTACCTACCTACCTACCTATCTCTATCTATCTATCTACCTACCTACCTATCTCTATCTATCTATCTACCTACCTACCTATCTGTATCTATCTATCTAACTACATACCTATCTGTATCTATCTATCTACCTACCTACCTATCTGTATCTATCTATCTACCTACCTACCTATCTCTATCTATCTATCTACCTACCTACCTATCTGTATCTATCAATCTACCTACCTACCTATGTCTATCTATCTATCTATCTATCTATCTATCTACCTACCTACCTATCTCTATCTATCTACCTACCTACCTACCTATATGTATTTATCTATCTACCTACCTACCTATCTGTATCTATCTACCTACCTACCTACCTATCTGTATATATCTATCTACCTACCTACCTATCTGTATCTATCTATCTACCTACCTACCTACCTATCTGTATCTATCTATCTACCTACCTACCTATCTCTTTCTATCTATCTTCCTACCTAGCTATCTGTATCTATCAATCTACCTACCTACCTATCTCTATCTATCTACCTACCTACCTATCTGTATCTATCTACCTACCTACCTACCTATGTCTATCTATCTATCTACCTACCTACCTATCTTTATCTATCTATCTACCTACCTACCTATCTTTATCTATCTATCTACCTACCTACCTATCTCTATCTATCTACCTACCTACCTACATATCTGTATCTATCTATCTACCTACCTACCTATCTGTATCTATCAATCTACCTACCTACCTACCTATCTCTATCTATCTATCTACCTACCTACCTATCTCTATCTATCTATCTACCTACCTACCTATCTGTATCTATCTATCTACCTACCTACCTATCTCTATCTATCTATCTACCTACCTACCTATCTGTATCTATCAATCTACCTACCTACCTATGTCTATCTATCTATCTATCTACCTACCTACCTATCTCTATCTATCTACCTACCTACCTACCTATATGTATTTATCTATCTACCTACCTACCTATCTGTATCTATCTACCTACCTACCTTCCTATCTGTATATATCTATCTACCTACCTACCTATCTGTATCTATCTATCTACCTACCTACCTACCTATCTGTATCTATCTATCTACCTACCTACCTATCTCTTTCTATCTATCTTCCTACCTACCTATCTGTCTCTATCAATCTACCTACCTATCTATCTCTATCTATCTACCTACCTAACTATCAATATCTATCTACCTACCTACCTACCTATCTTTATCTATCTATCTATCTACCTAACTACCTATCTGTATCTATCTATCTACATACCTACCTATCTTTATCTATCAATCTACCTACCTACCTATCACTATCTATCTACCTACCTACCTACCTATCTGTATCTATCTATCTACCTACCTACCTATCTGTATCTATCAATCTACCTACCTACCTATCTGTATCTATCTATCTACCTACCTACCTATCTGTATCTATCTATCTACTGACCTACCTATCTCTATCTATCTATCTACCTACCTACCTATCTGTATCTATCAATTTACCTACCTACCTATCTCTATCTATCTATCTGCCTACCTACCTATCTCTATCTATCTACCTACCTACCTACCTATCTCTATCTATCTATCTACCTACCTACCTATCTGTATCTATCTATCTACCTACCTACCTATCTGTATCTATCAATTTACCTACCTACCTATCTCTATCTATCTATCTACCTACCTACCTATCTCTATCTATCTATCTGCCTACCTACCTATCTGTATCTATCTACCTCCGTACCTACCTATCTCTATCTATCTACCTACCTACCTATCTCTATCTATCTATCTACCTACCTACCTATCTCTATCTATCTATCTACTTACCTACCTATCTCTATCTAACTACCTACCTACCTACCTATCTCTATCTATCTATCTACCTACCTACCTATCTCTATCTATCAATCTACCTACCTACCTATCTGTATCTATCTATCTACCTACCTACCTATCTGTATCCATCAATCTACCTACCTACCTATCTCTATCTATCTATCTGCCTACCTACCTATCTGTATCTATCTATCTACCTACCTACCTATCTCTATCTATCTATCTACCTACCTACCTATCTGTATCTATCAATCTACCTACCTACCTATGTCTATCTATCTATCTATCTACCTACCTATCTGTGTCTATCTATCTACCTACCTATCTGTATCTATCTATCTACCTACCTACCTATCTGTATCTATCAATCTACCTACCTACCTATCTCTATCTATCTATCTATCTACCTACCTACCTATCTGTATCTATCTATCTACCTACCTACCTATCTCTATCTATCAATCTACCTACCTACCTACCTCTATCTATCTATCTACCTACTTACCTACCTATCTGTATCTATCTATCTACCTACCTACCTATCTGGATCTATCTATCTACCTACCTACCTATCTGTATCTATCAATCTACCTACCTACCTATCTGTATCTATCTACCTACTTACCTACCTGTATCGATCTACATACCTACCTACCTATCTCTATCTATCTATCTACCTACCTATCTCTATCTATCTATCTACCTACCTACCTATCTCTATCTATCTACCTACCTACCTACCTATCTCTATCTATCTATCTACCTACCTACCTATCTCTATCTATCAATCTACCTACCTACCTATCTCTATCTATCTACCTACCTACCTACCTATCTCTATCTATCTATCTACCTACCTACCTATCTGTATCTATCAATCTACCTACCTAGCTATCTCTATCTACCTACCTACCTACCTACCTACCTATCTGTCTCTATCTATCTACCTACCTACCTATCTCTATCTATCAATCTACCTACCTACCTACCTCTATCTATCTATCTACCTACTTACCTACCTATCTGTATCTATCTATCTACCTACCTACCTATCTGTATCTATCTATCTACCTACCTACCTATCTGTATCTATCAATCTACCTACCTACCTATCTGTATCTATCTACCTACTTACCTACCTGTATCGATCTACATACCTACCTACCTATCTCTATCTATCTACCCACCTACCTATTTGTATTTATCTATCTACCTACCTACCTATCTTTATCTATCTACCTACTTACCTATCTCTATCTATCTACCTACCTACCTACATATCTGTATCTATCTATCTACCTACCTACCTATCTGTATCTATCTACCTACCTACCTACCTATCTCTATCTATCAATCTACCTACCTACCTATCATTATCTATCTATCAACCTACCTACCTATCTGTATCTATCAATCTACCTTCCTACCTACCTCTATCTATCTACCTACTTACCTACCTATCTGTATCTATCTATCTACCTACCTACCTATCTGTATCTATCTCTCTACCTACCTACCTATCTGTATCTATCAATCTACCTACCTACCTATCTCTATCTATCTACCTACCTACCTATCTGTATCTATCAATCTACCTACCTACCTACCTATCTCTATCTATCTATCTACCTACCTACCTACCTATCTCTATCTATCTATCTACCTACCTATCTGTATCTATCTATCTACCTACCTACCTATCTGTATCTATCTATCTACCTACCTACCTATCTCTATCTATCTATCTACCTACCTACCTATCTGTATCTATCAATCTACCTACCTACCTATGTCTATCTATCTATCTATCTACCTACCTACCTATCTCTATCTATCTACCTACCTACCTACCTATATGTATTTATCTATCTACCTACCTACCTATCTGTATCTATCTACCTACCTACCTACCTATCTGTATATATCTATCTACCTACCTACCTATCTGTATCTATCTATCTACCTACCTACCTACCTACCTATCTGTATCTATCTATCTACCTACCTACCTATCTCTTTCTATCTGTCTTCCTACCTACCTATCTGTCTCTATCAATCTACCTACCTATCTATCTCTATCTACCTACCTAACTATCTCTATCTATCTACCTACCTACCTACCTATCTTTATCTATCTATCTATCTACCTAACTACCTATCTGTATCTATCTATCTACATACCTACCTATCTGTATCTATCAATCTACCTACCTACCTATCTCTATCTATCTACCTACCTACCTACCTATTTGTATCTATCTATCTACCTACCTACCTATCTGTATCTATCTATCTACCTACCTACCTATCTGTATCTATCTATCTACCTACCTACCTATCTGTATCTATCTATCTACCTACCTACCTATCTGTATCTATCAATCTACCTACCTACCTAAATCTATCTATCTATCTATCTATCTATCTACCTACCTACCTATCTGTGTCTATCAATCTACCTACCTACCTATCTCTATCTATCTATCTACCTACCTACCTATCTGTATCTATCAATTTACCTACCTACCTATCTCTATCTATCTACCTACCTACCTACCTATCTCTATCTATCAATCTACCTACCTACCTATCTGTATCTATCTACCTACCTACCTACCTACCTATCTGTCTCTATCTATCTACCTACATACCTATCTCTATCTATCAATCTACCTACCTACCTATCTCTATCTATCTATCTACCTACCTACCTATCTGTATCTATCTATCTACCTACCTACCTATCTTTATCTATCAATTTACCTACCTACCTATCTCTATCTATCTATCTACCTACCTATCTCTATCCATCTATCTACCTACCTACCTATCTCTATCTATCTACCTACCTACCTACCTATCTCTATCTATCTATCTACCTACCTGCCTATCTCTATCTATCAATCTACCTACCTATCTATCTGTATCTATCTATCTACCTACCTACCTATCTGTATCTATCAATCTACCTACCTACCTATCTCTATCTGTCTACCTACCTACCTACCTATCTATCTCTATCTATCTACCTACCTACCTATCTCTATCTATCAATCTACCTACCTACCTATCTCTATCTATCTACCTACCTACCAACCTATCTGTATCTATCTATCTACCTACCTACCTATCTGTATCTATCTGTCTACCTACCTACCTACCTATCTGTATCTATCAATCTACCTACCTACCTATCTCTATCTATCTACCTACCTACCTATCTGTATCTATCTACCTACCTACCTACCTATGTCTATCTATCTATCTACCTACCTACCTATCTTTATCCATCTATCTATCTACCTATCTATCTCTATCTATCTACCTACCTACCTAACTATCTCTATCTAGCTACCTACCTACCTACCTACCTACCTATCTTTATCTATCTATCTACCTACCTATCTGTATCTATCTATCTACCTACCTACCTATCTGTATCTATCAATCTACCTACCTACCTATCTCTATCTATCTATCTATCTACCTACCTACCTATCTGTATCTACCTACCTACCTACCTACCTATCTGTATCTATCTACCTACCTACCTACCTATCTGTATCTATCTATCTACCTACCTACCTATCTGTATCTATCTATCTACCTACCTACCTATCTGTTTCTATCTATCTACCTATCTACCTATCTGTATCTATCAATCTACCTACCTACCTATCTCTATCTATCTATCTACCTACCTACCTATCTCTATCTATCTACCTACCTACCTACCTATCTGTATCTATCTACCTACCTACCTACCTATATGTATTTATCTATCTACCTACCTATCTATCTCTATCTATCTACCTACCTACCTACCTATCTTTATCTATCTATCTATCTATCTATCTATCTATCTATCTATCTATCTATCTATCTACGTAACTACCTATCTGTATCTATCTACCTACCTACCTATCTGTATCTATCAATCTACCTACCTACCTACCTATCTCTATCTATCTACATACCTACCCATGTCTATCTATCTACCTACCTACCTACATATCTGTATCTATCTATCTACCTACCTACCTATCTGTATCTATCAATCTACCTACCTACCTATCTCTATCTATCTATCTACCTACCTACCTATCTCTATCTATCTATCTATCTACCTACCTATCTGTATCTATCTATCTAACTACCTACCTATCTGTATCTATCTATCTACCTACCTACCTATCTGTATCTATCTATCTACCCACCTATCTATCTCTATCTATCTATCTATCTATCTATCTACCTAACTACCTATCTGTATCTATCTACCTACCTACCTATCTGTATCTATCAATCTACCTTCCTACCTACCTATCTCTATCTATCTATCTACATACCTACCCATCTCTATCTATCTACCTACCTACCTACATATCTGTATCTATCTATCTACCTACCTACCTATCTGTATCTATCAATCTACCTACCTACCTATCTGTATCTATCTATCTATCTACCTACCTATCTGTATCTATCTATCTACCTACCTACCTATCTGTATCTATCAATCTACCTACCTACCTATGTCTATCTATCTATCTACCTACCTACCTATCTCTATCTATCTACCTACCTACCTACCTATCTCTATCTATCTATCTACCTACCTATCTCTATCTATCAATCTACCTACCTACCTATCTCTATCTATCTATCTACCTACCTACCTATCTCTATCTATCAATCTACCTACCTACCTATCTGTATCTATCTATCTACCTACCTACCTATCTGTATCTATCAATCTACCTACCTACCTATCTGTATCTATCTACCTACCTACCTACCTACCTATCTGTCTCTATCTATCTACCTACATACCTATCTCTATCTATCAATCTACCTACCTACCTATCTCTATCTATCTATCTACCTACCTACCTATCTGTATCTATCTATCTACCTACCTACCTATCTTTATCTATCAATTTACCTACCTACCTATCTCTATCTATCTATCTACCTACCTATCTCTATCTATCTATCTACCTACCTACCTATCTCTATCTATCTACCTACCTACCTACCTATCTCTATCTATCTATCTACCTACCTGCCTATCTCTATCTATCAATCTACCTACCTATCTATCTGTATCTATCTATCTACCTACCTACCTATCTGTATCTATCAATCTACCTACCTACCTATCTCTATCTGTCTACCTACCTACCTACCTATCTATCTCTATCTATCTACCTACCTACCTATCTCTATCTATCAATCTACCTACCTACCTATCTCTATCTATCTACCTACCTACCAACCTATCTGTATCTATCTATCTACCTACCTACCTATCTGTATCTATCTGTCTACCTACCTACCTACCTATCTGTATCTATCAATCTACCTACCTACCTATCTCTATCTATCTACCTACCTACCTACCTATCTGTATCTATCTATCTACCTACCTACCAATCTGTATCTATCTATCTACCTACCTACCTATCTGTTTCTATCTATCTACCTACCTACCTATCTGTATCTATCAATCTACCTACCTACCTATCTCTATCTATCTATCTACCTACCTACCTATCTCTATCTATCTACCTACCTACCTACCTATCTCTATCTATCTACCTACCTACCTACCTATCTGTATCTATCTATCTACCTACCTACCTATCTGTATCTATCTATCTACCTACCTACCTATCTGTTTCTATCTATCTACCTACCTACCTATCTGTATCTATCAATCTACCTACCTACCTATCTCTATCTATCTATCTACCTACCTACCTATCTGTATCTATCTACCTACCTACCTACCTATCTGTATCTATCTACCTACCTACCTACCTATATGTATTTATCTATCTACCTACCTATCTATCTCTATCTATCTACCTACCTACCTATCTTTATCTATCTATCTATCTATCTATCTATCTATCTATCTATCTATCTATCTATCTATCTATCTATCTACCTACCTACCTATCTGTATCTATCTATCTACCTACCTACCTATCTGTTTCTATCTATCTACCTACCTACCTATCTGTATCTATCAATCTACCTACCTACCTATCTCTATCTATCTATCTACATACCTACCCATGTCTATCTATCTACCTACCTACCTACATATCTGTATCTATCTATCTACCTACCTACCTATCTGTATCTATCAATCTACCTACCTACCTATCTCTATCTATCTATCTACCTACCTACCTATCTCTATCTATCTATCTACCTACCTACCTATCTGTATCTATCTGTCTACCTACCTACCTACCTATCTGTATCTATCAATCTACCTACCTACCTATCTCTATCTATCTACCTACCTACCTACCTATCTGTATCTATCTATCTACCTACCTACCTATCTGTATCTATCTATCTACCTACCTACCTATCTGTTTCTATCTATCTACCTACCTACCTATCTGTATCTATCAATCTACCTACCTACCTATCTCTATCTATCTATCTACCTACCTACCTATCTCTATCTATCTACCTACCTACCTACCTATCTCTATCTATCTACCTACCTACCTACCTATCTGTATCTATCTATCTACCTACCTACCTATCTGTATCTATCTATCTACCTACCTACCTATCTGTTTCTATCTATCTACCTACCTACCTATCTGTATCTATCAATCTACCTACCTACCTATCTCTATCTATCTATCTACCTACCTACCTATCTGTATCTATCTACCTACCTACCTACCTATCTGTATCTATCTACCTACCTACCTACCTATATGTATTTATCTATCTACCTACCTATCTATCTCTATCTATCTACCTACCTACCTATCTTTATCTATCTATCTATCTATCTATCTATCTATCTATCTATCTATCTATCTATCTATCTATCTACCTACCTACCTATCTGTATCTATCTATCTACCTACCTACCTATCTGTTTCTATCTATCTACCTACCTACCTATCTGTATCTATCAATCTACCTACCTACCTATCTCTATCTATCTATCTACATACCTACCCATGTCTATCTATCTACCTACCTACCTACATATCTGTATCTATCTATCTACCTACCTACCTATCTGTATCTATCAATCTACCTACCTACCTATCTCTATCTATCTATCTACCTACCTACCTATCTCTATCTATCTATCTATCTACCTACCTATCTGTATCTATCTATCTAACTACCTACCTATCTGTATCTATCTATCTACCTACCTACCTATCTGTATCTATCTATCTACCCACCTATCTATCTCTATCTATCTATCTATCTATCTATCTATCTACCTAACTACCTATCTGTATCTATCTACCTACCTACCTATCTGTATCTATCAATCTACCTTCCTACCTACCTATCTCTATCTATCTATCTACATACCTACCCATCTCTATCTATCTACCTACCTACCTACATATCTGTATCTATCTATCTACCTACCTACCTATCTGTATCTATCAATCTACCTACCTACCTATCTGTATCTTTCTATCTAACTACCTACCTATCTGTATCTATCTATCTACCTACCTATCTGTATCTATCAATCTACCTACCTACCTATGTCTATCTATCTATCTACCTACCTACCTATCTCTATCTATCTACCTACCTACCTACCTATCTCTATCTATCTATCTACCTACCTACCTATCTCTATCTATCAATCTACCTACCTACCTATCTCTATCTATCTATCTACCTACCTACCTATCTCTATCTATCAATCTACCTACCTACCTATCTGTATCTATCTATCTACCTACCTACCTATCTGTATCTATCAATCTACCTACCTACCTATCTGTATCTATCTACCTACCTACCTACCTACCTATCTGTCTCTATCTATCTACCTACATACCTATCTCTATCTATCAATCTACCTACCTACCTATCTCTATCTATCTATCTACCTACCTACCTATCTGTATCTATCTATCTACCTACCTACCTATCTTTATCTATCAATTTACCTACCTACCTATCTCTATCTATCTATCTACCTACCTATCTCTATCTATCTATCTACCTACCTACCTATCTCTATCTATCTACCTACCTACCTACCTATCTCTATCTATCTATCTATCTACCTGCCTATCTCTATCTATCAATCTACCTACCTATCTATCTGTATCTATCTATCTACCTACCTACCTATCTGTATCTATCAATCTACCTACCTACCTATCTCTATCTGTCTACCTACCTACCTACCTATCTATCTCTATCTATCTACCTACCTACCTATCTCTATCTATCAATCTACCTACCTACCTATCTCTATCTATATACCTACCTACCAACCTATCTGTATCTATCTATCTACCTACCTACCTATCTGTATCTATCTGTCTACCTACCTACCTACCTATCTGTATCTATCAATCTACCTACCTACCTATCTCTATCTATCTACCTACCTACCTATCTGTATCTATCTACCTACCTACCTACCTATGTCTATCTATCTATCTACCTACCTACCTATCTTTATCCATCTATCTATCTACCTATCTATCTCTATCTATCTACCTACCTACCTAACTATCTCTATCTATCTACCTACCTACCTACCTACCTATCTTTATCTATCTATCTACCTACCTATCTGTATCTATCTATCTACCTACCTACCTATCTGTATCTATCAATCTACCTACCTACCTATCTCTATCTATCTATCTATCTACCTACCTACCTATCTGTATCTACCTACCTACCTACCTACCTATATGTATTTATCTATCTACCTACCTACCTATCTGTATCTATCTACCTACCTACCTACCTATCTGTATCTATCTATCTACCTACCTACCTATCTGTATCTATCTATCTACCTACCTACCTATCTGTTTCTATCTATCTACCTACCTACCTATCTGTATCTATCAATCTACCTACCTACCTATCTCTATCTATCTATCTACCTACCTACCTATCTCTATCTATCTACCTACCTACCTATCTGTATCTATCTACCTACCTACCTACCTATATGTATTTATCTATCTACCTACCTATCTATCTCTATCTATCTACCTACCTACCTACCTATCTTTATCTATCTATCTATCTATCTATCTATCTATCTATCTATCTATCTATCTATCTATCTATCTATCTATCTATCTATCTATCTATCTACGTAACTACCTATCTGTATCTATCTACCTACCTACCTATCTGTATCTATCAATCTACCTACCTACCTACCTATCTCTATCTATCTACATACCTACCCATGTCTATCTATCTACCTACCTACCTACATATCTGTATCTATCTACCTACCTACCTATCTGTATCTATCAATCTACCTACCTACCTATCTCTATCTATCTATCTACCTACCTACCTATCTCTATCTATCTATCTATCTACCTACCTATCTGTATCTATCTATCTAACTACCTACCTATCTGTATCTATCTATCTACCTACCTACCTATCTGTATCTATCTATCTACCCACCTATCTATCTCTATCTATCTATCTATCTACCTACCTACCTACCTATCTGTATCTATCAATCTACCTACCTACCTATGTCTATCTATCTATCTACCTACCTACCTATCTCTATCTATCTACCTACCTACCTACCTATCTCTATCTATCTATCTACCTACCTACCTATCTCTATCTATCAATCTACCTACCTACCTATCTCTATCTATCTATCTACCTACCTACCTATCTGTATCTATCAATCTACCTACCTACCTATCTGTATCTATCTATCTACCTACCTACCTATCTGTATCTATCAATCTACCTACCTACCTATCTCTATCTATCTACCTACCTACCTATCTTTCTGTCTCTATCTATCTACCTACCTACCTATCTCTATCTATCAATCTACCTACCTACCTATCTCTATCTATCTATCTACCTACCTACCTATCTGTATCTATCTATCTACCTACCTACCTATCTGTATCTATCAATTTACCTACCTACCTATCTCTATCTATCTACCTACCTATCTCTATCTATCTATCTACCTACCTACCTATCTCTATCTATCTACCTACCTACCTACCTATCTCTATCTATCTATCTACCTACCTGCCTATCTCTATCTATCAATCTACCTACCTACCTATCTGTATCTATCTATCTACCTACCTACCTATCTGTATCTATCAATCTACCTACCTACCTATCTCTATCTATCTACCTACCTACCTACCTATCTGTCTCTATCTATCTACCTATCTACCTATCCCTATCTATCAATCTACCTACCTACCTATCTCTATCTATCTATCTACCTACCTACCTATCTCTATCTATCTACCTACCTACCAACCTATCTGTATCTATCTATCTACCTACCTACCTATCTGTATCTATCTGTCTACCTACCTACCTATCTGTATCTATCAATCTACCTACCTACCTATCTCTATCTATCTACCTACCTACCTATCTGTATCTATCTACCTACCTAACTACCTACCTATATCTATCTATCTATCTACCTACCTACCTATCTTTATCTATCTATCTACCTACCTATCTATCTCTATCTATCTACCTACCTACCTAACTATCTCTATCTATCTACCTACCTACCTACCTATCTTTATCTATCTATCTATCTACCTACCTACCTATCTGTATCTATCTATCTACCTACCTACCTATCTGTATCTATCAATCTACCTACCTACCTATCTCTATCTATCTACCTACCTACCTATCTGTATCTATCTACCTACCTACCTACCTATATCTATCTATCTATCTACCTACCTACCTATCTTTATCTATCTATCTACCTACCTATCTATCTCTATCTATCTACCTACCTACCTAACTATCTCTATCTATCTACCTACCTACCTACCTATCTTTATCTATCTATCTATCTACCTACCTATCTGTATCTATCTATCTACCTACCTACCTATCTGTATCTATCAATCTACCTACCTACCTATCTCTATCTATCTATCTACCTACCTACCTATATCTATCTATCTACCTACCTACCTACCTATCTGTATCTATCTATCTACCTACCTACCTATCTGTATCTATCAATCTACCTACCTACCTATCTCTATCTATCTACCTACCTACCTATCTTTCTGTCTCTATCTATCTACCTACTTACCTATCTCTATCTATCAATCTACCTACCTACCTATCTCTATCTATCTATCTACCTACCTACCTATCTGTATCTATCTATCTACCTACCTACCTATCTGTATCTATCAATTTACCTACCTACCTATCTCTATCTATCTATCTACCTACCTATCTCTATCTATCTATCTACCTACCTACCTATCTCTATCTATCTACCTACCTACCTACCTATCTCTATCTATCTATCTATCTATCTACCTACCTGCCTATCTCTATCTATCAATCTACCTACCTACCTATCTGTATCTATCTCTCTACCTACCTACCTATCTGTATCTATCAATCTACCTACCTACCTATCTCTATCTATCTACCTACCTACCTATCTGTCTCTATCTATCTACCTACCTACCTATCTCTATCTATCAATCTACCTACCTACCTATCTCTATCTATCTATCTACCTACCTACCTATCTGTATCTATCTATCTACCTACCTACCTATCTGTATCTATCTGTCTACCTACCTACCTATCTGTATCTATCAATCTACCTACCTACCTATCTCTATCTATCTACCTACCTACCTATCTGTATCTATCTACCTACCTACCTACCTATCTGTCTCTATCTATCTACCTACCTACCTATCTCTATCTATCAATCTACCTACCTACCTATCTCTATCTATCTACCTACCTACCAACCTATCTGTATCTATCTATCTACCTACCTACCTATCTGTATCTATCTGTCTACCTACCTACCTATCTGTATCTATCAATCTACCTACCTACCTATCTCTATCTATCTATCTACCTACCTACCTATCTGTATCTATCTATCTACCTACCTACCTATCTGTATCTATCAATTTACCTACCTACCTATCTCTATCTATCTATCTACCTACCTATCTCTATCTATCTATCTACCTACCTACCTATCTCTATCTATCTACCTACCTACCTACCTATCTCTATCTATCTATCTACCTACCTGCCTATCTCTATCTATCAATCTACCTACCTACCTATCTGTATCTATCTATCTACCTACCTACCTATCTGTATCTATCAATCTACCTACCTACCTATCTCTATCTATCTACCTACCTACCTACCTATCTGTCTCTATCTATCTACCTACCTACCTATCTCTATCTATCAATCTACCTACCTACCTATCTCTATCTATCTATCTACCTACCTACCTATCTGTATCTATCTATCTACCTACCTACCTATCTGTATCTATCTGTCTACCTACCTACCTATCTGTATCTATCAATCTACCTACCTACCTATCTCTATCTATCTACCTACCTACCTATCTCTATCTATCTACCTACCTACCTACCTATCTGTCTCTATCTATCTACCTACCTACCTATCTCTATCTATCAATCTACCTACCTACCTATCTCTATCTATCTACCTACCTACCAACCTATCTGTATCTATCAATTTACCTACCTACCTATCTCTATCTATCTATCTACCTACCTATCTCTATCTATCTATCTACCTACCTACCTATCTCTATCTATCTATCTACCTACCTGCCTATCTCTATCTATCAATCTACCTACCTACCTATCTGTATCTATCTCTCTACCTACCTACCTATCTGTATCTATCTATCTACCTACCTACCTATCTGTATCTATCAATTTACCTACCTACCTATCTCTATCTATCTACCTACCTACCTATCTGTATCTATCTACCTACCTACCTACCTACCTATATCTATCTATCTATCTACCTACCTACCTATCTTTATCTATCTATCTACCTACCTATCTATCTCTATCTATCTACCTACCTACCTAACTATCTCTATCTATCTACCTACCTACCTACCTATCTTTATCTATCTATCTATCTACCTACCTATCTGTATTTATCTATCTACCTACCTACCTATCTGTATCTATCAATCTACCTACCTACCTATCTCTATCTATCTACCTACCTACCTACCTATCTGTCTCTATCTATCTACCTACCTACCTATCTCTATCTATCTACCTACCTACCTACCTATCTCTATCTATCTATCTACCTACCTGCCTATCTCTATCTATCAATCTACCTACCTACCTATCTGTATCTATCTATCTACCTACCTACCTATCTGTATCTATCAATCTACATACCTACCTATCTCTATCTATCTACCTACCTACCTACCTATCTGTCTCTATCTATCTACCTACCTACCTATCTCTATCTATCAATCTACCTACCTACCTATCTCTATCTATCTATCTACCTACCTACCTATCTCTATCTATCTACCTACCTACCAACCTATCTGTATCTATCTATCTACCTACCTACCTATCTGTTTCTATCTGTCTACCTACCTACCTATCTGTATCTATCAATCTACCTACCTACCTATCTCTATCTATCTACCTACCTACCTATCTGTATCTATCTACCTACCTACCTACCTATAGCTATCTATCTATCTACCTACCTACCTATCTTTATCTATCTATCTACCTACCTATCTATCTCTATCTATCTACCTACCTACCTAACTATCTCTATCTATCTACCTACCTACCTACCTATCTTTATCTATCTATCTATCTACCTACCTATCTGTATCTATCTATCTACCTACCTACCTATCTGTATCTATCAATCTACCTACCTACCTATCTCTATCTATCTATCTATCTACCTACCTACCTATCTCTATCTATCTACCTACCTACCAACCTATCTGTATCTATCTATCTACCTACCTACCTATCTGTATCTATCTGTCTACCTACCTACCTATCTGTATCTATCAATCTACCTACCTACCTATCTCTATCTATCTACCTACCTACCTATCTGTATCTATCTACCTACCTACCTACCTACCTATATCTATCTATCTATCTACCTACCTACCTATCTTTATCTATCTATCTACCTACCTATCTATCTCTATCTATCTACCTACCTACCTACCTATCTCTATCTATCTATCTACCTACCTAACTATCTCTATCTATCTACCTACCTACCTACCTACCTATCTCTATCTATCTATCTACCTACCTGTCTATCTCTATCTATCAATCTACCTACCTACCTATCTGTATCTATCTATCTACCTACCTACCTATCTGTATCTATCAATCTACCTACCTACCTATCTCTATCTATCTACCTACCTACCTACCTATCTGTCTCTATCTATCTACCTACCTACCTATCTCTATCTATCAATCTACCTACCTACCTATCTCTATCTATCTATCTACCTACCTACCTATCTGTATCTATCTATCTACCTACCTACCTATCTGTATCTATCTACCTACCTACCTACCTATCTGTATCTATCAATCTACCTACCTACCTATGTCTATCTATCTATCTACCTACCTACCTATCTCTATCTATCTACCTACCTACCTACCTATCTCTATCTATCTATCTACCTACCTACCTATCTCTATCTATCAATCTACCTACCTACCTATCTCTATCTATCTATCTACCTACCTACCTATCTGTATCTATCAATCTACCTACCTACCTATCTGTATCTATCTATCTACCTACCTACCTATCTGTATCTATCAATCTACCTACCTACCTATCTCTATCTATCTACCTACCTACCTATCTTTCTGTCTCTATCTATCTACCTACCTACCTATCTCTATCTATCAATCTACCTACCTACCTATCTCTATCTATCTATCTACCTACCTACCTATCTGTATCTATCTATCTACCTACCTACCTATCTGTATCTATCAATTTACCTACCTACCTATCTCTATCTATCTACCTACCTATCTCTATCTATCTATCTACCTACCTACCTATCTCTATCTATCTACCTACCTACCTACCTATCTCTATCTATCTATCTACCTACCTGCCTATCTCTATCTATCAATCTACCTACCTACCTATCTGTATCTATCTATCTACCTACCTACCTATCTGTATCTATCAATCTACCTACCTACCTATCTCTATCTATCTACCTACCTACCTACCTATCTGTCTCTATCTATCTACCTATCTACCTATCCCTATCTATCAATCTACCTACCTACCTATCTCTATCTATCTATCTACCTACCTACCTATCTCTATCTATCTACCTACCTACCAACCTATCTGTATCTATCTATCTACCTACCTACCTATCTGTATCTATCTGTCTACCTACCTACCTATCTGTATCTATCAATCTACCTACCTACCTATCTCTATCTATCTACCTACCTACCTATCTGTATCTATCTACCTACCTAACTACCTACCTATATCTATCTATCTATCTACCTACCTACCTATCTTTATCTATCTATCTACCTACCTATCTATCTCTATCTATCTACCTACCTACCTAACTATCTCTATCTATCTACCTACCTACCTACCTATCTTTATCTATCTATCTATCTACCTACCTACCTATCTGTATCTATCTATCTACCTACCTACCTATCTGTATCTATCAATCTACCTACCTACCTATCTCTATCTATCTACCTACCTACCTATCTGTATCTATCTACCTACCTACCTACCTATATCTATCTATCTATCTACCTACCTACCTATCTTTATCTATCTATCTACCTACCTATCTATCTCTATCTATCTACCTACCTACCTAACTATCTCTATCTATCTACCTACCTACCTACCTATCTTTATCTATCTATCTATCTACCTACCTATCTGTATCTATCTATCTACCTACCTACCTATCTGTATCTATCAATCTACCTACCTACCTATCTCTATCTATCTATCTACCTACCTACCTATATCTATCTATCTACCTACCTACCTACCTATCTGTATCTATCTATCTACCTACCTACCTATCTGTATCTATCAATCTACCTACCTACCTATCTCTATCTATCTACCTACCTACCTATCTTTCTGTCTCTATCTATCTACCTACTTACCTATCTCTATCTATCAATCTACCTACCTACCTATCTCTATCTATCTATCTACCTACCTACCTATCTGTATCTATCTATCTACCTACCTACCTATCTGTATCTATCAATTTACCTACCTACCTATCTCTATCTATCTATCTACCTACCTATCTCTATCTATCTATCTACCTACCTACCTATCTCTATCTATCTACCTACCTACCTACCTATCTCTATCTATCTATCTATCTATCTACCTACCTGCCTATCTCTATCTATCAATCTACCTACCTACCTATCTGTATCTATCTCTCTACCTACCTACCTATCTGTATCTATCAATCTACCTACCTACCTATCTCTATCTATCTACCTACCTACCTATCTGTCTCTATCTATCTACCTACCTACCTATCTCTATCTATCAATCTACCTACCTACCTATCTCTATCTATCTATCTACCTACCTACCTATCTGTATCTATCTATCTACCTACCTACCTATCTGTATCTATCTGTCTACCTACCTACCTATCTGTATCTATCAATCTACCTACCTACCTATCTCTATCTATCTACCTACCTACCTATCTGTATCTATCTACCTACCTACCTACCTATCTGTCTCTATCTATCTACCTACCTACCTATCTCTATCTATCAATCTACCTACCTACCTATCTCTATCTATCTACCTACCTACCAACCTATCTGTATCTATCTATCTACCTACCTACCTATCTGTATCTATCTGTCTACCTACCTACCTATCTGTATCTATCAATCTACCTACCTACCTATCTCTATCTATCTATCTACCTACCTACCTATCTGTATCTATCTATCTACCTACCTACCTATCTGTATCTATCAATTTACCTACCTACCTATCTCTATCTATCTATCTACCTACCTATCTCTATCTATCTATCTACCTACCTACCTATCTCTATCTATCTACCTACCTACCTACCTATCTCTATCTATCTATCTACCTACCTGCCTATCTCTATCTATCAATCTACCTACCTACCTATCTGTATCTATCTATCTACCTACCTACCTATCTGTATCTATCAATCTACCTACCTACCTATCTCTATCTATCTACCTACCTACCTACCTATCTGTCTCTATCTATCTACCTACCTACCTATCTGTATCTATCTATCTACCCACCTATCTATCTCTATCTATCTATCTATCTACCTACCTACCTACCTATCTGTATCTATCAATCTACCTACCTACCTATGTCTATCTATCTATCTACCTACCTACCTATCTCTATCTATCTACCTACCTACCTACCTATCTCTATCTATCTATCTACCTACCTACCTATCTCTATCTATCAATCTACCTACCTACCTATCTCTATCTATCTATCTACCTACCTACCTATCTGTATCTATCAATCTACCTACCTACCTATCTGTATCTATCTATCTACCTACCTACCTATCTGTATCTATCAATCTACCTACCTACCTATCTCTATCTATCTACCTACCTACCTATCTTTCTGTCTCTATCTATCTACCTACCTACCTATCTCTATCTATCAATCTACCTACCTACCTATCTCTATCTATCTATCTACCTACCTACCTATCTGTATCTATCTATCTACCTACCTACCTATCTGTATCTATCAATTTACCTACCTACCTATCTCTATCTATCTACCTACCTATCTCTATCTATCTATCTACCTACCTACCTATCTCTATCTATCTACCTACCTACCTACCTATCTCTATCTATCTATCTACCTACCTGCCTATCTCTATCTATCAATCTACCTACCTACCTATCTGTATCTATCTATCTACCTACCTACCTATCTGTATCTATCAATCTACCTACCTACCTATCTCTATCTATCTACCTACCTACCTACCTATCTGTCTCTATCTATCTACCTATCTACCTATCCCTATCTATCAATCTACCTACCTACCTATCTCTATCTATCTATCTACCTACCTACCTATCTCTATCTATCTACCTACCTACCAACCTATCTGTATCTATCTATCTACCTACCTACCTATCTGTATCTATCTGTCTACCTACCTACCTATCTGTATCTATCAATCTACCTACCTACCTATCTCTATCTATCTACCTACCTACCTATCTGTATCTATCTACCTACCTAACTACCTACCTATATCTATCTATCTATCTACCTACCTACCTATCTTTATCTATCTATCTACCTACCTATCTATCTCTATCTATCTACCTACCTACCTAACTATCTCTATCTATCTACCTACCTACCTACCTATCTTTATCTATCTATCTATCTACCTACCTACCTATCTGTATCTATCTATCTACCTACCTACCTATCTGTATCTATCAATCTACCTACCTACCTATCTCTATCTATCTACCTACCTACCTATCTGTATCTATCTACCTACCTACCTACCTATATCTATCTATCTATCTACCTACCTACCTATCTTTATCTATCTATCTACCTACCTATCTATCTCTATCTATCTACCTACCTACCTAACTATCTCTATCTATCTACCTACCTACCTACCTATCTTTATCTATCTATCTATCTACCTACCTATCTGTATCTATCTATCTACCTACCTACCTATCTGTATCTATCAATCTACCTACCTACCTATCTCTATCTATCTATCTACCTACCTACCTATATCTATCTATCTACCTACCTACCTACCTATCTGTATCTATCTATCTACCTACCTACCTATCTGTATCTATCAATCTACCTACCTACCTATCTCTATCTATCTACCTACCTACCTATCTTTCTGTCTCTATCTATCTACCTACTTACCTATCTCTATCTATCAATCTACCTACCTACCTATCTCTATCTATCTATCTACCTACCTACCTATCTGTATCTATCTATCTACCTACCTACCTATCTGTATCTATCAATTTACCTACCTACCTATCTCTATCTATCTATCTACCTACCTATCTCTATCTATCTATCTACCTACCTACCTATCTCTATCTATCTACCTACCTACCTACCTATCTCTATCTATCTATCTATCTATCTACCTACCTGCCTATCTCTATCTATCAATCTACCTACCTACCTATCTGTATCTATCTCTCTACCTACCTACCTATCTGTATCTATCAATCTACCTACCTACCTATCTCTATCTATCTACCTACCTACCTATCTGTCTCTATCTATCTACCTACCTACCTATCTCTATCTATCAATCTACCTACCTACCTATCTCTATCTATCTATCTACCTACCTACCTATCTGTATCTATCTATCTACCTACCTACCTATCTGTATCTATCTGTCTACCTACCTACCTATCTGTATCTATCAATCTACCTACCTACCTATCTCTATCTATCTACCTACCTACCTATCTGTATCTATCTACCTACCTACCTACCTATCTGTCTCTATCTATCTACCTACCTACCTATCTCTATCTATCAATCTACCTACCTACCTATCTCTATCTATCTACCTACCTACCAACCTATCTGTATCTATCTATCTACCTACCTACCTATCTGTATCTATCTGTCTACCTACCTACCTATCTGTATCTATCAATCTACCTACCTACCTATCTCTATCTATCTATCTACCTACCTACCTATCTGTATCTATCTATCTACCTACCTACCTATCTGTATCTATCAATTTACCTACCTACCTATCTCTATCTATCTATCTACCTACCTATCTCTATCTATCTATCTACCTACCTACCTATCTCTATCTATCTACCTACCTACCTACCTATCTCTATCTATCTATCTACCTACCTGCCTATCTCTATCTATCAATCTACCTACCTACCTATCTGTATCTATCTATCTACCTACCTACCTATCTGTATCTATCAATCTACCTACCTACCTATCTCTATCTATCTACCTACCTACCTACCTATCTGTCTCTATCTATCTACCTACCTACCTATCTCTATCTATCAATCTACCTACCTACCTATCTCTATCTATCTATCTACCTACCTACCTATCTGTATCTATCTATCTACCTACCTACCTATCTGTATCTATCTGTCTACCTACCTACCTATCTGTATCTATCAATCTACCTACCTACCTATCTCTATCTATCTACCTACCTACCTATCTCTATCTATCTACCTACCTACCTACCTATCTGTCTCTATCTATCTACCTACCTACCTATCTCTATCTATCAATCTACCTACCTACCTATCTCTATCTATCTACCTACCTACCAACCTATCTGTATCTATCAATTTACCTACCTACCTATCTCTATCTATCTATCTACCTACCTATCTCTATCTATCTATCTACCTACCTACCTATCTCTATCTATCTATCTACCTACCTGCCTATCTCTATCTATCAATCTACCTACCTACCTATCTGTATCTATCTCTCTACCTACCTACCTATCTGTATCTATCTATCTACCTACCTACCTATCTGTATCTATCAATTTACCTACCTACCTATCTCTATCTATCTACCTACCTACCTATCTGTATCTATCTACCTACCTACCTACCTACCTATATCTATCTATCTATCTACCTACCTACCTATCTTTATCTATCTATCTACCTACCTATCTATCTCTATCTATCTACCTACCTACCTAACTATCTCTATCTATCTACCTACCTACCTACCTATCTTTATCTATCTATCTATCTACCTACCTATCTGTATTTATCTATCTACCTACCTACCTATCTGTATCTATCAATCTACCTACCTACCTATCTCTATCTATCTACCTACCTACCTACCTATCTGTCTCTATCTATCTACCTACCTACCTATCTCTATCTATCTACCTACCTACCTACCTATCTCTATCTATCTATCTACCTACCTGCCTATCTCTATCTATCAATCTACCTACCTACCTATCTGTATCTATCTATCTACCTACCTACCTATCTGTATCTATCAATCTACATACCTACCTATCTCTATCTATCTACCTACCTACCTACCTATCTGTCTCTATCTATCTACCTACCTACCTATCTCTATCTATCAATCTACCTACCTACCTATCTCTATCTATCTATCTACCTACCTACCTATCTCTATCTATCTACCTACCTACCAACCTATCTGTATCTATCTATCTACCTACCTACCTATCTGTTTCTATCTGTCTACCTACCTACCTATCTGTATCTATCAATCTACCTACCTACCTATCTCTATCTATCTACCTACCTACCTATCTGTATCTATCTACCTACCTACCTACCTATAGCTATCTATCTATCTACCTACCTACCTATCTTTATCTATCTATCTACCTACCTATCTATCTCTATCTATCTACCTACCTACCTAACTATCTCTATCTATCTACCTACCTACCTACCTATCTTTATCTATCTATCTATCTACCTACCTATCTGTATCTATCTATCTACCTACCTACCTATCTGTATCTATCAATCTACCTACCTACCTATCTCTATCTATCTATCTATCTACCTACCTACCTATCTCTATCTATCTACCTACCTACCAACCTATCTGTATCTATCTATCTACCTACCTACCTATCTGTATCTATCTGTCTACCTACCTACCTATCTGTATCTATCAATCTACCTACCTACCTATCTCTATCTATCTACCTACCTACCTATCTGTATCTATCTACCTACCTACCTACCTACCTATATCTATCTATCTATCTACCTACCTACCTATCTTTATCTATCTATCTACCTACCTATCTATCTCTATCTATCTACCTACCTACCTACCTATCTCTATCTATCTATCTACCTACCTAACTATCTCTATCTATCTACCTACCTACCTACCTACCTATCTCTATCTATCTATCTACCTACCTGTCTATCTCTATCTATCAATCTACCTACCTACCTATCTGTATCTATCTATCTACCTACCTACCTATCTGTATCTATCAATCTACCTACCTACCTATCTCTATCTATCTACCTACCTACCTACCTATCTGTCTCTATCTATCTACCTACCTACCTATCTCTATCTATCAATCTACCTACCTACCTATCTCTATCTATCTATCTACCTACCTACCTATCTGTATCTATCTATCTACCTACCTACCTATCTGTATCTATCTGTCTACCTACCTACCTATCTGTATCTATCAATCTACCTACCTACCTATCTCTATCTATCTACCTACCTACCTTTCTCTATCTATCTACCTACCTACCTACCTATCTGTCTCTATCTATCTACCTACCTACCTATCTCTATCTATCAATCTACCTACCTACCTATCTCTATCTATCTACCTACCTACCAACCTATCTGTATCTATCTATCTACCTACCTACCTATCTGTATCTATCTGTCTACCTACCTACCTATCTGTATCTATCAATCTACCTACCTACCTATCTCTATCTATCTACCTACCTACCTATCTGTATCTATCTACCTACCTACCTACCTATATCTATCTATCTATCTACCTACCTACCTATCTTTATCTATCTATCTACCTACCTATCTATCTCTATCTATCTACCTACCTACCTAACTATCTCTATCTATCTACCTACCTACCTACCTACCTATCTTTATCTATCTATCTATCTACCTACCTATCTGTATCTATCTATCTACCTACCTACCTATCTGTATCTATCATTCTACCTACCTACCTATCTCTATCTATCTACCTACCTACCTATCTTTCTGTCTCTATCTATCTACCTACCTACCTATCTCTATCTATCAATCTACCTACCTACCTATCTCTATCTATCTATCTACCTACCTACCTATCTGTATCTATCTATCTACCTACCTACCTATCTGTATCTATCAATTTACCTACCTACCTATCTCTATCTATCTATCTACCTACCTACCTATTTGTATCTATCAATCTACCTACCTACCTATCTCTATCTATCTACCTACCTACCTATCTGTATCTATCTACCTACCTACCTACCTACCTATATCTATCTATCTATCTACCTACCTACCTATCTTTATCTATCTATCTACCTACCTATCTATCTCTATCTATCTACCTACCTACCTAACTATCTCTATCTATCTACCTACCTACCTACCTATCTTTATCTATCTATCTATCTACCTACCTATCTGTATTTATCTATCTACCTACCTACCTATCTGTATCTATCAATCTACCTACCTACCTATCTCTATCTATCTACCTACCTACCTACCTATCTGTCTCTATCTATCTACCTACCTACCTATCTCTATCTATCTACCTACCTACCTACCTATCTCTATCTATCTATCTACCTACCTGCCTATCTCTATCTATCAATCTACCTACCTACCTATCTGTATCTATCTATCTACCTACCTACCTATCTGTATCTATCAATCTACATACCTACCTATCTGTATCTATCTACCTACCTACCTACCTACCTATCTCTATCTATCTATCTACCTACCTATCTCTATCTATCAATCTACCTACCTACCTATCTCTATCTATCTATCTACCTACCTACCTATCTGTATCTATCTATCTACCTACCTACCTATCTGTATCTATCAATCTACCTACCTACCTATCTCTATCTATCTACCTACCTACCTATCTGTATCTATCTACCTACCTACCTACCTACCTATATCTATCTATCTATCTACCTACCTACCTATCTTTATCTATCTATCTACCTACCTATCTATCTCTATCTATCTACCTACCTACCTACCTATCTCTATCTATCTATCTACCTACCTAACTATCTCTATCTATCTACCTACCTACCTACCTACCTATCTCTATCTATCTATCTACCTACCTGTCTATCTCTATCTATCAATCTACCTACCTACCTATCTGTATCTATCTATCTACCTACCTACCTATCTGTATCTATCAATCTACCTACCTACCTATCTCTATCTATCTACCTACCTACCTACCTATCTGTCTCTATCTATCTACCTACCTACCTATCTCTATCTATCAATCTACCTACCTACCTATCTCTATCTATCTATCTACCTACCTACCTATCTGTATCTATCTATCTACCTACCTACCTATCTGTATCTATCTGTCTACCTACCTACCTATCTGTATCTATCAATCTACCTACCTACCTATCTCTATCTATCTACCTACCTACCTTTCTCTATCTATCTACCTACCTACCTACCTATCTGTCTCTATCTATCTACCTACCTACCTATCTCTATCTATCAATCTACCTACCTACCTATCTCTATCTATCTACCTACCTACCAACCTATCTGTATCTATCTATCTACCTACCTACCTATCTGTATCTATCTGTCTACCTACCTACCTATCTGTATCTATCAATCTACCTACCTACCTATCTCTATCTATCTACCTACCTACCTATCTGTATCTATCTACCTACCTACCTACCTATATCTATCTATCTATCTACCTACCTACCTATCTTTATCTATCTATCTACCTACCTATCTATCTCTATCTATCTACCTACCTACCTAACTATCTCTATCTATCTACCTACCTACCTACCTATCTTTATCTATCTATCTATCTACCTACCTATCTGTATCTATCTATCTACCTACCTACCTATCTGTATCTATCATTCTACCTACCTACCTATCTCTATCTATCTACCTACCTACCTATCTTTCTGTCTCTATCTATCTACCTACCTACCTATCTCTATCTATCAATCTACCTACCTACCTATCTCTATCTATCTATCTACCTACCTACCTATCTGTATCTATCTATCTACCTACCTACCTATCTGTATCTATCAATTTACCTACCTACCTATCTCTATCTATCTATCTACCTACCTACCTATTTGTATCTATCAATCTACCTACCTACCTATCTCTATCTATCTACCTACCTACCTATCTGTATCTATCTACCTACCTACCTACCTACCTATATCTATCTATCTATCTACCTACCTACCTATCTTTATCTATCTATCTACCTACCTATCTATCTCTATCTATCTACCTACCTACCTAACTATCTCTATCTATCTACCTACCTACCTACCTATCTTTATCTATCTATCTATCTACCTACCTATCTGTATTTATCTATCTACCTACCTACCTATCTGTATCTATCAATCTACCTACCTACCTATCTCTATCTATCTACCTACCTACCTACCTATCTGTCTCTATCTATCTACCTACCTACCTATCTCTATCTATCTACCTACCTACCTACCTATCTCTATCTATCTATCTACCTACCTGCCTATCTCTATCTATCAATCTACCTACCTACCTATCTGTATCTATCTATCTACCTACCTACCTATCTGTATCTATCAATCTACATACCTACCTATCTCTATCTATCTACCTACCTACCTACCTATCTGTCTCTATCTATCTACCTACCTACCTATCTCTATCTATCAATCTACCTACCTACCTATCTCTATCTATCTATCTACCTACCTACCTATCTCTATCTATCTACCTACCTACCAACCTATCTGTATCTATCTATCTACCTACCTACCTATCTGTTTCTATCTGTCTACCTACCTACCTATCTGTATCTATCAATCTACCTACCTACCTATCTCTATCTATCTACCTACCTACCTATCTGTATCTATCTACCTACCTACCTACCTATAGCTATCTATCTATCTACCTACCTACCTATCTTTATCTATCTATCTACCTACCTATCTATCTCTATCTATCTACCTACCTACCTAACTATCTCTATCTATCTACCTACCTACCTACCTATCTTTATCTATCTATCTATCTACCTACCTATCTGTATCTATCTATCTACCTACCTACCTATCTGTATCTATCAATCTACCTACCTACCTATCTCTATCTATCTATCTACCTACCTACCTATATCTATCTATCTACCTACCTACCTACCTATCTGTATCTATCTATCTACCTACCTACCTATCTGTATCTATCTATCTACCTACCTACCTATCTGTATCTATCAATCTACCTACCTACCTATCTCTATCTATCTATCTATCTACCTACCTACATATCTGTATATATCTATCTACCTACCTACCTATCTGTATCTATCTATCTACCTACCTACCTATCTCTATCTATCTATCTACCTACCTATCTATCTCTATCTATCTATCTACCCACCTACCTATTTGTATTTATCTATCTACCTACCTACCTATCTGTATCTATCTACCTACTTACCTACCTATATCTATCTACCTACCTACCTACCTATCTCTATCTATCTATCTACCTACCTACCTATCTGTATCTATCTATCTACCTACCTACCTATCTGTATCTATCAATTTACCTACCTACCTATCTCTATCTATCTATCTACCTACCTACCTATCTTTATCTATCTATCTATCTACCTACCTATCTGTATCTATCTATCTACCTACCTACCTATCTGTATCTATCAATCTACCTACCTACCTATCTCTATCCATCTATCTACCTACCTTCCTATATCTATCTATCTACCTACCTACCTACCTATCTGTATCTATCTATCTACCTACCTACCTATCTGTATCTATCTATCTACCTACCTACCTATCTGTATCTATCAATCTACCTACCTACCTATCACTATCTATCTATCTACCTACATATCTGTATCTATCTATCTACCTACCTACCTATCTGTATCTATCTATCTAGCTACCTACCTATCTGTGTCTATCAATCTACCTAGCTACCTATCTCTATCTATCTATCTACCTACCTACCTATCTGTATCTATCAATTTACCTACCTACCTATCTCTATCTATCTATCTGCCTACCTATCTATCTCTATCTATCAATCTACCTACCTACCTATCTCTATCTATCTATCTACCTACCTACCTATATCTATATATCAATCTACCTACCTACCTATCTGTATCTATCTACCTACCTACCTATCTGTATCTATCAATCTACCTACCTACCTATCTCTATCTATCTACCTACCTACCTACCTATCTGTATCTATCTATCTACCTACCTACCTATCTGTATCTATCAATCTACCTACCTACCTATCTCTATCTATCTATCTATCTACCTACCTATCTGTGTCTATCAATCTACCTACCTACCTATCTCTATCTATCTACCTACCTACCTATCTGTATCTATCTATCTACCTACCTACCTATCTCTATCTATCTATCTACCTACCTATCTATCTCTATCTATCTATCTACCCACCTACCTATTTGTATTTATCTATCTACCTACCTACCTATCTGTATCTATCTACCTACTTACCTACCTATATCTATCTACCTACCTACCTACCTATCTCTATCTATCTATCTACCTACCTACCTATCTGTATCTATCTATCTACCTACCTACCTATCTGTATCTATCAATTTACCTACCTACCTATCTCTATCTATCTATCTACCTACCTACCTATCTGTATCTATCTATCTACCTACCTACCTATCTGTATCTATCAATCTACCTACCTACCTATCTCTATCCATCTATCTACCTACCTTCCTATATCTATCTATCTACCTACCTACCTATCTGTATCTATCTATCTACCTACCTACCTATCTGTATCTATCTATCTACCTACCTACCTATCTGTATCTATCAATCTACCTACCTACCTATCTCTATCTATCTATCTACCTACATATCTGTATCTATCTATCTACCTACCTACCTATCTGTATCTATCTATCTAGCTACCTACCTATCTGTGTCTATCAATCTACCTACCTACCTATCTCTATCTATCTATCTACCTACCTACCTATCTGTATCTATCAATTTACCTACCTACCTATCTCTATCTATCTATCTGCCTACCTATCTATCTCTATCTATCAATCTACCTACCTACCTATCTCTATCTATCTATCTACCTACCTACCTATATCTATATATCAATCTACCTACCTACCTATCTGTATCTATCTACCTACCTACCTACCTATATCTATATATCAATCTACATACCTACCTATCTGTATCTATCTACCTACCTACCTATCTGTATCTATCAATCTACCTACCTACCTATCTCTATCTATCTACCTACCTACCTATCTGTATCTATCTATCTACCTACCTATCTGTGTCTATCAATCTACCTACCTACCTATCTCTATCTATCTACCTACCTACCTATCTGTATCTATCTATCTACCTACCTACCTATCTCTATCTATCTATCTACCTACCTATCTATCTCTATCTATCTATCTACCCACCTACCTATTTGTATTTATCTATCTACCTACCTACCTATCTGTATCTATCTACCTACTTACCTACCTATATCTATCTACCTACCTACCTACCTATCTCTATCTATCTATCTACCTACCTACCTATCTGTATCTATCTATCTACCTACCTACCTATCTGTATCTATCAATTTACCTACCTACCTATCTCTATCTATCTACCTACCTACCTATCTTTATCTATCTATCTATCTACCTACCTATCTGTATCTATCTATCTACCTACCTACCTATCTGTATCTATCAATCTACCTACCTACCTATCTCTATCCATCTATCTACCTACCTTCCTATATCTATCTATCTACCTACCTACCTATCTGTATCTATCTATCTACCTACCTACCTATCTGTATCTATCTATCTACCTACCTACCTATCTGTATCTATCAATCTACCTACCTACCTATCTCTATCTATCTATCTACCTACATATCTGTATCTATCTATCTACCTACCTACCTATCTGTATCTATCTATCTAGCTACCTACCTATCTGTGTCTATCAATCTACCTACCTACCTATCTCTATCTATCTATCTACCTACCTACCTATCTGTATCTATCAATTTACCTACCTACCTATCTCTATCTATCTATCTGCCTACCTATCTATCTCTATCTATCAATCTACCTACCTACCTATCTCTATCTATCTATCTACCTACCTACCTATATCTATATATCAATCTACCTACCTACCTATCTGTATCTATCTACCTACCTACCTATCTGTATCTATCAATCTACCTACCTACCTATCTCTATCTATCTACCTACCTACCTACCTATCTGTATCTATCTATCTACCTACCTATCTATCTCTATCTATCTACCTACCTACCTAACTATCTCTATCTATCTACCTACCTACCTACCTATCTTTATCTATCTATCCTTCTACCTACCTACCTATCTGTATCTATCTATCTACCTACCTACCTATCTGTATCTATCTACCTACCTACCTACCTATCTCTATCTATCTATCTACCTACCTACATATCTGTATCTATCTATCTACCTACCTACCTATCTGTATCTATCTATCTACCTACCTACCTATCTGTATCTATCAATCTACCTACCTACCTATCTCTATCTATCTATCTACCTACCTACCTATCTTTGTCTATCAATCTACCTACCTACCTATCTCTATCTATCTACCTACCTACCTACCTATCTCTATCTATCTATCTACCTACCTACCTATCTGTATCTATCAATCTACCTACCTAGCTATCTCTATCTACCTACCTACCTACCTACCTATCTGTCTCTATCTATCTACCTACCTACCTATCTCTATCTATCAATCTACCTACCTACCTACCTCTATCTATCTATCTACCTACTTACCTACCTATCTGTATCTATCTATCTACCTACCTACCTATCTGTATCTATCTATCTACCTACCTACCTATCTGTATCTATCAATCTACCTACCTACCTATCTGTATCTATCTACCTACTTACCTACCTGTATCTATCTACATACCTACCTACCTATCTCTATCTATCTATCTACCCACCTACCTATTTGTATTTATCTATCTACCTACCTACCTATCTTTATCTATCTACCTACTTACCTATCTCTATCTATCTACCTACCTACCTACATATCTGTATCTATCTATCTACCTACCTACCTATCTGTATCTATCTACCTACCTACCTACCTATCTCTATCTATCAATCTACCTACCTACCTATCATTATCTATCTATCTACCTACCTACCTATCTGTATCTATCTATCTACCTACCTACCTATCTCTATCTATCAATCTACCTTCCTACCTAACTCTATCTATCTACCTACTTACCTACCTATCTGTATCTATCTATCTACCTACCTACCTATCTGTATCTATCTATCTACCTACCTACCTATCTGTATCTATCAATCTACCTACCTACCTATCTCTATCTATCTACCTACCTACCTATCTTTATCTATCAATCTACCTACCTACCTACCTATCTCTATCTATCTATCTACCTACCTACCTATCTCTATCTATCTATCTACCTACCTATCGGTATCTATCTATCTAACTACCTACCTATCTGTATCTATCTATCTACCTACCTACCTATATGTATCTATCTATCTACCTACCTACCTATCTGTATCTATCTACCTACCTACCTACCTATCTGTATCTATCTATCTACCTACCTACCTATCTGTATCTATCTATCTACCTACCTACCTATCTGTTTCTATCTATCTACCTACCTACCTATCTGTATCTATCAATCTACCTACCTACCTATCTCTATCTATCTATCTACCTACCTACCTATCTCTATCTATCTACCTACCTACCCATGTCTATCTATCTACCTACCAACCTACATATCTGTATCTATCTGTCTACCTACCTACCTATCTGTATCTATCAATCTACCTACCTACCTATCTCTATCTATCTACCTACCTACCTACCTATCTGTATCTATCTATCTACCTACCTATCTATCTCTATCTATCTACCTACCTACCTAACTATCTCTATCTATCTACCTACCTACCTACCTATCTTTATCTATCTATCCTTCTACCTACCTACCTATCTGTATCTATCTATCTACCTACCTACCTATCTGTATCTATCAATCTACCTACCTACCTATCTCTATCTATCTATCTACCTACCTACATATCTGTATCTATCTATATACCTACCTACCTATCTGTATCTATCTATCTACCTACCTACCTATCTGTATCTATCAATCTACCTACCTACCTATCTCTATCTATCTATCTACCTACCTACCTATCTGTGTCTATCAATCTACCTACCTACCTATCTCTATCTATCTACCTACCTACCTACCTATCTCTATCTATCTATCTACCTACCTACCTATCTGTATCTATCAATCTACCTACCTAGCTATCTCTATCTACCTACCTACCTACCTACCTATCTGTCTCTATCTATCTACCTACCTACCTATCTCTATCTATCAATCTACCTACCTACCTACCTCTATCTATCTATCTACCTACTTACCTACCTATCTGTATCTATCTATCTACCTACCTACCTATCTGTATCTATCTATCTACCTACCTACCTATCTGTATCTATCAATCTACCTACCTACCTATCTGTATCTATCTACCTACTTACCTACCTGTATCTATCTACATACCTACCTACCTATCTCTATCTATCTATCTACCCACCTACCTATTTGTATTTATCTATCTACCTACCTACCTATCTTTATCTATCTACCTACTTACCTATCTCTATCTATCTACCTACCTACCTACATATCTGTATCTATCTATCTACCTACCTACCTATCTGTATCTATCTACCTACCTACCTACCTATCTCTATCTATCAATCTACCTACCTACCTATCATTATCTATCTATCTACCTACCTACCTATCTGTATCTATCTATCTACCTACCTACCTATCTCTATCTATCAATCTACCTTCCTACCTACCTCTATCTATCTACCTACTTACCTACCTATCTGTATCTATCTATCTACCTACCTACCTATCTGTATCTATCTATCTACCTACCTACCTATCTGTATCTATCAATCTACCTACCTACCTATCTCTATCTATCTACCTACCTACCTATCTTTATCTATCAATCTACCTACCTACCTACCTATCTCTATCTATCTATCTACCTACCTACCTATCTCTATCTATCTATCTACCTACCTATCGGTATCTATCTATCTAACTACCTACCTATCTGTATCTATCTATCTACCTACCTACCTATATGTATCTATCTATCTACCTACCTACCTATCTGTATCTATCTACCTACCTACCTACCTATCTGTATCTATCTATCTACCTACCTACCTATCTGTATCTATCTATCTACCTACCTACCTATCTGTTTCTATCTATCTACCTACCTACCTATCTGTATCTATCAATCTACCTACCTACCTATCTCTATCTATCTATCTACCTACCTACCTATCTCTATCTATCTACCTACCTACCCATGTCTATCTATCTACCTACCAACCTACATATCTGTATCTATCTGTCTACCTACCTACCTATCTGTATCTATCAATCTACCTACCTACCTATCTCTATCTATCTATCTACCTACCTACCTATCTCTATCTATCTATCTATCTACCTACCTATCTGTATCTATCTATCTAACTACCTACCTATCTGTATCTATCTATCTACCCACCTATCTATCTCTATCTATCTATCTATCTACCTACCTACCTACCTATCTGTATCTATCAATCTACCTACCTACCTATGTCTATCTATCTATCTACCTACCTACCTATCTCTATCTATCTACCTACCTACCTACCTATCTCTATCTATCTATCTACCTACCTACCTATCTCTATCTATCAATCTACCTACCTATCTCTATCTATCTATCTACCTACCTACCTATCTCTATCTATCAATCTACCTACCTACCTATCTGTATCTATCTATCTACCTACCTACCTATCTGTATCTATCAATCTACCTACCTACCTATCTCTATCTATCTACCTACCTACCTATCTTTCTGTCTCTATCTATCTACCTCCCTACCTATCTCTATCTATCAATCTACCTACCTACCTATCTCTATCTATCTATCTACCTACCTACCTATCTGTATCTATCTATCTACCTACCTACCTATCTGTATCTATCAATTTACCTACCTACCTATCTCTATCTATCTACCTACCTATCTCTATCTATCTATCTACCTACCTACCTATCTCTATCTATCTACCTACCTACCTACCTACCTATCTCTATCTATCTATCTACCTACCTGCCTATCTCTATCTATCAATCTACCTACCTACCTATCTGTATCTATCTATCTACCTACCTACCTATCTGTATCTATCAATCTACCTACCTACCTATCTCTATCTATCTACCTACCTACCTACCTATCTGTCTCTATCTATCTACCTACCTACCTATCCCTATCTATCAATCTACCTACCTACCTATCTCTATCTATCTATCTACCTACCTACCTATCTCTATCTATCTACCTACCTACCAACCTATCTGTATCTATCTATCTACCTACCTACCTATCTGTATCTATCTGTCTACCTACCTACCTATCTGTATCTATCAATCTACCTACCTACCTATCTCTATCTATCTACCTACCTACCTATCTGTATCTATCTACCTACCTACCTACCTACCTATATCTATCTATCTATCTACCTACCTACCTATCTTTATCTATCTATCTACCTACCTATCTATCTCTATCTATCTACCTACCTACCTAACTATCTCTATCTATCTACCTACCTACCTACCTATCTTTATCTATCTATCTATCTACCTACCTACCTATCTGTATCTATCTATCTACCTACCTACCTATCTGTATCTATCAATCTACCTACCTACCTATCTCTATCTATCTACCTACCTACCTATCTGTATCTATCTACCTACCTACCTACCTATATCTATCTATCTATCTACCTACCTACCTATCTTTATCTATCTATCTACCTACCTATCTATCTCTATCTATCTACCTACCTACCTAACTATCTCTATCTATCTACCTACCTACCTACCTATCTTTATCTATCTATCTATCTACCTACCTATCTGTATCTATCTATCTACCTACCTACCTATCTGTATCTATCAATCTACCTACCTACCTATCTCTATCTATCTATCTACCTACCTACCTATATCTATCTATCTACCTACCTACCTACCTATCTGTATCTATCTATCTACCTACCTACCTATCTGTATCTATCTATCTACCTACCTACCTATCTGTATCTATCAATTTACCTACCTACCTATCTCTATCTATCTATCTACCTACCTATCTCTATCTATCTATCTACCTACCTACCTATCTCTATCTATCTACCTACCTACCTACCTATCTCTATCTATCTATCTATCTATCTACCTACCTGCCTATCTCTATCTATCAATCTACCTACCTACCTATCTGTATCTATCTATCTACCTACCTACCTATCTGTATCTATCAATCTACCTACCTACCTATCTCTATCTATCTACCTACCTACCTACCTATCTGTCTCTATCTATCTACCTACCTACCTATCTCTATCTATCAATCTACCTACCTACCTATCTCTATCTATCTATCTACCTACCTACCTATCTGTATCTATCTATCTACCTACCTACCTATCTGTATCTATCTGTCTACCTACCTACCTATCTGTATCTATCAATCTACCTACCTACCTATCTCTATCTATCTACCTACCTACCTATCTGTATCTATCTACCTACCTACCTACCTATCTGTCTCTATCTATCTACCTACCTACCTATCTCTATCTATCAATCTACCTACCTACCTATCTCTATCTATCTACCTACCTACCAACCTATCTGTATCTATCTATCTACCTACCTACCTATCTGTATCTATCTGTCTACCTACCTACCTATCTGTATCTATCAATCTACCTACCTACCTATCTCTATCTATCTATCTACCTACCTACCTATCTGTATCTATCTATCTACATACCTACCTATCTGTATCTATCAATTTACCTACCTACCTATCTCTATCTATCTATCTACCTACCTATCTCTATCTATCTATCTACCTACCTACCTATCTCTATCTATCTACCTACCTACCTACCTATCTCTATCTATCTATCTACCTACCTGCCTATCTCTATCTATCAATCTACCTACCTACCTATCTGTATCTATCTATCTACTTACCTACCTATCTGTATCTATCAATCTACCTACCTACCTATCTCTATCTATCTACCTACCTACCTACCTATCTGTCTCTATCTATCTACCTACCTACCTATCTCTATCTATCAATCTACCTACCTACCTATCTCTATCTATCTATCTACCTACCTACCTATCTGTATCTATCTATCTACCTACCTACCTATCTGTATCTATCTGTCTACCTACCTACCTATCTGTATCTATCAATCTACCTACCTACCTATCTCTATCTACCTACCTACCTATCTCTATCTATCTACCTACCTACCTACCTATCTGTCTCTATCTATCTACCTACCTACCTATCTCTATCTATCAATCTACCTACCTACCTATCTCTATCTATCTACCTACCTACCAACCTATCTGTATCTATCTATCTACCTACCTACCTATCTGTATCTATCTGTCTACCTACCTACCTATCTGTATCTATCAATCTACCTACCTACCTATCTCTATCTATCTACCTACCTACCTATCTGTATCTATCTACCTACCTACCTACCTACCTATATCTATCTATCTATCTACCTACCTATCTTTATCTATCTATCTACCTACCTATCTATCTCTATCTATCTACCTACCTACCTAACTATCTCTATCTATCTACCTACCTACCTACCTATCTTTATCTATCTATCTATCTACCTACCTATCTGTATCTATCTATCTACCTACCTACCTATCTGTATCTATCAATCTACCTACCTACCTATCTCTATCTATCTACCTACCTACCTATCTTTCTGTCTCTATCTATCTACCTACCTACCTATCTCTATCTATCAATCTACCTACCTACCTATCTCTATCTATCTATCTACCTACCTACCTATCTGTATCTATCTATCTACCTACCTACCTATCTGTATCTATCAATTTACCTACCTACCTATCTCTATCTATCTATCTACCTACCTACCTATCTGTATCTATCAATCTACCTACCTACCTATCTCTATCTATCTACCTACCTACCTATCTGTATCTATCTACCTACCTACCTACCTATATCTATCTATCTACCTACCTACCTATCTTTATCTATCTATCTACCTACCTATCTATCTCTATCTATCTACCTACCTACCTAACTATCTCTATCTATCTACCTACCTACCTACCTATCTTTATCTATCTATCTATCTACCTACCTATCTGTATTTATCTATCTACCTACCTACCTATCTGTATCTATCAATCTACCTACCTAGCTATCTCTATCTATCTACCTACCTACCTACCTATCTGTCTCTATCTATCTACCTACCTACCTATCTCTATCTATCTACCTACCTACCTACCTATCTCTATCTATCTATCTACCTACCTGCCTATCTCTATCTATCAATCTACCTACCTACCTATCTGTATCTATCTATCTACCTACCTACCTATCTGTATCTATCAATCTACCTACCTACCTATCTCTATCTATCTACCTACCTACCTACCTATCTGTCTCTATCTATCTACCTACCTACCTATCTCTATCTATCAATCTACCTACCTACCTATCTCTATCTATCTATCTATCTACCTACCTACCTATCTCTATCTATCTACCTACCTACCAACCTATCTGTATCTATCTATCTACCTACCTACCTATCTGTATCTATCTGTCTACCTACCTACCTATCTGTATCTATCAATCTACCTACCTACCTATCTCTATCTATCTACCTACCTACCTATCTGTATCTATCTACCTACCTACCTACCTATATCTATCTATCTATCTACCTACCTACCTATCTTTATCTATCTATCTACCTACCTATCTATCTCTATCTATCTACCTACCTACCTAACTATCTCTATCTACCTACCTACCTACCTATCTTTATCTATCTATCTATCTACCTACCTATCTGTATCTATCTATCTACCTACCTACCTATCTGTATCTATCAATCTACCTACCTACCTATCTCTATCTATCTATCTACCTACCTACCTATATCTATCTATCTACCTACCTACCTACCTATCTGTATCTATCTATCTACCTACCTACCTATCTGTATCTATCTATCTACCTACCTACCTATCTGTATCTATCAATCTACCTACCTACCTATCTCTATCTATCTATCTACCTACCTACATATCTGTATATATCTATCTACCTACCTACCTATCTGTATCTATCTATCTACCTACATACCTATCTGTATCTATCAATCTACCTACCTACCTATCACTATCTATCTATCTATCTACCTACCTATCTGTGTCTATCAATCTACCTACCTACCTATCTCTATCTATCTATCTACCTACCTACCTATCTGTATCTATCTATCTACCTACCTACCTATCTCTATCTATCTATCTACCTACCTATCTATCTCTATCTATCTATCTACCCACCTACCTATTTGTATTTATCTATCTATCTACCTACCTATCTGTATCTATCTACCTACTTACCTACCTATATCTATCTACCTACCTACCTACCTATCTCTATCTATCTATCTACCTACCTACCTATCTGTATCTATCTATCTACCTACCTACCTATCTGTATCTATCAATTTACCTACCTACCTATCTCTATCTATCTATCTACCTACCTACCTATCTTTATCTATCTATCTATCTACCTACCTATCTGTATCTATCTATCTACCTACCTACCTATCTGTATCTATCAATCTACCTACCTACCTATCTCTATCCATCTATCTACCTACCTTCCTATATCTATCTATCTACCTACCTACCTACCTATCTGTATCTATCTATCTACCTACCTACCTATCTGTATCTATCTATCTACCTACCTACCTATCTGTATCTATCAATCTACCTACCTACCTATCACTATCTATCTATCTACCTACATATCTGTATCTATCTATCTACCTACCTACCTATCTGTATCTATCTATCTAGCTACCTACCTATCTGTGTCTATCAATCTACCTACCTACCTATCTCTATCTATCTATCTACCTACCTACCTATCTGTATCTATCAATTTACCTACCTACCTATCTCTATCTATCTATCTGCCTACCTATCTATCTCTATCTATCAATCTATCTACCTACCTATCTCTATCTATCTATCTACCTACCTACCTGTATCTATATATCAATCTACCTACCTACCTATCTGTATCTATCTACCTACCTACCTATCTGTATCTATCAATCTACCTACCTACCTATCTCTATCTATCTACCTACCTACCTACCTATCTGTATCTATCTATCTACCTACCTACCTATCTGTATCTATCAATCTACCTACCTACCTATCTCTATCTATCTATCTATCTATCTACCTACCTATCTGTGTCTATCAATCTACCTACCTACCTATCTCTATCTATGTATCTACCTACCTACCTATCTGTATCTATCTATCTACCTACCTACCTATCTCTATCTATCTATCTACCTACCTATCTATCTCTATCTATCTATCTACCCACCTATCTATTTGTATTTATCTATCTACCTACCTACCTATCTGTATCTATCTACCTACTTACCTACCTATATCTATCTACCTACCTACCTACCTATCTCTATCTATCTATCTACCTACCTATCTTTATCTATCTATCTATCTACCTACCTATCTGTATCTATCTATCTACCTACCTACCTATCTGTATCTATCAATCTACCTACCTACCTATCTCTATCCATCTATCTACCTACCTTCCTATATCTATCTATCTACCTACCTACCTATCTGTATCTATCTACCTACCTACCTATCTGTATCTATCTATCTACCTACCTACCTATCTGTATCTATCAATCTACCTACCTACCTATCTCTATCTATCTATCTACCTACATATCTGTATCTATCTATCTACATACCTACCTATCTGTATCTATCTATCTAGCTACCTACCTATCTGTGTCTATCAATCTACCTACCTACCTATCTCTATCTATCTATCTACCTACCTACCTATCTGTATCTATCAATTTACCTACCTACCTATCTCTATCTATCTATCTGCCTACCTATCTATCTCTATCTATCAATCTACCTACCTACCTATCTCTATCTATCTATCTACCTACCTACCTATATCTATATATCAATCTACCTACCTACCTATCTGTATCTATCTACCTACCTACCTATCTGTGTCTATCAATCTACCTACCTACCTATCTCTATCTATCTACCTACCTACCTACCTATCTGTATCTATCTATCTACCTACCTACCTATCTGTATCTATCAATCTACCTACCTACCTATCTCTATCTATCTATCTATCTATCTATCTACCTACCTATCTGTGTCTATCAATCTACCTACCTACCTATCTCTATCTATCTATCTACCTACCTACCTATCTGTATCTATCTATCTACCTACCTACCTATCTCTATCTATCTATCTACCTACCTATCTATCTCTATCTATCTATCTACCCACCTACCTATTTGTATTTATCTATCTACCTACCTACCTATCTGTATCTATCTACCTACTTACCTACCTATATCTATCTACCTACCTACCTACCTATCTCTATCTATCTATCTACCTACCTACCTATCTGTATCTATCTATCTACCTACCTACCTATCTGTATCTATCAATTTACCTACCTACCTATCTCTATCTATCTATCTACCTACCTACCTATCTTTATCTATCTATCTATCTACCTACCTATCTGTATCTATCTATCTACCTACCTACCTATCTGTATCTATCAAGCTACCTACCTACCTATCTCTATCAATCTATCTACCTACCTTCCTATATCTATCTATCTACCTACCTACCTACCTATCTGTATCTATCTATCTACCTACCTACCTATCTGTATCTATCTATCTACCTACCTACCTATCTGTATCTATCAATCTACCTACCTACCTATCTCTATCTATCTATCTACCTACATATCTTTATCTATCTATCTACCTACCTACCCATCTGTATCTATCTATCTAGCTACCTACCTATCTGTGTCTATCAATCTACCTACCTACCTATCTGTATCTGTCTATCTACCTACCTACCTATCTGTATCTATCAATTTACCTACCTACCTATCCCTATCTATCAATCTACCTACCTACCTATCTCTATCTATCTATCTACCTACCTACCTATCTCTATCTATCTACCTACCTACCAACCTATCTGTATCTATCTATCTACCTACCTACCTATCTGTATCTATCTGTCTACCTACCTACCTATCTGTATCTATCAATCTACCTACCTACCTATCTCTATCTATCTACCTACCTACCTATCTGCATCTATCTACCTACCTACCTACCTACCTATATCTATCTATCTATGTACCTACCTACCTATCTTTATCTATCTATCTACCTACCTATCTATCTCTATCTATCTACCTACCTACCTAACTATCTCTATCTATTTACCTACCTACCTACCTATCTTTATCTATCTATCTATCTACCTACCTACCTATCTGTATCTATCTATCTACCTACCTACCTATCTGTATCTATCAATCTACCTACCTACCTATCTCTATCTATCTACCTACCTACCTATCTGTATCTATCTACCTACCTACCTACCTATATCTATCTATCTATCTATCTATCTACCTACCTACCTATATTTATCTATCTATCTACCTACCTATCTATCTCTATCTATCTACCTACCTACCTAACTATCTCTATCTATCTACCTACCTACCTACCTACCTATCTTTATCTATCTATCTATCTACCTACCTATCTGTATCTATCTACCTACCTACCTACCTATCTGTATCTATCTATCTACCTACCTACCTATCTGTATCTATCAATCTACCTACCTACCTATCTCTATCTATCTACCTACCTACCTATCTTTCTGTCTCTATCTATCTACCTACCTACCTATCTCTATCTATCAATCTACCTACCTACCTATCTCTATCTATCTATCTACCTACCTACCTATCTGTATCTATCTATCTACCTACCTACCTATCTGTATCTATCAATTTACCTACCTACCTATCTCTATCTATCTATCTACCTACCTATCTCTATCTATCTATCTACCTACCTACCTATCTCTATCTATCTACCTACCTACCTACCTATCTCTATCTATCTATCTATCTATCTATCTATCTATCTATCTATCTATCTACCTACCTGCCTATCTCTATCTATCAATCTACCTACCTACCTATCTGTATCTATCTATCTACCTACCTACCTATCTGTATCTATCAATCTACCTACCTACCTATCTCTATCTATCTACCTACCTACCTACCTATCTGTCTCTATCTATCTACCTACCTACCTATCTCTATCTATCAATCTACCTACCTACCTATCTCTATCTATCTATCTACCTACCTACCTATCTGTATCTATCTATCTACCTACCTACCTATCTGTATCTATCTGTCTACCTACCTACCTATCTGTATCTATCAATCTACCTACCTACCTATCTCTATCTATCTACCTACCTACCTATCTGTATCTATCTACCTACCTACCTACCTATCTGTCTCTATCTATCTACCTACCTACCTATCTCTATCTATCAATCTACCTACCTACCTATCTCTATCTATCTACCTACCTACCAACCTATCTGTATCTATCTATCTACCTACCTACCTATCTGTATCTATCTGTCTACCTACCTACCTATCTGTATCTATCAATCTACCTACCTACCTATCTCTATCTATCTATCTACCTACTTACCTATCTGTATCTATCTATCTACCTACCTACCTATCTGTATCTATCAATTTACCTACCTACCTATCTCTATCTATCTATCTACCTACCTATCTCTATCTATCTATCTACCTACCTACCTATCTCTATCTATCTACCTACCTACCTACCTATCTCTATCTATCTATCTACCTACCTGCCTATCTCTATCTATCAATCTACCTACCTACCTATCTGTATCTATCTATCTACCTACCTACCTATCTGTATCTATCAATCTACCTACCTACCTATCTCTATCTATCTACCTACCTACCTACCTATCTGTCTCTATCTATCTACCTACCTACCTATCTCTATCTATCAATCTACCTACCTACCTATCTCTATCTATCTATCTACCTACCTACCTATCTGTATCTATCTATCTACCTACCTACCTATCTGTATCTATCTGTCTACCTACCTACCTATCTGTATCTATCAATCTACCTACCTACCTATCTCTATCTATCTACCTACCTACCTATCTCTATCTATCTACCTACCTACCTACCTATCTGTCTCTATCTATCTACCTACCTACCTATCTCTATCTATCAATCTACCTACCTACCTATCTCTATCTATCTACCTACCTACCAACCTATCTGTATCTATCTATCTACCTACCTACCTATCTGTATCTATCTGTCTACCTACCTACCTATCTGTATCTATCAATCTACCTACCTACCTATCTCTATCTATCTACCGACCTACCTATCTGTATCTATCTACCTACCTACCTACCTACCTATATCTATCTATCTATCTACCTACCTACCTATCTTTATCTATCTATCTACCTACCTATCTATCTCTATCTATCTACCTACCTACCTAACTATCTCTATCTATCTACCTACCTACCTACCTATCTTTATCTATCTATCTATCTACCTACCTATCTGTATCTATCTATCTACCTACCTACCTATCTGTATCTATCAATCTACCTACCTACCTATCTCTATCTATCTACCTACCTACCTATCTTTCTGTCTCTATCTATCTACCTACCTACCTATCTCTATCTATCAATCTACCTACCTACCTATCTCTATCTATCTATCTACCTACCTACCTATCTGTATCTATCTATCTACCTACCTACCTATCTGTATCTATCAATTTACCTACCTACCTATCTCTATCTATCTATCTACCTACCTACCTATCTGTATCTATCAATCTACCTACCTACCTATCTCTATCTATCTACCTACCTACCTATCTGTATCTATCTACCTACCTACCTACCTATATCTATCTATCTATCTACCTACCTACCTATCTTTATCTATCTATCTACCTACCTATCTATCTCTATCTATCTACCTACCTACCTAACTATCTCTATCTATCTACCTACCTACCTACCTATCTTTATCTATCTATCTATCTACCTACCTATCTGTATTTATCTATCTACCTACCTACCTATCTGTATCTATCAATCTACCTACCTACCTATCTCTATCTATCTACCTACCTACCTACCTATCTGTCTCTATCTATCTACCTACCTACCTATCTCTATCTATCTACCTACCTACCTACCTATCTCTATCTATCTATCTACCTACCTGCCTATCTCTATCTATCAATCTACCTACCTACCTATCTGTATCTATCTATCTACCTACCTACCTATCTTTATCTATCAATCTACCTACCTACCTATCTCTATCTATCTACCTACCTACCTACCTATCTGTCTTTATCTATCTACCTACCTACCTATCTCTATCTATCAATCTACCTACCTACCTATCTCTATCTATCTATCTACCTACCTACCTATCTCTATCTATCTACCTACCTACCAACCTATCTGTATCTATCTATCTACCTACCTACCTATCTGTATCTATCTGTCTACCTACCTACCTATCTGTATCTATCAATCTACCTACCTACCTATCTCTATCTATCTACCTACCTACCTATCTGTATCTATCTACCTACCTACCTACCTATATCTATCTATCTATCTACCTACCTACCTATCTTTATCTATCTATCTACCTACCTATCTCTATCTATCTACCTACCTACCTAACTATCTCTATCTATCTACCTACCTACCTACCTATCTTTATCTATCTATCTATCTACCTACCTATCTGTATCTATCTATCTACCTACCTACCTATCTGTATCTATCAATCTACCTACCTACCTATCTCTATCTATCTATCTACCTACCTACCTATATCTATCTATCTACCTACCTACCTACCTATCTGTATCTATCTATCTACCTACCTACCTATCTGTATCTATCTATCTACCTACCTACCTATCTGTATCTATCAATCTACCTACCTACCTATCTCTATCTATCTATCTACCTACCTACATATCTGTATATATCTATCTACCTACCTACCTATCTGTATCTATCTATCTACCTACATACCTATCTGTATCTATCAATCTACCTACCTACCTATCACTATCTATCTATCTATCTACCTACCTATCTGTGTCTATCAATCTACCTACCTACCTATCTCTATATATCTATCTACCTACCTACCTATCTGTATCTATCTATCTACCTACCTACCTATCTCTATCTATCTATCTACCTACCTATCTATCTCTATCTATCTATCTACCCACCTACCTATTTGTATTTATCTATCTACCTACCTACCTATCTGTATCTATCTACCTACTTACCTACCTATATCTATCTACCTACCTACCTACCTATCTCTATCTATCTATCTACCTACCTACCTATCTGTATCTATCTATCTACCTACCTACCTATCTGTATCTATCAATTTACCTACCTACCTATCTCTATCTATCTATCTACCTACCTACCTATCTTTATCTATCTATCTACCTACCTATCTGTATCTATCTATCTACCTACCTACCTATCTGTATCTATCAATCTACCTACCTACCTATCTCTATCCATCTATCTACCTACCTTCCTATATCTATCTATCTACCTACCTACCTACCTATCTGTATCTATCTATCTACCTACCTACCTATCTGTATCTATCTATCTACCTACCTACCTATCTGTATCTATAAATCTACCTACCTACCTATCACTATCTATCTATCTACCTACATATCTGTATCTATCTATCTACCTACCTACCTATCTGTATCTATCTATCTAGCTACCTACCTATCTGTGTCTATCAATCTACCTACCTACCTATCTCTATCTATCTATCTACCTACCTACCTATCTGTATCTATCAATTTACCTACCTACCTATCTCTATCTATCTATCTGCCTACCTATCTATCTCTATCTATCAATCTACCTACCTACCTATCTCTATCTATCTATCTACCTACCTACCTATATCTATATATCAATCTACCTACCTACCTATCTGTATCTATCTACCTACCTACCTATCTGTATCTATCAATCTACCTACCTACCTATCTCTATCTATCTACCTACCTACCTACCTATCTGTATCTATCTATCTACCTACCTACCTATCTGTATCTATCAATCTACCTACCTACCTATCTCTATCTATCTATCTATCTACCTACCTATCTGTGTCTATCAATCTACCTACCTACCTATCTCTATCTATCTATCTACCTACCTACCTATCTGTATCTATCTATCTACCTACCTACCTATCTCTATCTATCTATCTACCTACCTATCTATCTCTATCTATCTACCCACCTACCTATTTGTATTTATCTATCTACCTACCTACCTATCTGTATCTATCTACCTACTTACCTACCTATATCTATCTACCTACCTACCTACCTATCTCTATCTATCTATCTACCTACCTACCTATCTGTATCTATCTATCTACCTACCTACCTATCTGTATCTATCAATTTACCTACCTACCTATCTCTATCTATCTATCTACCTACCTACCTATCTTTATCTATCTATCTATCTACCTACCTATCTGTATCTATCTATCTACCTACCTACCTATCTGTATCTATCAATCTACCTACCTACCTATCTCTATCCATCTATCTACCTACCTTCCTATATCTATCTATCTACCTACCTACCTATCTGTATCTATCTATCTACCTACCTACCTATCTGTATCTATCTATCTACCTACCTACCTATCTGTATCTATCAATCTACCTACCTACCTATCTCTATCTATCTATCTACCTACATATCTGTATCTATCTATCTACCTACCTACCTATCTGTATCTATCTATCTAGCTACCTACCTATCTGTGTCTATCAATCTACCTACCTACCTATCTCTATCTATCTATCTACCTACCTACCTATCTGTATCTATCAATTTACCTACCTACCTATCTCTATCTATCTATCTGCCTACCTATCTATCTCTATCTATCAATCTACCTACCTACCTATCTCTATCTATCTATCTACCTACCTACCTATATCTATATATCAATCTACCTACCTACCTATCTGTATCTATCTACCTACCTACCTACCTATCTGTATCTATCAATCTACCTACCTACCTATCTCTATCTATCTACCTACCTACCTACGTATCTGTATCTATCTATCTACCTACCTACCTATCTGTATCTATCAATCTACCTACCTACCTATCTCTATCTATCTATCTATCTATCTACCTACCTATCTGTGTCTATCAATCTACCTACCTACCTATCTCTATCTATCTATCTACCTACCTACCTATCTGTATCTATCTATCTACCTACCTACCTATCTCTATCTATCTATCTACCTACCTATCTATCTCTATCTATCTATCTACCCACCTACCTATTTGTATTTATCTATCTACCTACCTACCTATCTGTATCTATCTACCTACTTACCTACCTATATCTATCTACCTACCTACCTTCCTATCTCTATCTATCTATCTACCTACCTACCTATCTGTGTCTATCAATCTACCTACCTACCTATCTCTATCTATCTATCTACCTACCTACCTATCTGTATCTATCAATTTACCTACCTACCTATCTCTATCTATCTATCTGCCTACCTATCTATCTCTATCTATCAATCTACCTACCTACCTATCTCTATCTATCTATCTACCTACCTACCTATATCTATATATCAATCTACCTACCTACCTATCTGTATCTATCTACCTACCTACCTATCTGTATCTATCAATCTACCTACCTACCTATCTCTATCTATCTACCTACCTACCTACCTATCTGTATCTATCTATCTACCTACCTACCTATCTGTATCTATCAATCTACCTACCTACCTATCTCTATCTATCTATCTATCTATCTACCTACCTATCTGTGTCTATCAATCTACCTACCTACCTATCTCTATCTATCTATCTACCTACCTACCTATCTGTATCTATCTATCTACCTACCTACCTATCTCTATCTATCTATCTACCTACCTATCTATCTCTATCTATCTACCCACCTACCTATTTGTATTTATCTATCTACCTACCTACCTATCTGTATCTATCTACCTACTTACCTACCTATATCTATCTACCTACCTACCTACCTATCTCTATCTATCTATCTACCTACCTACCTATCTGTATCTATCTATCTACCTACCTACCTATCTGTATCTATCAATTTACCTACCTACCTATCTCTATCTATCTATCTACCTACCTACCTATCTTTATCTATCTATCTATCTACCTACCTATCTGTATCTATCTATCTACCTACCTACCTATCTGTATCTATCAATCTACCTACCTACCTATCTCTATCCATCTATCTACCTACCTTCCTATATCTATCTATCTACCTACCTACCTATCTGTATCTATCTATCTACCTACCTACCTATCTGTATCTATCTATCTACCTACCTACCTATCTGTATCTATCAATCTACCTACCTACCTATCTCTATCTATCTATCTACCTACATATCTGTATCTATCTATCTACCTACCTACCTATCTGTATCTATCTATCTAGCTACCTACCTATCTGTGTCTATCAATCTACCTACCTACCTATCTCTATCTATCTATCTACCTACCTACCTATCTGTATCTATCAATTTACCTACCTACCTATCTCTATCTATCTATCTGCCTACCTATCTATCTCTATCTATCAATCTACCTACCTACCTATCTCTATCTATCTATCTACCTACCTACCTATATCTATATATCAATCTACCTACCTACCTATCTGTATCTATCTACCTACCTACCTACCTATCTGTATCTATCAATCTACCTACCTACCTATCTCTATCTATCTACCTACCTACCTACGTATCTGTATCTATCTATCTACCTACCTACCTATCTGTATCTATCAATCTACCTACCTACCTATCTCTATCTATCTATCTATCTATCTACCTACCTATCTGTGTCTATCAATCTACCTACCTACCTATCTCTATCTATCTATCTACCTACCTACCTATCTGTATCTATCTATCTACCTACCTACCTATCTCTATCTATCTATCTACCTACCTATCTATCTCTATCTATCTATCTACCCACCTACCTATTTGTATTTATCTATCTACCTACCTACCTATCTGTATCTATCTACCTACTTACCTACCTATATCTATCTACCTACCTACCTTCCTATCTCTATCTATCTATCTACCTACCTACCTATCTGTATCTATCTATCTACCTACCTACCTATCTGTATCTATCAATTTACCTACCTACCTATCTCTATCTATCTATCTACCTACGTACCTATCTTTATCTATCTATCTATCTACCTACCTATCTGTATCTATCTATCTACCTACCTACCTATCTGTATCTATCAATCTACCTACCTACCTATCTCTATCCATCTATCTACCTACCTTCCTATATCTATCTATCTACCTACCTACCTACCTATCTGTATCTATCTATCTACCTACCTACCTATCTGTATCTATCTATCTACCTACCTACCTATCTGTATCTATCAATCTACCTACCTACCTATCTCTATCTATCTATCTACCTACATATCTTTATCTATCTATCTACCTACCTACCTATCTGTATCTATCTATCTAGCTACCTACCTATCTGTGTCTATCAATCTACCTACCTACCTATCTCTATCTGTCTATCTACCTACCTACCTATCTGTATCTATCAATTTACCTACCTACCTATCTCTATCTATCTATCTGCCTACCTATCTATCTCTATCTATCAATCTACCTACCTACCTATCTCTATCTATCTATCTACCTACCTACCTATCTCTCTATATCAATCTACCTACCTACCTATCTGTATCTATCTACCTACCTACCTATCTGTATCTATCAATCTAAGTACCTACCTATCTCTATCTATCTACCTACCTACCTATCTTTCTTTCTCTATCTATCTACCTACCTACCTATCTCTATCTATCAATCTACCTACCTACCTATCTCTATCTATCTATCTATCTACCTACCTATCTGTATCTATCTATCTACCTACCTACCTATCTGTATCTATCAATTTACCTACCTACCTATCTCTATCTATCTATCTACCTACCTATCTCTATCTATCTATCTACCTACCTGCCTATCTCTATCTATCAATCTACCTACCTACCTATCTGTATCTATCTATCTACCTACCTACCTATCTGTATCTATCAATCTACCTACCTACCTATCTCTATCTATCTACCTACCTACCAACCTATCTGTATCTATCTATCTACCTACTTACCTATCTGTATCTATCTGTCTACCTACCTACCTATCTGTATCTATCAATCTACCTACCTACCTATCTCTATCTATCTACCTACCTACCTATCTGTATCTATCTACCTACCTACCTACCTACCTATGTCTATCTATCTATCTATCTACCTACCTACCTATCTTTATCTATCTACCTACCTATCTATCTCTATCTATCTACCTACCTACCTAACTATCTCTATCTATCTACCTACCTACCTACCTATCTTTATCTATCTATCTATCTACCTACCTATCTGTATCTATCTATCTACCTACCTACCTATCTGTATCTATCAATCTACCTACCTACCTATCTCTATCTATCTATCTACCTACCTTCCTATATCTATCTATCTATCTACCTACCTACCTATCTGTATCTATCTATCTACCTACCTACCTATCTGTATCTATCTATCTACCTACCTACCTATCTGTATCTATCAATCTAGCTACCTACCTATCTCTATCTATCTATCTACCTACCTACATATCTGTATCTATCTATCTACCTACCTACCTATCTGTATCTATCTATCTACCTACCTACCTATCTGTATCTATCAATCTACCTACCTACCTATCTCTATCTATCTATCTATCTACCTACCTATCTGTGTCTATCAATCTACCTACCTACCTATCTCTATCTATCTATCTACCTACCTACCTATCTGTATCTATCAATTTTCCTACCTACCTATCTCTATCTATCTATCTGCCTACCAATCTATCTCTATCTATCTATCTACCTACCTACCTATCTCTATCTATCTATCTACCTACCTATCTATCTCTATCTATCTATCTACCCACCTACCTATTTGTATTTATCTATCTACCTATCTACCTATCTGTATCTATCTACCTACTTACCTACCTATATCTATCTACCTACCTACCTACCTATCTCTATCTATCTATCTACCTACCTACCTATCTGTATCTATCTATCTACCTACCTACCTATCTGTATCTATCAATTTACCTACCTACCTATCTCTATCTATCTATCTATCTACCTACCTATCTGTGTCTATCAATCTACCTACCTACCTATCTCTATCTATCTATCTACCTACCTACCTATCTGTATCTATCAATTTTCCTACCTACCTATCTCTATCTATCTATCTACCTACATATCTGTATCTATCTATCTACCTACCTACCTATCTGTATCTATCTATCTAGCTACCTACCTATCTGTGTCTATCAATCTACCTACCTACCTATCTCTATCTGTCTATCTACCTACCTACCTATCTGTATCTATCAATTTACCTACCTACCTATCTCTATCTATCTATCTGCCTACCTATCTATCTCTATCTATCAATCTACCTACCTACCTATCTCTATCTATCTATCTACCTACCTACCTATCTCTCTATATCAATCTACCTACCTACCTATCTGTATCTATCTACCTACCTACCTATCTGTATCTATCAATCTAAGTACCTACCTATCTCTATCTATCTACCTACCTACCTATCTTTCTTTCTCTATCTATCTACCTACCTACCTATCTCTATCTATCAATCTACCTACCTACCTATCTCTATCTATCTATCTATCTACCTACCTATCTGTATCTATCTATCTACCTACCTACCTATCTGTATCTATCAATTTACCTACCTACCTATCTCTATCTATCTATCTACCTACCTATCTCTATCTATCTATCTACCTACCTGCCTATCTCTATCTATCAATCTACCTACCTACCTATCTGTATCTATCTATCTACCTACCTACCTATCTGTATCTATCAATCTACCTACCTACCTATCTCTATCTATCTACCTACCTACCAACCTATCTGTATCTATCTATCTACCTACTTACCTATCTGTATCTATCTGTCTACCTACCTACCTATCTGTATCTATCAATCTACCTACCTACCTATCTCTATCTATCTACCTACCTACCTATCTGTATCTATCTACCTACCTACCTACCTACCTATGTCTATCTATCTATCTATCTATCTACCTACCTACCTATCTTTATCTATCTACCTACCTATCTATCTCTATCTATCTACCTACCTACCTAACTATCTCTATCTATCTACCTACCTACCTACCTATCTTTATCTATCTATCTATCTACCTACCTATCTGTATCTATCTATCTACCTACCTACCTATCTGTATCTATCAATCTACCTACCTACCTATCTCTATCTATCTATCTACCTACCTTCCTATATCTATCTATCTATCTACCTACCTACCTATCTGTATCTATCTATCTACCTACCTACCTATCTGTATCTATCTATCTACCTACCTACCTATCTGTATCTATCAATCTAGCTACCTACCTATCTCTATCTATCTATCTACCTACCTACATATCTGTATCTATCTATCTACCTACCTACCTATCTGTATCTATCTATCTACCTACCTACCTATCTGTATCTATCAATCTACCTACCTACCTATCTCTATCTATCTATCTATCTACCTACCTATCTGTGTCTATCAATCTACCTACCTACCTATCTCTATCTATCTATCTACCTACCTACCTATCTGTATCTATCAATTTTCCTACCTACCTATCTCTATCTATCTATCTGCCTACCAATCTATCTCTATCTATCTATCTACCTACCTACCTATCTCTATCTATCTATCTACCTACCTATCTATCTCTATCTATCTATCTACCCACCTACCTATTTGTATTTATCTATCTACCTATCTACCTATCTGTATCTATCTACCTACTTACCTACCTATATCTATCTACCTACCTACCTACCTATCTCTATCTATCTATCTACCTACCTACCTATCTGTATCTATCTATCTACCTACCTACCTATCTGTATCTATCAATTTACCTACCTACCTATCACTATCTATCTACCTACCTACCTATCTTTATCTATCTATCTATCTATCTATCTACCTACCTACCTATCTGTATCTATCAATCTACCTACCTACCTATCTCTATCTATCTATCTACCTACCTACCTATATCTATCTATCTACCTACCTACCTACCTATCTGTATCTATCTACCTACCTACCTATCTGTATCTATCAATCTACCTACCTACCTATCTCTATCTATCTATCTACCAACCTACCTATCTGTGTCTATCAATCTACCTACCTACCTATCTCTATCTATCTATCTACCTACCTACCTATCTGTATCTATCAATTTACCTACCTACCTATCTCTATCTATCTATCTGCCTACCTATCTATCTCTATCTATCTATCTACCTACCTACCTATCTCTATCTATCTATCTACCTACCTATCTATCTCTATCTATCTATCTACCCACCTACCTATTTGTATCTATCTATCTACCTACCTACCTATCTGTATCTATCAATCTACCTACCTACCTATCTCTATCTATCTATCTACCTACATATCTGTATCTATCTATCTACCTACCTACCTATCTGTATCTATCTATCTACCTACCTACCTATCTGTATCTATCAATCTACCTACCTACCTATCTCTATCTATCTATCTACCTACCTACCTATCTGTGTCTATCAATCTACCTACCTACCTAACTCTATCTATCTATCTACCTACCTACCTATCTGTATCTATCATATTACCTACCTACCTATCTCTATCTATCTATCTGCCTACCTATCTATCTCTATCTATCTATCTACCTACCTACCTATCTCTATCTATCTATCTACCTACCTACCTATCTATCTCTATCTATCTATCTACCCACCTACCTATTTGTATTTATCTATCTACCTACCTACCTATCTGTATCTATCTACCTACTTACCTACCTATATCTATCTACCTACCTACCTACCTATCTCTATCTATCTATCTACCTACCTACCTATCTGTATCTATCTATCTACCTACCTACATATCTGTATCTATCAATTTACCTACCTACCTATCTCTATCTATCAATCTACCTACCTACCTATCTGTACCTATCTATCTACCTACCTACCTATCTGTATCTATCAATCTACCTACCTACCTATCTCTATCTATCTACCTACCTACCTACCTATCTGTCTCTATCTATCTACCTACCTACCTATCTCTATCTATCAATCTACCTACCTACCTACCTCTATCTATCTATCTACCTACCTACCTACCTATCTGTTTCTATCTATCTACCTACCTACCTATCTGTATCTATCTATCTACATATCTACCTATCTGTATCTATCAATCTACCTACCTACCTATCTCTATCTATCTACCTACCTACCTATCTGTATCTATCTACCTACCTACCTACCTATGTCTATCTATCTATCTATCTATCTATCTATCTATCTATCTATCTATCTATCTATCTATCTATCTATCTATCTACCTACCTACCTTTATCTATCTATGTACCTACCTGCGTATCTCTATCTATCTACCTACCTACCTACCTATCTGTATCTATCTATCTACCTACCTACCTATCTGTATCTATCTATCTACCTACCTACCTATCTGTATCTATCAATCTACCTACCTACCTATCTCTATCTATCTATCTACCTACATATCTGTATCTATCTATCTACCTACCTACCTATCTGTATCTATCTATCTAGCTACCTACCTATCTGTGTCTATCAATCTACCTACCTACCTATCTCTATCTGTCTATCTACCTACCTACCTATCTGTATCTATCAATTTACCTACCTACCTATCTCTATCTATCTATCTGCCTACCTATCTATCTCTATCTATCAATCTACCTACCTACCTATCTCTATCTATCTATCTACCTACCTACCTATCTCTCTATATCAATCTACCTACCTACCTATCTGTATCTATCTACCTACCTACCTATCTGTATCTATCAATCTACCTACCTACCTATCTCTATCTATCTATCTACCTACATATCTGTATCTATCTATCTACCTACCTACCTATCTGTATCTATCTATCTACCTACCTACCTATCTGTATCTATCAATCTACCTACCTACCTATCTCTATCTATCTATCTACCTACCTACCTATCTGTGTCTATCAATCTACCTACCTACCTAACTCTATCTATCTATCTACCTACCTACCTATCTGTATCTATCATATTACCTACCTACCTATCTCTATCTATCTATCTGCCTACCTATCTATCTCTATCTATCTATCTACCTACCTACCTATCTCTATCTATCTATCTACCTACCTACCTATCTATCTCTATCTATCTATCTACCCACCTACCTATTTGTATTTATCTATCTACCTACCTACCTATCTGTATCTATCTACCTACTTACCTACCTATATCTATCTACCTACCTACCTACCTATCTCTATCTATCTATCTACCTACCTACCTATCTGTATCTATCTATCTACCTACCTACCTATCTGTATCTATCAATTTACCTACCTACCTATCTCTATCTATCAATCTACCTACCTACCTATCTGTATCTATCTATCTACCTACCTACCTATCTGTATCTATCAATCTACCTACCTACCTATCTCTATCTATCTACCTACCTACCTACCTATCTGTCTCTATCTATCTACCTACCTACCTATCTCTATCTATCAATCTACCTACCTACCTACCTCTATCTATCTATCTACCTACCTACCTACCTATCTGTTTCTATCTATCTACCTACCTACCTATCTGTATCTATCTATCTACATATCTACCTATCTGTATCTATCAATCTACCTACCTACCTATCTCTATCTATCTACCTACCTACCTATCTGTATCTATCTACCTACCTACCTACCTATGTCTATCTATCTATCTATCTATCTATCTACATACCTACCTTTATCTATCTATGTACCTACCTGCGTATCTCTATCTATCTACCTACCTACCTACCTATCTGTATCTATCTATCTACCTACCTACCTATCTGTATCTATCTATCTACCTACCTACCTATCTGTATCTATCAATCTACCTACCTACCTATCTCTATCTATCTATCTACCTACATATCTGTATCTATCTATCTACCTACCTACCTATCTGTATCTATCTATCTAGCTACCTACCTATCTGTGTCTATCAATCTACCTACCTACCTATCTCTATCTGTCTATCTACCTACCTACCTATCTGTATCTATCAATTTACCTACCTACCTATCTCTATCTATCTATCTGCCTACCTATCTATCTCTATCTATCAATCTACCTACCTACCTATCTCTATCTATCTATCTACCTACCTACCTATCTCTCTATATCAATCTACCTACCTACCTATCTGTATCTATCTACCTACCTACCTATCTGTATCTATCAATCTAAGTACCTACCTATCTCTATCTATCTACCTACCTACCTATCTTTCTTTCTCTATCTATCTACCTACCTACCTATCTCTATCTATCAATCTACCTACCTACCTATCTCTATCTATCTATCTATCTACCTACCTATCTGTATCTATCTATCTACCTACCTACCTATCTGTATCTATCAATTTACCTACCTACCTATCTCTATCTATCTATCTACCTACCTATCTCTATCTATCTATCTACCTACCTGCCTATCTCTATCTATCAATCTACCTACCTACCTATCTGTATCTATCTATCTACCTACCTACCTATCTGTATCTATCAATCTACCTACCTACCTATCTCTATCTATCTACCTACCTACCAACCTATCTGTATCTATCTATCTACCTACTTACCTATCTGTATCTATCTGTCTACCTACCTACCTATCTGTATCTATCAATCTACCTACCTACCTATCTCTATCTATCTACCTACCTACCTATCTGTATCTATCTACCTACCTACCTACCTACCTATGTCTATCTATCTATCTATCTACCTACCTACCTATCTTTATCTATCTACCTACCTATCTATCTCTATCTATCTACCTACCTACCTAACTATCTCTATCTATCTACCTACCTACCTACCTATCTTTATCTATCTATCTATCTACCTACCTATCTGTATCTATCTATCTACCTACCTACCTATCTGTATCTATCAATCTACCTACCTACCTATCTCTATCTATCTATCTACCTACCTTCCTATATCTATCTATCTATCTACCTACCTACCTATCTGTATCTATCTATCTACCTACCTACCTATCTGTATCTATCTATCTACCTACCTACCTATCTGTATCTATCAATCTAGCTACCTACCTATCTCTATCTATCTATCTACCTACCTACATATCTGTATCTATCTATCTACCTACCTACCTATCTGTATCTATCTATCTACCTACCTACCTATCTGTATCTATCAATCTACCTACCTACCTATCTCTATCTATCTATCTATCTACCTACCTATCTGTGTCTATCAATCTACCTACCTACCTATCTCTATCTATCTATCTACCTACCTACCTATCTGTATCTATCAATTTTCCTACCTACCTATCTCTATCTATCTATCTGCCTACCAATCTATCTCTATCTATCTATCTACCTACCTACCTATCTCTATCTATCTATCTACCTACCTATCTATCTCTATCTATCTATCTACCCACCTACCTATTTGTATTTATCTATCTACCTATCTACCTATCTGTATCTATCTACCTACTTACCTACCTATATCTACCTACCTACCTACCTACCTATCTCTATCTATCTATCTACCTACCTACCTATCTGTATCTATCTATCTACCTACCTACCTATCTGTATCTATCAATTTACCTACCTACCTATCACTATCTATCTACCTACCTACCTATCTTTATCTATCTATCTATCTATCTACCTACCTACCTATCTGTATCTATCAATCTACCTACCTACCTATCTCTATCTATCTATCTACCTACCTACCTATATCTATCTATCTACCTACCTACCTACCTATCTGTATCTATCTACCTACCTACCTATCTGTATCTATCAATCTACCTACCTACCTATCTCTATCTATCTATCTACCAACCTACCTATCTGTGTCTATCAATCTACCTACCTACCTATCTCTATCTATCTATCTACCTACCTACCTATCTGTATCTATCAATTTACCTACCTACCTATCTCTATCTATCTATCTGCCTACCTATCTATCTCTATCTATCTATCTACCTACCTACCTATCTCTATCTATCTATCTACCTACCTATCTATCTCTATCTATCTATCTACCCACCTACCTATTTGTATCTATCTATCTACCTACCTACCTATCTGTATCTATCAATCTACCTACCTACCTATCTCTATCTATCTATCTACCTACATATCTGTATCTATCTATCTACCTACCTACCTATCTGTATCTATCTATCTACCTACCTACCTATCTGTATCTATCAATCTACCTACCTACCTATCTCTATCTATCTATCTACCTACCTACCTATCTGTGTCTATCAATCTACCTACCTACCTAACTCTATCTATCTATCTACCTACCTACCTATCTGTATCTATCATATTACCTACCTACCTATCTCTATCTATCTATCTGCCTACCTATCTATCTCTATCTATCTATCTACCTACCTACCTATCTCTATCTATCTATCTACCTACCTACCTATCTATCTCTATCTATCTATCTATCTACCCACCTACCTATTTGTATTTATCTATCTACCTACCTACCTATCTGTATCTATCTACCTACTTACCTACCTATATCTATCTACCTACCTACCTACCTATCTCTATCTATCTATCTACCTACCTACCTATCTGTATCTATCTATCTACCTACCTACCTATCTGTATCTATCAATTTACCTACCTACCTATCTCTATCTATCAATCTACCTACCTACCTATCTGTATCTATCTATCTACCTACCTACCTATCTGTATCTATCAATCTACCTACCTACCTATCTCTATCTATCTACCTACCTACCTACCTATCTGTCTCTATCTATCTACCTACCTACCTATCTCTATCTATCAATCTACCTACCTACCTACCTCTATCTATCTATCTACCTACCTACCTACCTATCTGTTTCTATCTATCTACCTACCTACCTATCTGTATCTATCTATCTACATATCTACCTATCTGTATCTATCAATCTACCTACCTACCTATCTCTATCTATCTACCTACCTACCTATCTGTATCTATCTACCTACCTACCTACCTATGTCTGTCTATCTATCTATCTATCTATCTATCTATCTACCTACCTACCTTTATCTATCTATGTACCTACCTGCGTATCTCTATCTATCTATCTACCTACCTACCTATCTCTATCTATCTACCTACCTACCTACATATCTGTATCTATCTATCTGCCTACCTATCTATCTCTATCTATCAATCTACCTACCTACCTATCTCTATCTATCTACCTACCTACCTATCTCTATCTATCAATCTACCTACCTACCTATCTCTATCTATCTATCTATCTACCTACCTACCTATCTGTATCTATCTATCTACCTACCTACCTATCTGTATCTATCAATTTACCTACCTACCTATCTCTATCTATCTATCCACCTACCTATCTCTATCTATCTATCTACCTACCTGCCTATCTCTATCTATCAATCTACCTACCTACCTATCTGTATCTATCTATCTACCTACCTACCTATCTGTATCTATCAATCTACCTACCTACCTATCTCTATCTATCTTCCTACCTACCTACCTATCTGTCTCTATCTATCTACCTACCTACCTATCTCTATCTATCAATCTACCTACCTACCTATCTCTATCTATCTATCTACCTACCTACCTATCTCTATCTATCTACCTACCTACCAACCTATCTGTATCTATCTATCTACCTACCTACCTATCTGTATCTATCTCTCTACCTACCTACCTATCTGTATCTATCAATCTACCTACCTATCTATCTCTATCTATCTACCTACCTACCTATCTCTATCTATCTATCTACCTACCTATCTATCTCTATCTATCTATCTACCCACCTACCTATTTGTATTTATCTATCTACCTACCTACCTATCTGTATCTATCTACCTACTTACCTACCTATATCTATCTACCTACCTACCTACCTATCTCTATCTATCTACCTACCTACCTACATATCTGTATCTATCTATCTACCTACCTACCTATCTGTATCTATCAATCTACCTACCTACCTATCTCTATCTATCTATCTACCTGCCTACCTATCTCTATCTATCTATCTATCTATCTATCTACCTACCTATCTGTATCTATCTATCTAACTACCTACCTATCTGTATCTATCTATCTACCTACCTACCTACCTACCTATCTCTTTCTATCTATCTACCTACCTACCTATCTGTATATATCAATTTACCTACCTACCTATCTCTATCTATCTACCTACCTACCTACCTATCTTTATCTATCTATCTATCTATCTATCTATCTACCTAACTACCTATCTGTATCTATCTATCTACCTACCTACCTATCTGTATCTATCAATCTACCTACCTACCTATCTCTATCTATCTACATACCTACCTACCTATCTCTATCTATCTATCTGCCTACCTATCTATCTCTATCTATCAATCTACCTACCTACCTATCTCTATCTATCTACCTACCTACCTATCTCTATCTATCAATCTACCTACCTACCTATCTCTATCTATCTATCTATCTACCTACCTACCTATCTGTATCTATCTATCTACCTACCTACCTATCTGTTTCTATCAATTTACCTACCTACCTATCTCTATCTATCTATCCACCTACCTATCTCTATCTATCTATCTACCTACCTGCCTATCTCTATCTATCAATCTACCTACCTACCTATCTGTATCTATCTATCTACCTACCTACCTATCTGTATCTATCAATCTACCTACCTACCTATCTCTATCTATCTACCTACCTACCTACCTATCTGTCTCTATCTATCTACCTACCTACCTATCTCTATCTATCAATCTACCTACCAACCTATCTCTATCTATCTATCTACCTACCTACCTATCTCTATCTATCTACCTACCTACCAACCTATCTGTATCTATCTATCTACCTACCTACCTATCTGTATCTATCTCTCTACCTACCTACCTATCTGTATCTATCAATCTACCTACCTATCTATCTCTATCTATCTACCTACCTACCTATCTCTATCTATCTATCTACCTACCTATCTATCTCTATCTATCTATCTACCCACCTACCTATTTGTATTTATCTATCTACCTACCTACCTATCTGTATCTATCTACCTACTTACCTACCTATATCTATCTACCTACCTACCTACCTATCTCTATCTATCTACCTACCTACCTACATATCTGTATCTATCTATCTACCTACCTACCTATCTGTATCTATCAATCTACATATCTACCTATCTGTATCTATCAATCTACCTACCTACCTATCTCTATCTATCTACCTACCTACCTATCTGTATCTATCTACCTACCTACCTACCTATGTCTATCTATCTATCTATCTATCTATCTACATACCTACCTTTATCTATCTATGTACCTACCTGCGTATCTCTATCTATCTACCTACCTACCTACCTATCTGTATCTATCTATCTACCTACCTACCTATCTGTATCTATCTATCTACCTACCTACCTATCTGTATCTATCAATCTACCTACCTACCTATCTCTATCTATCTATCTACCTACATATCTGTATCTATCTATCTACCTACCTACCTATCTGTATCTATCTATCTAGCTACCTACCTATCTGTGTCTATCAATCTACCTACCTACCTATCTCTATCTGTCTATCTACCTACCTACCTATCTGTATCTATCAATTTACCTACCTACCTATCTCTATCTATCTATCTGCCTACCTATCTATCTCTATCTATCAATCTACCTACCTACCTATCTCTATCTATCTATCTACCTACCTACCTATCTCTCTATATCAATCTACCTACCTACCTATCTGTATCTATCTACCTACCTACCTATCTGTATCTATCAATCTAAGTACCTACCTATCTCTATCTATCTACCTACCTACCTATCTTTCTTTCTCTATCTATCTACCTACCTACCTATCTCTATCTATCAATCTACCTACCTACCTATCTCTATCTATCTATCTATCTACCTACCTATCTGTATCTATCTATCTACCTACCTACCTATCTGTATCTATCAATTTACCTACCTACCTATCTCTATCTATCTATCTACCTACCTATCTCTATCTATCTATCTACCTACCTGCCTATCTCTATCTATCAATCTACCTACCTACCTATCTGTATCTATCTATCTACCTACCTACCTATCTGTATCTATCAATCTACCTACCTACCTATCTCTATCTATCTACCTACCTACCAACCTATCTGTATCTATCTATCTACCTACTTACCTATCTGTATCTATCTGTCTACCTACCTACCTATCTGTATCTATCAATCTACCTACCTACCTATCTCTATCTATCTACCTACCTACCTATCTGTATCTATCTACCTACCTACCTACCTACCTATGTCTATCTATCTATCTATCTACCTACCTACCTATCTTTATCTATCTACCTACCTATCTATCTCTATCTATCTACCTACCTACCTAACTATCTCTATCTATCTACCTACCTACCTACCTATCTTTATCTATCTATCTATCTACCTACCTATCTGTATCTATCTATCTACCTACCTACCTATCTGTATCTATCAATCTACCTACCTACCTATCTCTATCTATCTATCTACCTACCTTCCTATATCTATCTATCTATCTACCTACCTACCTATCTGTATCTATCTATCTACCTACCTACCTATCTGTATCTATCTATCTACCTACCTACCTATCTGTATCTATCAATCTAGCTACCTACCTATCTCTATCTATCTATCTACCTACCTACATATCTGTATCTATCTATCTACCTACCTACCTATCTGTATCTATCTATCTACCTACCTACCTATCTGTATCTATCAATCTACCTACCTACCTATCTCTATCTATCTATCTATCTACCTACCTATCTGTGTCTATCAATCTACCTACCTACCTATCTCTATCTATCTATCTACCTACCTACCTATCTGTATCTATCAATTTTCCTACCTACCTATCTCTATCTATCTATCTGCCTACCAATCTATCTCTATCTATCTATCTACCTACCTACCTATCTCTATCTATCTATCTACCTACCTATCTATCTCTATCTATCTATCTACCCACCTACCTATTTGTATTTATCTATCTACCTATCTACCTATCTGTATCTATCTACCTACTTACCTACCTATATCTACCTACCTACCTACCTACCTATCTCTATCTATCTATCTACCTACCTACCTATCTGTATCTATCTATCTACCTACCTACCTATCTGTATCTATCAATTTACCTACCTACCTATCACTATCTATCTACCTACCTACCTATCTTTATCTATCTATCTATCTATCTACCTACCTACCTATCTGTATCTATCAATCTACCTACCTACCTATCTCTATCTATCTATCTACCTACCTACCTATATCTATCTATCTACCTACCTACCTACCTATCTGTATCTATCTACCTACCTACCTATCTGTATCTATCAATCTACCTACCTACCTATCTCTATCTATCTATCTACCAACCTACCTATCTGTGTCTATCAATCTACCTTCCTACCTATCTCTATCTATCTATCTACCTACCTACCTATCTGTATCTATCAATTTACCTACCTACCTATCTCTATCTATCTATCTGCCTACCTATCTATCTCTATCTATCTATCTACCTACCTACCTATCTCTATCTATCTATCTACCTACCTATCTATCTCTATCTATCTATCTACCCACCTACCTATTTGTATCTATCTATCTACCTACCTACCTATCTGTATCTATCAATCTACCTACCTACCTATCTCTATCTATCTATCTACCTACATATCTGTATCTATCTATCTACCTACCTACCTATCTGTATCTATCTATCTACCTACCTACCTATCTGTATCTATCAATCTACCTACCTACCTATCTCTATCTATCTATCTACCTACCTACCTATCTGTGTCTATCAATCTACCTACCTACCTAACTCTATCTATCTATCTACCTACCTACCTATCTGTATCTATCATATTACCTACCTACCTATCTCTATCTATCTATCTGCCTACCTATCTATCTCTATCTATCTATCTACCTACCTACCTATCTCTATCTATCTATCTACCTACCTACCTATCTATCTCTATCTATCTATCTATCTACCCACCTACCTATTTGTATTTATCTATCTACCTACCTACCTATCTGTATCTATCTACCTACTTACCTACCTATATCTATCTACCTACCTACCTACCTATCTCTATCTATCTATCTACCTACCTACCTATCTGTATCTATCTATCTACCTACCTACCTATCTGTATCTATCAATTTACCTACCTACCTATCTCTATCTATCAATCTACCTACCTACCTATCTGTATCTATCTATCTACCTACCTACCTATCTGTATCTATCAATCTACCTACCTACCTATCTCTATCTATCTACCTACCTACCTACCTATCTGTCTCTATCTATCTACCTACCTACCTATCTCTATCTATCAATCTACCTACCTACCTACCTCTATCTATCTATCTACCTACCTACCTACCTATCTGTTTCTATCTATCTACCTACCTACCTATCTGTATCTATCTATCTACATATCTACCTATCTGTATCTATCAATCTACCTACCTACCTATCTCTATCTATCTACCTACCTACCTATCTGTATCTATCTACCTACCTACCTACCTATGTCTGTCTATCTATCTATCTATCTATCTATCTACCTACCTACCTTTATCTATCTATGTACCTACCTGCGTATCTCTATCTATCTATCTACCTACCTACCTATCTCTATCTATCTACCTACCTACCTACATATCTGTATCTATCTATCTGCCTACCTATCTATCTCTATCTATCAATCTACCTACCTACCTATCTCTATCTATCTACCTACCTACCTATCTCTATCTATCAATCTACCTACCTACCTATCTCTATCTATCTATCTATCTACCTACCTACCTATCTGTATCTATCTATCTACCTACCTACCTATCTGTATCTATCAATTTACCTACCTACCTATCTCTATCTATCTATCCACCTACCTATCTCTATCTATCTATCTACCTACCTGCCTATCTCTATCTATCAATCTACCTACCTACCTATCTGTATCTATCTATCTACCTACCTACCTATCTGTATCTATCAATCTACCTACCTACCTATCTCTATCTATCTTCCTACCTACCTACCTATCTGTCTCTATCTATCTACCTACCTACCTATCTCTATCTATCAATCTACCTACCTACCTATCTCTATCTATCTATCTACCTACCTACCTATCTCTATCTATCTACCTACCTACCAACCTATCTGTATCTATCTATCTACCTACCTACCTATCTGTATCTATCTCTCTACCTACCTACCTATCTGTATCTATCAATCTACCTACCTATCTATCTCTATCTATCTACCTACCTACCTATCTCTATCTATCTATCTACCTACCTATCTATCTCTATCTATCTATCTACCCACCTACCTATTTGTATTTATCTATCTACCTACCTACCTATCTGTATCTATCTACCTACTTACCTACCTATATCTATCTACCTACCTACCTACCTATCTCTATCTATCTACCTACCTACCTACATATCTGTATCTATCTATCTACCTACCTACCTATCTGTATCTATCAATCTACCTACCTACCTATCTCTATCTATCTATCTACCTGCCTACCTATATCTATCTATCTATCTATCTATCTATCTATCTATCTACCTACCTATCTGTATCTATCTATCTAACTACCTACCTATCTGTATCTATCTATCTACCTACCTACCTACCTACCTATCTCTTTCTATCTATCTACCTACCTACCTATCTGTATATATCAATTTACCTACCTACCTATCTCTATCTATCTACCTACCTACCTACCTATCTTTATCTATCTATCTATCTATCTATCTATCTACCTAACTACCTATCTGTATCTATCTATCTACCTACCTACCTATCTGTATCTATCAATCTACCTACCTACCTATCTCTATCTATCTACATACCTACCTACCTATCTCTATCTATCTATCTGCCTACCTATCTATCTCTATCTATCAATCTACCTACCTACCTATCTCTATCTATCTACCTACCTACCTATCTCTATCTATCAATCTACCTACCTACCTATCTCTATCTATCTATCTATCTACCTACCTACCTATCTGTATCTATCTATCTACCTACCTACCTATCTGTTTCTATCAATTTACCTACCTACCTATCTCTATCTATCTATCCACCTACCTATCTCTATCTATCTATCTACCTACCTGCCTATCTCTATCTATCAATCTACCTACCTACCTATCTGTATCTATCTATCTACCTACCTACCTATCTGTATCTATCAATCTACCTACCTACCTATCTCTATCTATCTACCTACCTACCTACCTATCTGTCTCTATCTATCTACCTACCTACCTATCTCTATCTATCAATCTACCTACCAACCTATCTCTATCTATCTATCTACCTACCTACCTATCTCTATCTATCTACCTACCTACCAACCTATCTGTATCTATCTATCTACCTACCTACCTATCTGTATCTATCTCTCTACCTACCTACCTATCTGTATCTATCAATCTACCTACCTATCTATCTCTATCTATCTACCTACCTACCTATCTCTATCTATCTATCTACCTACCTATCTATCTCTATCTATCTATCTACCCACCTACCTATTTGTATTTATCTATCTACCTACCTACCTATCTGTATCTATCTACCTACTTACCTACCTATATCTATCTACCTACCTACCTACCTATCTCTATCTATCTACCTACCTACCTACATATCTGTATCTATCTATCTACCTACCTACCTATCTGTATCTATCAATCTACCTACCTACCTATCTCTATCTATCTATCTACCTGCCTACCTATCTCTATCTATCTATCTATCTATCTATCTACCTACCTATCTGTATCTATCTATCTAACTACCTACCTATCTGTATCTATCTATCTACCTACCTACCTACCTACCTATCTCTTTCTATCTATCTACCTACCTACCTATCTGTATATATCAATTTACCTACCTACCTATCTCTATCTATCTACCTACCTACCTACCTATCTTTATCTATCTATCTATCTATCTATCTATCTATCTATCTATCTACCTAACTACCTATCTGTATCTATCTATCTACCTACCTACCTATCTGTATCTATCAATCTACCTACCTACCTATCTCTATCTATCTACATACCTACCTACCTATCTCTATCTATCTATCTGCCTACCTACCTATCTCTATCTATCTATCTACCTACCTACCTATCTGTATCTATCTATCTACCTACCTACCTATCTCTATCTATCTATCTACCTACCTACCTATCTGAATCTATCAATCTACCTACCTACCTATCTCTATCTATCTATCTACCTACCTACCTATCTGTATCTATCTACCTACCTATCTCTTTCTATCTATCTATCTACCTACCTATCTGTCTCTATCAATCTACCTACCTATCTATCTCTATCTATCTACCTACCTACCTACCTACCTATCTCTATCTATCTATCTACCTACCTACATATCTCTATCTATCTACCTACCTACCTACCTATCTGTATCTATCAATCTACCTACCTACCTATCTCTATCTATCTATCTACCTACCTACCTATCTGTATCTATCAATTTACCTACCTACCTATCTCTATCTATCTATCTGCCTACTTACCTATCTCTATCTATCTATCTACCTACCTACCTATCTCTATCTATCAATCTACCTACCTATCTATCTCTATCTATCTACCTACCTACCTACCTATCTCTATCTATCTATCTACCTACCTACCTATCTGTATCTATCTACCTACCTACCTAACTATCTCTACCTACCTACCTACCTACCTACCTCTTACTACCTATCTACCTACCTACCTATCTCTATCTATCTACCTACCTACCTATATTTATATATCTATCTATCTACCTACCTACCTATCTGTATCTATCTACCTACCTACCTAACTATCTCTATCTATCTATCTACCTACCTATATATCTCTATCTATCTATCTACCTACCTACCTATCTGTATCCATCTACCTACCTACCTACCTATCTGTATCTATCTACCTACCTACCTACCTATCTGTATCTATCTATCTACCTACCTACCTATCTGTATCTATCTACCTACCTACCTATCTGTATCTATCTACCTACCTACCTAACTATCTCTATCTATCTATCTACCTACCTACCTATCTATATCTATCTACCTACCTACCTACCTATCTCTATCTATCTACCTACCTACCTATCTGTATCTATCTACCTACCTACCTAACTATAACTACCTACCTACCTACCTACCCATTTCTATCTATCTATCTACCTACCTACCTACCTATCTCTATCTATCTATCTACCTACCTACCTATCTCTATCTATCTACCTACCTACCTACCTATCTGTATCTATCTACCTACCTACCTATCTGTATCTATCTATCTACCTACCTATCTGTATCTATCAATCTACCTACCTACCTATCTCTATCTATCTATCTACCTACCTACTTATCTCTATCTATCTACCTACCTACCTACCTATCTGTATTTATCTATCTACCTAGCTACCTATCTGTATCTATTTACCTACCTACCTAACTATCTCTCTATCTATCTACCTACCTACCTATCTCTATCTATCTACCTACCTACCTAACTATCTCTACCTACCTACCTACCTACCTACCTATCTCTTACTACCTATCTACCTACCTACCTATCTCTATCTATCTACCTACCTACCTATATTTATATATCTATCTATCTACCTACCTACCTATCTGTATCTATCTACCTACCTACCTAACTATCTCTATCTATCTATCTACCTACCTATATATCTCTATCTATCTATCTACCTACCTACCTATCTGTATCCATCTACCTACCTACCTACCTATCTGTATCTATCTACCTACCTACCTACCTATCTGTATCTATCTATCTACCTACCTACCTATCTGTATCTATCTACCTACCTACCTATCTTAATCTATCTACCTACCTACCTATCTATCTCTATCTATCTATCTACCTACCTACCTATCACTATCTATCTACCTACCTACCTACCTATCTGTATCTATCTATCTATCTACCTACCTACCTATCTCTTTCTATCTATCTACCTACCTACCTATCTGTCTCTATCATTCTACCTACCTATCTATCTCTATCTATCTATCTACCTACCTACCTACCTACCTACCTATCTCTAACTATCTACCTACCTACCTATCTGTATCTATCTATCTACCTACCTACCTATCTTTATCTATCTATCTATCTATCTATCTATCTATCTATCTATCTATCTATCTATCTACCTACCTATCTGTATCTATCTATCTACCTACCTACCTATCTGTATCTATCAATCTACCTACCTACCTATCTCTATCTATCTATCTACCTACCTACCTATCTCTATCTATCTACCTACCTACCTACCTACCTATCTGTATCTATCTATCTACCTACCTACCTATCTATATCTATCAATCTACCTACCTACCTATCTCTATCTATCTATCTACCTACCTACATATCTGTATCTATCTATCTACCTACCTACCTATCTGTATCTATCTATCTACCTACCTACCTATCTGTATCTATCAATCTACCTACCTACCTACCTATCTCTATCTATCTATCTACCTACCTACCTATCTCTATCTATCAATCTACCTACCTACCTATCTCTATCTATCTATCTACCTACCTACATATCTGTATTTATCTATCTACCTACCTACCTATCTGTATCTATCTACCTACTTACCTACCTATCTCTATCTACCTACCTACCTACATACCTATCTCTATCTATCTATCTACCTACCTACCTATCTGTATCTATCTATCTACCTAGCTACCTATCTGTATCTATCAATTTACCTACCTACCTATCTCTATCTATCTATCTAACTACCTACCTATCTGTATCAATCTACCTACCTACCTAACTATCTCTATCTATCTATCTACCTACCTACCTATCTATATCTATCTACCTACCTACCTACCTATCTCTATCTATCTACCTACCTACCTATCTGTATCTATCTACCTACCTACCTAACTATAACTACCTACCTACCTACCTACCCATTTCTATCTATCTATCTACCTACCTACCTACCTATCTCTATCTATCTATCTACCTACCTACCTATCTCTATCTATCTACCTACCTACCTACCTATCTGTATCTATCTACCTACCTACCTATCTGTATCTATCTATCTACCTACCTATCTGTATCTATCAATCTACCTACCTACCTATCTCTATCTATCTATCTACCTACCTACTTATCTCTATCTATCTACCTACCTACCTACCTATCTGTATTTATCTATCTACCTAGCTACCTATCTGTATCTATTTACCTACCTACCTAACTATCTCTCTATCTATCTACCTACCTACCTATCTCTATCTATCTACCTACCTACCTAACTATCTCTATCTATCTATCTACCTACCTTCCTATCTCTATCTATAAAATCTACCTACCTACCTATCTGTATCTATCTATCTACCTACCTACCTATCTGTATTTATCTATCTACCTACCTACCTATCTGTATTTATCAATCTACCTACCTACCTATCTCTACCTATCTATCTACCTACCTACCTATCTGTATCTATCTACCTACCTAAATAACTATCTCTACCTACCTACCTACCTACCTACCTACCTATCTCTATCTATCTACCTACCTATCTATCTCTATCTATCTATCTATCTACCTACCTATCTCTATCTATCTATCTACCTACCTACCTTTCTGTATCTATCTATCTACCTACCTACCAATCTCTATCTATCTATCTACCTACCTACCTATCTGTATCTATCAATCTACCTACCTACCTATGTCTATCTATCTACCTACCTACCTACCTATCTGTATCTATCTATCTTCCTACCTACCTATCTGTATCTATCTATCTACCTACCTACCTATCTGTATCTATCTATCTACCTACCGACCTACCTATCTCTATCTATCTACCTACCTACCTACCTATCTCTATCTATCTATCTATCTACCTACCTACCTATCTGTATCTATCTATCTACCTACCTACCTATCTGTATCTATCTATCTACCTACCTACCTACCTATCTGTATCTATCTACCTACCTAAATAACTATCTCTACCTACCTACCTACCTATCTGTATCTATCTATCTTCCTACCTACCTATCTGTATCTATCTATCTACCTACCTACCTATCTGTATCTATCTATCTATCTACCTACCTACCTATCTCTATCTATCTATCTACCTACCTACCTATCTGAATCTATCAATCTACCTACCTACCTATCTCTAACTATCTACCTACCTACCTATCTGTATCTATCTATCTACCTACCTACCTATCTTTATCTATCTATCTATCTATCTATCTATCTATCTATCTATCTATCTATCTACCTACCTATCTGTATCTATCTACCTACCTACCTACCTACCTATCTCTATCTATCTATCTACCTACCTACATATCTCTATCTATCTACCTACCTACCTACCTATCTGTATCTATCAATCTACCTACCTACCTATCTCTATCTATCTATCTACCTACCTACCTATCTGTATCTATCAATTTACCTACCTACCTATCTCTATCTATCTATCTGCCTACTTACCTATCTCTATCTATCTATCTACCTACCTACCTATCTCTATCTATCAATCTACCTACCTATCTATCTCTATCTATCTACCTACCTACCTACCTATCTCTATCTATCTATCTACCTACCTACCTATCTGTATCTATCTACCTACCTACCTAACTATCTCTACCTACCTACCTACCTACCTCTTACTACCTATCTACCTACCTACCTATCTCTATCTATCTACCTACCTACCTATATTTATATATCTATCTATCTACCTACCTACCTATCTGTATCTATCTACCTACCTACCTAACTATCTCTATCTATCTATCTACCTACCTATATATCTCTATCTATCTATCTACCTACCTACCTATCTGTATCCATCTACCTACCTACCTACCTATCTGTATCTATCTACCTACCTACCTACCTATCTGTATCTATCTATCTACCTACCTACCTATCTGTATCTATCTACCTACCTACCTATCTGTATCTATCTACCTACCTACCTATCTATCTCTATCTATCTATCTACCTACCTACCTATCTCTATCTATCTACCTACCTACCTACCTATCTGTATCTATCTATCTATCTACCTACCTATCTTTATCTATCTATCTATCTATCTATCTATCTATCTATCTATCTATCTATCTATCTATCTATCTATCTATCTACCTACCTACCTATCTGTATCTATCTATCTACCTACCTACCTATCTGTATCTATCTACCTACCTACCTAACTATCTCTACCTACCTACCTACCTACCTATCTCTTACTACCTATCTACCTACCTACCTATCTCTATCTATCTACCTACCTACCTATATTTATATATCTATCTATCTACCTACCTACCTATCTGTATCTATCTACCTACCTACCTATATATCTCTATCTATCTATCTACCTACCTACCTATCTGTATCCATCTACCTACCTACCTACCTATCTGTATCTATCTACCTACCTACCTACCTATCTGTATCTATCTATCTATCTACCTACCTACCTATCTCTTTCTATCTATCTACCTACCTACCTATCTGTCTCTATCATTCTACCTACCTATCTATCTCTATCTATCTATCTACCTACCTACCTACCTACCTACCTATCTCTAACTATCTACCTACCTACCTATCTGTATCTATCTATCTACCTACCTACCTATCTTTATCTATCTATCTATCTATCTATCTATCTATCTATCTATCTATCTATCTACCTACCTATCTGTATCTATCTATCTACCTACCTACCTATCTGTATCTATCAATCTACCTACCTACCTATCTCTATCTATCTATCTACCTACCTACCTATCTCTATCTATCTACCTACCTACCTACCTATCTGTATCTATCTATCTACCTACCTACCTATCTATATCTATCAATCTACCTACCTACCTATCTCTATCTATCTATCTACCTACCTACATATCTGTATCTATCTATCTACCTACCTACCTATCTGTATCTATCTATCTACCTACCTACCTATCTGTATCTATCAATCTACCTACCTACCTACCTATCTCTATCTATCTATCTACCTACCTACCTATCTCTATCTATCAATTTACCTACCTACCTATCTCTATCTATCTATCTACCTTCCTACATATCTGTATTTATCTATCTACCTACCTACCTATCTGTATCTATCTACCTACTTACCTACCTATCTCTATCTACCTACCTACCTACATACCTATGCCTATCTATCTATCTACCTACCTACCTATCTGTATCTATCTATCTACCTAGCTACCTATCTGTATCTATCAATTTACCTACCTACCTATCTCTATCTATCTATCTAACTACCTACCTATCTGTATCAATCTACCTACCTACCTAACTATCTCTATCTATCTATCTACCTACCTACCTATCTATATCTATCTACCTACCTACCTACCTATCTCTATCTATCTACCTACCTACCTATCTGTATCTATCTACCTACCTACCTAACTATAACTACCTACCTACCTACCTACCTACCCATTTCTATCTATCTATCTACCTACCTACCTACCTATCTCTATCTATCTATCTACCTACCTACCTATCTCTATCTATCTACCTACCTACCTACCTATCTGTATCTATCTACCTACCTACCTATCTGTATCTATCTATCTACCTACCTATCTGTATCTATCAATCTACCTACCTACCTATCTCTATCTATCTATCTACCTACCTACTTATCTCTATCTATCTACCTACCTACCTACCTATCTGTATCTATCTATCTACCTACCTACCTATCTGTATCTATCTACCTACCTACCTAACTATCTCTACCTACCTACCTACCTACCTATCTCTTACTACCTATCTACCTACCTACCTATCTCTATCTATCTACCTACCTACCTATATTTATATATCTATCTATCTACCTACCTACCTATCTGTATCTATCTACCTACCTACCTAACTATCTCTATCTATCTATCTACCTACCTATATATCTCTATCTATCTATCTACCTACCTACCTATCTGTATCCATCTACCTACCTACCTACCTATCTGTATCTATCTACCTACCTACCTACCTATCTGTATCTATCTATCTACCTACCTACCTATCTGTATCTATCTACCTACCTACCTATCTGTATCTATCTACCTACCTACCTATCTATCAATATCTATCTATCTACCTACCTACCTATCTCTATCTATCTACCTACCTACCTACCTATCTGTATCTATCTATCTATCTACCTACCTACCTATCTCTTTCTATCTATCTACCTACCTACCTATCTGTCTCTATCATTCTACCTACCTATCTATCTCTATCTATCTATCTACCTACCTACCTACCTACCTACCTATCTCTAACTATCTACCTACCTACCTATCTGTATCTATCTATCTACCTACCTACCTATCTTTATCTATCTATCTATCTATCTATCTATCTATCTACCTACCTATCTGTATCTATCTATCTACCTACCTACCTATCTCTATCTATCAATCTACCTACCTACCTATCTCTATCTATCTATCTACCTACCTACCTATCTCTATCTATCTACCTACCTACCTACCTATCTGTATCTATCTATCTACCTACCTACCTATCTATATCTATCAATCTACCTACCTACCTATCTCTATCTATCTATCTACCTACCTACATATCTGTATCTATCTATCTACCTACCTACCTATCTGTATCTATCTATCTACCTACCTACCTATCTGTATCTATCAATCTACCTACCTACCTACCTATCTCTATCTATCTATCTACCTACCTACCTATCTCTATCTATCAATCTACCTACCTACCTATCTCTATCTATCTATCTACCTACCTACATATCTGTATTTATCTATCTACCTACCTACCTATCTGTATCTATCTACCTACTTACCTACCTATCTCTATCTACCTACCTACATACCTATCTCTATCTATCTATCTACCTACCTACCTATCTGTATCTATCTATCTACCTAGCTACCTATCTGTATCTATCAATTTACCTACCTACCTATCTCTATCTATCTATCTAACTACCTACCTATCTGTATCAATCTACCTACCTACCTAACTATCTCTATCTATCTATCTACCTACCTACCTATCTATATCTATCTACCTACCTACCTACCTATCTCTATCTATCTACCTACCTACCTATCTGTATCTATCTACCTACCTACCTAACTATCTCTAACTACCTACCTACCTACCTACCTACCCATTTCTATCTATCTATCTACCTACCTACCTACCTATCTCTATCTATCTATCTACCTACCTACCTATCTCTATCTATCTACCTACCTACCTACCTATCTGTATCTATCTACCTACCTACCTATCTGTATCTATCTATCTACCTACCTATCTGTATCTATCAATCTACCTACCTACCTATCTCTATCTATCTATCTACCTACCTACTTATCTCTATCTATCTACCTACCTACCTACCTATCTGTATTTATCTATCTACCTAGCTACCTATCTGTATCTATTTACCTACCTACCTAACTATCTCTATCTATCTATCTACCTACCTACCTATCTCTATCTATCTACCTACCTACCTAACTATCTCTATCTATCTATCTACCTACCTTCCTATCTCTATCTATAAAATCTACCTACCTACCTATCTGTATCTATCTATCTACCTACCTACCTATCTGTATTTATCTATCTACCTACCTACCTATCTGTATTTATCAATCTACCTACCTACCTATTTCTACCTATCTATCTACCTACCTACCTATCTGTATCTATCTACCTACCTAAATAACTATCTCTACCTACCTACCTACCTACCTACCTACCTATCTCTATCTATCTACCTACCTATCTATCTCTATCTATCTATCTATCTACCTACCTATCTCTATCTATCTATCTACCTACCTACCTATCTGTATCTATCTATCTACCTACCTACCAATCTCTATCTATCTATCTACCTACCTACCTATCTGTATCTATCAATCTACCTACCTACCTATGTCTATCTATCTACCTACCTACCTACCTATCTCTATCTATCTATCTATCTACCTACCTACCTATCTCTATCAATCTACCTACCTACCTATCTGTATCTATCTATCTACCTACCTACCTATCTGTATTTATCTATCTACCTACCTACCTATCTGTATCTATCTACCTACCTACCTAACTATCTCTACCTACCTACCTACCTACCTACCTACCTATCTCTATCTATCTATCTACCTAACTACCTACCTATCTGTATCTATCAATCTACCTACCTACCTATCTCTATCTATCTATCTACCTACCTACCTATCTGTATCTATCAATTTACCTACCTACCAATCTCTATCTATCTATCTACCTACCTACCTATCTCTATCTATCTATCTACCTACCTACCTATCTCTATCTATCAATCTACCTCCCTACCTATCTCTATCTATCTATCTACCTACCTACATATCTGTATTTATCTACCTATCTACCTACCTATCTGTATCTATCTACCTACTTCCCTACCTATCTCTATCTACCTACCTACCTACCTACCTACCTATCTCTATCTATCTATCTACCTACCTACCTCTCTGTATCTATCTATCTACCTACCTACCTATCTCTATCTATCAATTTTCCTACCTACCTATCTCTATCTATCTATCTACTTACCTACCTATCTCTATCTAGCTATCTACCTACCTACCTACCTATCTCTATCTATCTACCTACCTACCTATCTGTATCTATCAATCTACCTACCTATATATCTCTATCTATCTACCTACCTACCTATCTCTATCTATCTACCTACCTACCTATCTCTATCTATCAATCTACCTACCTACATATCTGTATTTATCTATCTACCTACCTACCTATCTGTATCTATCTACCTACTTACCTACCTATCTCTATCTACCTCCCTACCTACCTCCCTATCTCTATCTATCTATCTACCTACCTACCTATCTGTATCTATCTATCTACCTAGCTACCTATCTGTATCTATTTACCTACCTACCTAACTATCTCTATCTATCTATCTACCTACCTACCTATCTCTATCTATCTACCTACCTACCTAACTATCTCTATCTATCTATCTACCTACCTACCTATCTCTATCTATAAAATCTACCTACCTACCTATCTGTATCTATCTATCTACCTACCTACCTATCTGTATTTATCTATCTACCTACCTACCTATCCGTATCTATCAATCTACCTACCTACCTATCTCTACCTATCTATCTACCTACCTACCTATCTGTATCTATCTACCTACCTAAATAACTATCTCTACCTACCTACCTACCTACCTACCTACCTACCTATCTCTATCTATCTATCTACCTACCTATCTATCTCTATCTATCTATCTACCTACCTACCTATCTCTTTCTATCTACCTAGCTACCTACCTATCTGTATCTATCTATCTACCTTCCTACCTATCTGTATCTGTCAATCTACCTACCTACCTATCTCTATCTATCTATCTACCTACCTACCTAACTATCTCTATCTATCTATCTACCTACCTACCTATCTGTATCTATCTATCTACCTACCTACCTACCTATCTGTATCTATCTATCTACCTACCTATCTCTATCAATCTATCTACCTACCTACCTATCTGTATCTATCAATCTACCTACCTACCTATGTCTATCTATCTACCTACCTACCTACCTATCTCTATCTATCTATCTACCTATCTACCTATCTCTATCAATCTACCTACCTACCTATCTCTATCTATCTATCTACCTACCTACCTATCTGTATTTATCTATCTACCTACCTACCTATCTGTATCTATCTACCTACCTACAAAACTATCTCTACCTACCTACCTACCTATCTCTATCTATCTATCTACCTACCTACCTACCTATCTGTATCTATCAATCTAAATACCTACCTATCTCTATCTATCTACCTACCTACCTACCTATCTGTATCTATCAATTTACCTACCTTCCTATCTATATCTATCTACCTACCTACCTATCTCTATCTATCTATCTACCTACCTACCTATCTCTATCTATCAATATACCTACCTACCTATCTCTATCTATCTATCTACCTACCTACATATCTGTATTTATCTATCTACCTACCTACCTAATTGTATCTATCTACCTACCTACCTACCTACCTACCTATCTCTCTCTATCTATCTATATACCTACCTACCTATCTGTATCTATCTATCTACCTACCTATCTGTATCTATCAATATACCTACCTACCTATCTCTATCTATCTATCTACCTACCTACCTATCTCTATCTATCTATCTACCTACCTACCTACCTATCTCTATCTATCTACCTACCTACCTATCTGTATCTATCTATCTACCTACCTACCTATCTGTATCTATCAATCTACCAACCTATATATCTCTATCTATCTACCTACCTACCTATCTCTATCTATCTACCTACCTACCTACCTATCTGTATCTATCTATCTACCTACCTACCTATCTGTATCTATCTGTCTACCTACCTACCTATCTATATTTATCTATCTACCTACCTACCTACCTATCTCTTTCTATCTATCTACCTACCTACCTACCTCTCTGTCTCTATCAATCTATCTACCTATCTATCTCTATCTATCTACCTACCTACCTACCTATCTCTATCTATCTATCTACCTACCTACCTATCTCTATCTATCTATCTACCTACCTACCTATCTGTAACTATCAATCTACCTACCTACCTATCTCTATCTATCTATCTACCTACCTACCTATCTGTATCTATCAATTTACCTACCTACCTATCTCTATCTATCTATCTGCCTACCTACCTATCTCTATCTATCTATCTACCTACCTACCTATCTCTATCTATCTATCTACCTACCTACATATCTGTATCTATCTATCTACCTACCTACCTATCTGTATCTATCTATCTACCTACCTACCTATCTGTATCTATCAATCTACCTACCTACCTATCTCTATCTATCTATCTACCTACCTACCTATCTGTGTCTATCAATCTACCTACCTACCTATCTCTATCTATCTATCTACCTTCCTACCTATCTGTATCTATCAATTTACCTACCTACCTATCTCTATCTATCTATCTGCCTATATATCTATCTCTATCTATCTATCTACCTACCTACCTATCTCTATCTATCAATCTACCTACCTATCTATCTCTATCTATCTATCTACCTACCTACCTATCTGTATTTATCTATCTACCTACCTATCTGTATCTCTCTACCTACTTACCTACCTATCTCTATCTACCTACCTACCTATCTCTATCTATCTATCTAACTACCTACCTATCTCTATCTATCTATCTGCCTACCTACCTATCTCTATCTATCAATCTACCTACCTACCTATCTCTATCTATCTATCTATCTATCTACCTACCTACATATCTGTATTTATCTATCTACATACCTACCTATCTGTATCTATCTACCTACTTACCAACCTATCTCTATCTACCTACCTACCTATCTACCTATCTCTATCTATCTATCTATCTACCTACCTACCTATCTGTATCTATCTGTCTACCTACCTACCTATCTGTATCTATCAATCTACCTACCTACCTATCTCTATCTATCTACCTACCTACCTACCTATCTGTATCTATCTATCTACCTACCTACCTATCTGTATCTATCTATCTACCTACCTACCTATCTGTATCTATCTATCTACCTACCTACCTACCTATCTCTATCTATCTATCTACCTACCTACCTATCTGTATCTATCTATCTATCTACCTACCTACCTATCTCTATCTATCTATCTACCTACCTACCTATCTGTATCTATCAATCTACCTACCTACCTATCTCTATCTATCTATCTACCTACCTACCTATCTGTATCTATCAATTTACCTACCTACCTATCTCTATCTACCTACCTACCTATCTCTATCTATCTATCTACCTACCTACCTATCTCTATCTATCTATCTGCCTACCTACCTATCTCTATCTATCAATCTACCTACCTACCTATCTCTATCTATCTACCTACCTACCTACCCATTTCTATCTATCTATCTACCTACCTACCTACCTATCTCTATCTATCTATTTACCTACCTATCTCTATCTATCTACCTACCTACCTGCCTATCTGTATCTATCTACCTACCTACCTACCTATCTGTATCTATCTATCTACCTACCTATCTTTATCTATCAATCTACCTACCTACCTATCTGTATCTATCAATCTACCTACCTACCTATGTCTATCTATCTATCTACCTACCTACCTATCTCTATCTATCTATCTATCTACCTACCTACCTATCTCTATCTATCTATCTACCTACCTACCTATCTGTATCTATCAATTTACCTACCTACCTATCTCTATCTATCTATCTGCCTACTTACCTATCTCTATCTATCTATCTACCTACCTACCTATCTCTATCTATCAATCTACCTACCTATCTATCTCTATCTATCTACCTACCTACCTACCTATCTCTATCTATCTATCTACCTACCTACCTATCTGTATCTATCTACCTACCTACCTAACTATCTCTACCTACCTACCTACCTACCTACCTCTTACTACCTATCTACCTACCTACCTATCTCTATCTATCTACCTACCTACCTATATTTATATATCTATCTATCTACCTACCTACCTATCTGTATCTATCTACCTACCTACCTAACTATCTCTATCTATCTATCTACCTACCTATATATCTCTATCTATCTATCTACCTACCTACCTATCTGTATCCATCTACCTACCTACCTATCTGTATCTATCTACATACCTACCTACCTATCTGTATCTATCTATCTACCTACCTACCTATCTGTATCTATCTACCTACCTACCTATCTGTATCTATCTACCTACCTACCTATCTATCTCTATCTATCTATCTACCTACCTACCTATCTCTATCTATCTACCTACCTACCTACCTATCTGTATCTATCTATCTATCTACCTACCTATCTTTATCTATCTATCTATCTATCTATCTATCTATCTATCTATCTATCTATCTATCTACCTACCTACCTATCTGTATCTATCTATCTACCTACCTACCTATCTGTATCTATCTACCTACCTACCTAACTATCTCTACCTACCTACCTACCTACCTACCTATCTCTTACTACCTATCTACCTACCTACCTATCTCTATCTATCTACCTACCTACCTATATTTATATATCTATCTATCTACCTACCTACCTATCTGTATCTATCTACCTACCTACCTAACTATCTCTATCTATCTATCTACCTACCTATATATCTCTATCTATCTATCTACCTACCTACCTATCTGTATCCATCTACCTACCTACCTACCTATCTGTATCTATCTACCTACCTACCTACCTATCTGTATCTATCTATCTACCTACCTACCTATCTGTATCTATCTACCTACCTACCTATCTGTATCTATCTACCTACCTACCTATCTATCTCTATCTATCTATCTACCTACCTACCTATCTCTATCTATCTACCTACCTACCTACCTATCTGTATCTATCTATCTATCTACCTACCTACCTATCTCTTTCTATCTATCTACCTACCTACCTATCTGTCTCTATCATTCTACCTACCTATCTATCTCTATCTATCTATCTACCTACCTACCTACCTACCTATCTCTAACTATCTACCTACCTACCTATCTGTATCTATCTATCTACCTACCTACCTATCTTTATCTATCTATCTATCTATCTATCTATCTATCTATCTATCTACCTACCTATCTGTATCTATCTATCTACCTACCTACCTATCTGTATCTATCAATCTACCTACCTACCTATCTCTATCTATCTATCTACCTACCTACCTATCTCTATCTATCTACCTACCTACCTACCTATCTGTATCTATCTATCTACCTACCTACCTATCTCTATCTATCAATCTACCTACCTACCTATCTCTATCTATCTATCTACCTACCTACATATCTGTATCTATCTATCTACCTACCTACCTATCTGTATCTATCTATCTACCTACCTACCTATCTCTATCTACCTACCTACCTACATACCTATCTCTATCTATCTATCTACCTACCTACCTATCTGTATCTATCTATCTACCTAGCTACCTATCTGTATCTATCAATTTACCTACCTACCTATCTCTATCTATCTATCTAACTACCTACCTATCTGTATCAATCTACCTACCTACCTAACTATCTCTATCTATCTATCTACCTACCTACCTATCTATATCTATCTACCTACCTACCTACCTATCTCTATCTATCTACCTACCTACCTATCTGTATCTATCTACCTACCTACCTAACTATCTCTAACTACCTACCTACCTACCTACCTACCCATTTCTATCTATCTATCTACCTACCTACCTACCTATCTCTATCTATCTACCTACCTACCTATCTGTATCTATCTACCTACCTACCTAACTATCTCTAACTACCTACCTACCTACCTACCTACCCATTTCTATCTATCTATCTACCTACCTACCTACCTATCTCTATCTATCTATCTACCTACCTACCTATCTCTATCTATCTACCTACCTACCTACCTATCTGTATCTATCTACCTACCTACCTACCTATCTCTATCTATCTATCTACCTACCTACCTATCTCTATCTATCTACCTACCTACCTACCTATCTGTATCTATCTACCTACCTACCTATCTCTATCTATCTATCTACCTACCTACCTATCTCTATCTATCAATCTACCTACCTACCTATCTCTATCTATCTATCTACCTACCTACATATCTGTATTTATCTATCTACCTACCTACATATCTGTATCTATCTACCTACTTACCTACCTATCTCTATCTACCTACCTACCTACATACCTATCTCTATCTATCTATCTACCTACCTACCTATCTGTATCTATCTATCTACCTAGCTACCTATCTGTATCTATCAATTTACCTACCTACCTATCTCTATCTATCTATCTAACTACCTACCTATCTGTATCAATCTACCTACCTACCTAACTATCTCTATCTATCTATCTACCTACCTACCTATCTATATCTATCTACCTACCTACCTACCTATCTCTATCTATCTACCTACCTACCTATCTGTATCTATCTACCTACCTACCTAACTATCTCTAACTACCTACCTACCTACCTACCTACCCATTTCTATCTATCTATCTACCTACCTACCTACCTATCTCTATCTATCTATCTACCTACCTACCTATCTCTATCTATCTACCTACCTACCTACCTATCTGTATCTATCTACCTACCTACCTATCTGTATCTATCTATCTACCTACCTATCTGTATCTATCAATCTACCTACCTACCTATCTCTATCTATCTATCTACCTACCTACTTATCTCTATCTATCTACCTACCTACCTACCTATCTGTATTTATCTATCTACCTAGCTACCTATCTGTATCTATTTACCTACCTACCTAACTATCTCTATCTATCTATCTACCTACCTACCTATCTCTATCTATCTACCTACCTACCTAACTATCTCTATCTATCTACCTACCTTCCTATCTCTATCTATAAAATCTACCTACCTACCTATCTGTATCTATCTATCTACCTACCTACCTATCTGTATTTATCTATCTACCTACCTACCTATCTGTATTTATCAATCTACCTACCTACCTATCTCTACCTATCTATCTACCTACCTACCTATCTGTATCTATCTACCTACCTAAATAACTATCTCTACCTACCTACCTACCTACCTACCTATCTCTATCTATCTACCTACCTATCTATCTCTATCTATCTATCTATCTACCTACCTATCTCTATCTATCTATCTACCTACCTACCTATCTGTATCTATCTATCTACCTACCTACCAATCTCTATCTATCTATCTACCTACCTACATATCTGTATCTATCAATCTACCTACCTACCTATGTCTATCTATCTACCTACCTACCTACCTATCTCTATCTATCTATCTATCTACCTACCTACCTATCTCTATCAATCTACCTACCTACCTATCTGTATCTATCTATCTACCTACCTACCTATCTGTATTTATCTATCTACCTACCTACCTATCTGTATCTATCTACCTACCTACCTAACTATCTCTACCTACCTACCTACCTACCTACCTACCTATCTCTATCTATCTATCTACCTACCTACCTACCTATCTGTATCTATCAATCTACCTACCTACCTATCTCTATCTATCTATCTACCTACCTACCTATCTCTATCTATCAATCTACCTCCCTACCTATCTCTATCTATCTATCTACCTACCTACATATCTGTATTTATCTACCTACCTACCTACCTATCTGTATCTATCTACCTACTTCCCTACCTATCTCTATCTACCTACCTACCTACCTACCTACCTATCTCTATCTATCTATCTACCTACCTACCTCTCTGTATCTATCTATCTACCTACCTACCTATCTCTATCTATCAATTTTCCTACCTACCTATCTCTATCTATCTATCTACTTACCTACCTATCTCTATCTAGCTATCTACCTACCTACCTACCTATCTCTATCTATCTACCTACCTACCTATCTGTATCTATCAATCTACCTACCTATATATCTCTATCTATCTACCTACCTACCTATCTCTATCTATCTACCTACCTACCTCTCTATCTATCAATCTACCTACCTACTTATCTCTATCTATCTATCTACCTACCTACATATCTGTATTTATCTATCTACCTACCTACCTATCTGTATCTATCTACCTACTTACCTACCTATCTCTATCTACCTCCCTACCTACCTCCCTATCTCTATCTATCTATCTACCTACCTACCTACCTATCTGTATCTATCTATCTACCTAGCTACCTATCTGTATCTATTTACCTACCTACCTAACTATCTCTATCTATCTATCTACCTACCTACCTATCTCTATCTATCTACCTACCTACCTAACTATCTCTATCTATCTATCTACCTACCTACCTATCTCTATCTATAAAATCTACCTACCTACCTATCTGTATCTATCTATCTACCTACCTACCTATCTGTATTTATCTATCTACCTACCTACCTATCCGTATCTATCAATCTACCTACCTACCTATCTCTACCTATCTATCTACCTACCTACCTATCTGTATCTATCTACCTACCTAAATAACTATCTCTACCTACCTACCTACCTACCTACCTATCTCTATCTATCTATCTACCTACCTATCTATCTCTATCTATCTATCTACCTACCTACCTATCTCTATCTATCTACCTAGCTACCTACCTATCTGTATCTATCTATCTACCTTCCTACCTATCTGTATCTGTCAATCTACCTACCTACCTATCTCTATCTATCTATCTACCTACCTACCTAACTATCTCTATCTATCTATCTACCTACCTACCTATCTGTATCTATCTATCTACCTACCTACCTACCTATCTGTATCTATCTATCTACCTACCTATCTCTATCAATCTATCTACCTACCTACCTATCTGTATCTATCAATCTACCTACCTACCTATGTCTATCTATCTACCTACCTACCTACCTATCTCTATCTATCTATCTACCTATCTCTATCAATCTACCTACCTACCTATCTCTATCTATCTATCTACCTACCTACCTATCTGTATTTATCTATCTACCTACCTACCTATCTGTATCTATCTACCTACCTACAAAACTATCTCTACCTACCTACCTACCTACCTATCTCTATCTATCTATCTACCTACCTACCTATCTGTATCTATCAATCTACCTACCTACCTATCTCTATCTATCTACCTACCTACCAACCTATCTGTATCTATCAATTTACCTACCTTCCTATCTATATCTATCTACCTACCTACCTACCTATCTCTATATATCTATCTACCTACCTACCTATCTCTATCTATCAATATACCTACCTACCTATCTCTATCTATCTATCTACCTACCTACATATCTGTATTTATCTATCTACCTACCTACCTAATTGTATCTATCTACCTACCTACCTACCTATCTCTCTCTATCTATCTATATACCTACCTACCTATCTGTATCTATCTATCTACCTACCTACCTATCTGTATCTATCAATATACCTACCTACCTATCTCTATCTATCTATCTACCTACCAACCTATCTCTATCTATCTATCTACCTACCTACCTACCTATCTCTATCTATCTACCTACCTACCTATCTGTATCTATCTATCTACCTACCTACCTATCTGTATCTATCAATCTACCAACCTATATATCTCTATCTATCTACCTACCTACCTATCTCTATCTATCTACCTACCTACCTACCTATCTGTATCTATCTATCTACCTACCTACCTATCTGTATCTATCTGTCTACCTACCTACCTATCTATATCTATCTATCTACCTACCTACCTACCTATCTCTTTCTATCTATCTACCTACCTACCTACCTCTCTGTCTCTATCAATCTATCTACCTATCTATCTCTATCTATCTACCTACCTACCTACTTATCTCTATCTATCTATCTACCTACCTACCTATCTCTATCTATCTATCTACCTACCTACCTATCTGTAGCTATCAATCTACCTACCTACCTATCTCTATCTATCTATCTACCTACCTACCTATCTGTATATATCAATTTACCTACCTACCTATCTCTATCTATCTATCTGCCTACCTACCTATCTCTATCTATCTATCTACCTACCTACCTATCTCTATCTATCTATCTACCTACCTACATATCTGTATCTATCTATCTACCTACCTACCTATCTGTATCTATCTATCTACCTACCTACCTATCTGTATCTATCAATCTACCTACCTACCTATCTCTATCTATCTATCTACCTACCTACCTATCTGTGTCTATCAATCTACCTACCTACCTATCTCTATCTATCTATCTACCTACCTACCTATCTGTATCTATCAATCTACCTACCTACCTATCTCTATCTATCTATCTACCTACCTACCTATCTGTATCTATCAATTTACCTACCTACCTATCTCTATCTACCTACCTACCTATCTCTATCTATCTATCTACCTACCTACCTATCTCTATCTATCTATCTGCCTACCTACCTATCTCTATCTATCAATCTACCTACCTACCTATCTCTATCTATCTACCTACCTACCTACCCATTTCTATCTATCTATCTACCTACCTACCTACCTATCTCTATCTATCTATCTATTTACCTACCTATCTCTATCTATCTACCTACCTACCTACCTATCTGTATCTATCTACCTACCTACCTACCTATCTGTATCTATCTATCTACCTACCTATCTTTATCTATCAATCTACCTACCTACCTATCTGTATCTATCAATCTACCTACCTACCTATGTCTATCTATCTATCTACCTACCTACCTATCTCTATCTATCTATCTATCTACCTACCTACCTATCTCTATCTATCTACCTACCTACCTACCTATCTGTATTTATCTATCTACCTAGCTACCTATCTGTATCTATTTACCTACCTACCTAACTATCTCTATCTATCTATCTACCTACCTACCTATCTCTATCTATCTACCTACCTACCTACCTATCTCGATCTATCTACCTACCTACCTAACTATCTCTATCTATCTATCTACCTACCTACCTATCTGTATTTATCTATCTACCTACCTACCTATCTGTATCTAACAATCTACCTACCTACCTATCTCTATCTATCTATCTACCTACCTATCTATCTCTATCTATCTATCTATCTATCTACCTACCTATCTCTATCTATCTACCTACCTACCTACCTATCTGTATCTATCTATCTACCTACCTACCTATCTCTATCTGTCAATCTACCTACCTACCTACCTAACTGTATCTATCTATCTACCTACCTACCTATCTGTATCTATCAATCTACCTACCTACCTAACTATCTCTATCTATCTATCTACCTACCTACCTATCTGTATCTATCTATCTACCTACCTACCTATCTGTATCTCTCTATCTACCTACCTACCAATCTCTATCTATCTGTCTACCTACCTACCTATCTATATCTATCAATCTACCTACCTACCTATGTCTATCTATCTACCTACCTACCTACCTATCTCTATCTATCTATCTACCTACCTACCTATCTCTATCAATCTACCTACCTACCTATCTGTATCTATCTATCTACCTACCTACCTATCTGTATTTATCTATCTACCTACCTACCTATCTGTATATATCTACCTACCTACCTAACTATCTCTACCTACCTACCTACCTACCTACCTATCTCTATCTATCTATCTACCTACCTACCTACCTATCTGTATCTATCAATCTACCTACCTACCTACCTATCTCTATCTATCTATCTACCTACCTACCTATCTGTATCTATCAATTTACCTACCTACCTATCTCTATCTATCTATCTACCTACCTACCTATCTCTATCTATCAATGTACCTACCTATCTATCTCTATCTATCTATCTACCTACATACCTACCTATCTGTATCTATCAATCTACCTACCTACCTACCTATCTCTATCTATCTATCTACCTACCTACCTATCTGTATCTATCAATTTACCTACCTACCTATCTCTATCTATCTATCTACCTACCTACCTATCTCTATCTATCAATGTACCTACCTATCTATCTCTATCTATCTATCTACCTACCTACCTATCTGTATTTATCTATCTACCTACCTACCTATCTGTATCTATCTACCTACTTACCTACCTATCTCTATCTACCTACCTAACTACCTATCTCTATCTATCTATCTACCTACCTACCTATCTGTATCTATCTATCTACCTACCTACCTATGTGTATCTATCAATTTACCTACCTACCTATCTCTATCTATCTATCTACCTACCTACCTACCTATCTCTATCTATCTACCTACCTACCTATCTGTATCTATCTATCTACCTACCTACCTATCTGTATCTATCAATCTACCTACCTATATATCTCTATCTATCTACCTAACTACCTATCTCTATCTATCTACCTACCTACCTATCTGTATCTATCTACCTACCTACCTATCTGTCTCTATCAATCTACCTACCTATCTATCTCTATCTATCTACCTACCTACCTATCTCTATCTATCTTTCTATCTATCTATCTACCTACCTACCTATCTCTATCTATCTATCTACCTACCTACCTATCTGTATCTATCAATCTACCTACCTACCTATCTCTATCTATCTATCTACCTACCTACCTATCTGTATCTATCTACCTACCTACCTATCTATCTCTACCTACCTACCTACCTACCTATCTCTATCTATCTACCTACCTACCTATCTCTATCTATCTACCTACCTACCTACCTTTATTTATCTATCTATCTACCTACCTACCTATCTGTATCTATCTACCTACCTACCTAACTATCTCTATCTATCTATCTACCTACCTACCTACCTGTATCTATCTACCTACCTACCTATCTATCTCTACCTACCTACCTACCTACCTATCTCTATCTATCTACCTACCTACCTATCTCTATCTATCTACCTACCTACCTACCTTTATTTATCTATCTATCTACCTACCTACCTATCTGTATCTATCTACCTACCTACCTATCTCTATCTATCTATCTACCTACCTATTTATCTCTATCTATCTATCTACCTACCTACCTATCTGTATCCATCTACCTACCTACCTACCTATCTGTATCTATCTACCTACCTACCTACCTATCTGTATCTATCTATCTACCTACCTACCTATCTGTATCTATCTATCTACCTACCCACCTATCTGTATCTATCTACCTACCTACCTACCTACCTATCTGTATCTATCTACCTACCTACCTATCTATCTCTATCTATCTACCTACCTACCTACCTATCTGTATCTATCTATCTACCTACCTACCTATCTCTTTCTATCTATCTACCTACCTACCTATCTGTCTCTATCAATCTACCTACCTATCTATCTCTATCTATCTACCTACCTACCTACCTACCTACCTATCTCTATCTATCTACCTACCTACCTACCTATCTTTATCTATCTATCTATCTATCTATCTATCTATCTATCTATCTATCTATCTATCTATCTATCTATCTATCTATCTACCTACCTATCTGTATCTATCTATCTACCTACCTACCTATCTGTATCTATCAATCTACCTACCTACCTATCTCTATCTATCTATCTACCTACCTACCTATCTCTATCTATCTACCTACCTACCTACCTATCTGTATCTATCTATCTACCTACCTACCTATCTATATCTATCTATCTACCTACCTACCTATCTGTATCTATCAATCTACCTACCTACCTATCTTTATCTATCTATCTACCTGCCTACATATCTGTATCAATCTATCTACCTACCTACCTATCTGTATCTATCTATCTACCTACCTACCTATCTGTATCTATCTACCTACCTACCTAACTATCTCTATCTATCTATCTACCTACCTATCTATCTCTATCTATCTATCTACCTACCTACCTATCTGTATCCATCTACCTACCTACCTACCTATCTGTATCTATCTACCATCCTACCTACCTATCTGTATCTATCTATCTACCTACCTACATTATCTGTATCTATCTATTTACCTACCCACCTATCTGTATATATCTACCTACCTACCTACCTATCTCTATCTATCTACCTACCTACCTATCTGTATCTATCTACCTACCTACCTATCTATATCTATCTATCTACCTACCTACCTATCTCTATCTATCTACCTACCTACCTACCTATCTGTATCTATCTATCTATCTACCTACCTACCTATCTCTTTCTATCTATCTACCTACCTACCTATCTGTCTCTATCAATCTACCTACCTATCTATCTCTATCTATCTATCTATCTACCTACCTACCTACCTACCTACCTACCTACCTATCTCTGTCTATCTACCTACCTACCTATCTGTATCTATCTATCTACCTACCTACTTATCTTTATCTATCTATCTATCTATCTATCTATCTATCTATCTATCTATCTATCTATCTATCTATCTACCTACCTACCTACCTACCTCTATCTATCTACCTACCTACCTATCTGTATCTATCTACCTACCTACCTATCTATATCTATCTATATACCTACCTACCTATCTGTATCTATCTATCTATCTGCCTACCTACCTATCTCTATCTATCTATCTACCTACCTACGTATCTCTATCTATCTATCTACCTACCTACCTATCTCTATCTATCTATCTACCTACCTACATATCTGTATTTATCTATCTACCTACCTATCTGTATCTATCTACCTACTTACCTACCTATCTCTATCTACCTACCTACCTACCTACCTACCTATCTCTATCTAGCTATCTACCTACCTACCTATCTGTATCTATCTATGTACCTACCTACCTATCTGTATCTATCAATTTACCTACCTACCTATCTCTATCTATCTATCTACCTACCTACCTATCTCTATCTATCTACCTACCTACCTACCTATCTCTATCTATCTACCTACCTACCTATCTGTATCTATCTATCTACCTACCTACCTATCTGTATCTATCTATCTACCTACCTACCTATGTCTATCTATCTACCTACCTACCTACCTATCTCTATCTATCTATCTACCTACCTACCTATCTCTATCAATCTACCTACCTACCTATCTGTATCTATCTATCTACCTACCTACCTATCTGTATTTATCTATCTACCTACCTACCTATCTGTATATATCTACCTACCTACCTAACTATCTCTACCTACCTACCTACCTACCTACCTATCTCTATCTATCTATCTACCTACCTACCTACCTATCTGTATCTATCAATCTACCTACCTACCTACCTATCTCTATCTATCTATCTACCTACCTACCTATCTGTATCTATCAATTTACCTACCTACCTATCTCTATCTATCTATCTACCTACCTACCTATCTCTATCTATCAATGTACCTACCTATCTATCTCTATCTATCTATCTACCTACCTACCTATCTGTATTTATCTATCTACCTACCTACCTATCTGTATCTATCTACCTACTTACCTACCTATCTCTATCTACCTACCTAACTACCTATCTCTATCTATCTATCTACCTACCTACCTATCTGTATCTATCTATCTACCTACCTACCTATGTGTATCTATCAATTTACCTACATACCTATCTCTATCTATCTATCTAACTACCTACCTATCTCTATCTATCTATCTACCTACCTACCTACCTATCTCTATCTATCTACCTACCTACCTATCTGTATCTATCTATCTACCTACCTACCTATCTGTATCTATCAATCTACCTACCTATATATCTCTATCTATCTACCTAACTACCTATCTCTATCTATCTACCTACCTACCTATCTGTATCTATCTACCTACCTACCTATCTGTCTCTATCAATCTACCTACCTATCTATCTCTATCTATCTACCTACCTACCTATCTCTATCTATCTTTCTATCTATCTATCTACCTACCTACCTATCTCTATCTATCTATCTACCTACCTACCTATCTGTATCTATCAATCTACCTACCTACCTATCTCTATCTATCTATCTACCTACCTACCTATCTGTATCTATCAATTTACCTACCTACCTATCTCTATCTCTCTATCTGCCTACCTACCTATCTCTATCTATCTACCTACCTACCTATCTCTATCTATCAATCTACCTACCTATCTATCTCTATCTATCTATCTACCTACCTACCTATCTGTATCTATCTACCTACCTACCTACCTATCTCTATCTATCTATCTACCTACCTACCTACCTGTATCTATCTACCTACCTACCTATCTATCTCTACCTACCTACCTACCTACCTACCTACCTACCTATCTCTATCTATCTACCTACCTACCTATCTCTATCTATCTACCTACCTACCTACCTTTATTTATCTATCTATCTACCTACCTACCTATCTGTATCTATCTACCTACCTACCTAACTATCTCTATCTATCTATCTACCTACCTATTTATCTCTATCTATCTATCTACCTACCTACCTATCTGTATCCATCTACCTACCTACCTACCTATCTGTATCTATCTACCTACCTACCTACCTATCTGTATCTATCTATCTACCTACCTACCTATCTGTATCTATCTATCTACCTACCCACCTATCTGTATCTATCTACCTACCTACCTATCTATCTCTATCTATCTACCTACCTACCTACCTATCTGTATCTATCTATCTACCTACCTACCTATCTCTTTCTATCTATCTACCTACCTACCTATCTGTCTCTATCAATCTACCTACCTATCTATCTCTATCTATCTACCTACCTACCTACCTACCTACCTACCTATCTCTATCTATCTACCTACCTACCTACCTATCTTTATCTATCTATCTATCTATCTATCTATCTATCTATCTATCTATCTACCTACCTATCTGTATCTATCTATCTACCTACCTACCTATCTGTATCTATCAATCTACCTACCTACCTATCTCTATCTATCTATCTACCTACCTACCTATCTCTATCTATCTACCTACCTACCTACCTATCTGTATCTATCTATCTACCTACCTACCTATCTATATCTATCTATCTACCTACCTACCTATCTGTATCTATCAATCTACCTACCTACCTATCTCTATCTATCTATCTACCTGCCTACATATCTGTATCTATCTATCTACCTACCTACCTATCTGTATCTATCTATCTACCTACCTACCTATCTGTATCTATCTACCTACCTACCTAACTATCTCTATCTATCTATCTACCTACCTATCTATCTCTATCTATCTATCTACCTACCTACCTATCTGTATCCATCTACCTACCTACCTACCTATCTGTATCTATCTACCATCCTACCTACCTATCTGTATCTATCTATCTACCTACCTACATTATCTGTATCTATCTATCTACCTACCCACCTATCTGTATATATCTACCTACCTACCTACCTATCTCTATCTATCTACCTACCTACCTATCTGTATCTATCTACCTACCTACCTATCTATATCTATCTATCTACCTACCTACCTATCTCTATCTATCTACCTACCTACCTACCTATCTGTATCTATCTATCTATCTACCTACCTACCTATCTCTTTCTATCTATCTACCTACCTACCTATCTGTCTCTATCAATCTACCTACCTATCTATCTCTATCTATCTATCTATCTACCTACCTACCTACCTACCTACCTACCTATCTCTGTCTATCTACCTACCTACCTATCTGTATCTATCTATCTACCTACCTACTTATCTTTATCTATCTATCTATCTATCTATCTATCTATCTATCTATCTATCTACCTACCTACCTACCTATCTCTATCTATCTACCTACCTACCTATCTGTATCTATCTACCTACCTACCTATCTATATCTATCTATATACCTACCTACCTATCTGTATCTATCTATCTATCTACCTACCTACCTATCTCTTTCTATCTATCTACCTACCTACCTATCTGTCTCTATCAATCTACCTACCTATCTCTATCTATCTATCTATCTATCTATCTATCTATCTATCTATCTATCTACCTACCTACCTTTCTGTATCTATCTATCTACCTACCTACCTATCTGTATCTATCTATCTGCCTACCTACCTATCTCTATCTATCTATCTACCTACCTACGTATCTCTATCTATCTATCTACCTACCTACCTATCTCTATCTATCTATCTACCTACCTACATATCTGTATTTATCTATCTACCTACCTATCTGTATCTATCTACCTACTTACCTACCTATCTCTATCTACCTACCTACCTACCTACCTACCTATCTCTATCTAGCTATCTACCTACCTACCTATCTGTATCTATCTATGTACCTACCTACCTATCTGTATCTATCAATTTACCTACCTACCTATCTCTATCTATCTATCTACCTACCTACCTATCTCTATCTATCTACCTACCTACCTACCTATCTCTATCTATCTACCTACCTACCTATCTGTATCTATCTACCTACCTACCTATCTGTATCTATCTATCTACCTACCTACCTACCTATCTCTATCTATCTACCTACCTACCTACCTATCTCTATCTATCTATCTTTCTACCTACCTACCTATCTCTATCTATCTATCTACCTACCTACCTATCTGTATCTATCAATCTACCTACCTACCTACCTATGTCTATCTATCTATCTACCTACCTACCTATCTGTATCTATCTATCTACCTACCTACCTATCTCTATCTATCTACCTACCTACCTACCTATCTGTATCTATCTATCTACCTACCTACCTACCTATCTCTATCTATCTATCTACCTACCTACCTATCTGTATCTATCTATCTATCTACCTACCTACCTTTCTCTATCTATCTATCTACCTACTTACCTATCTGTATCTATCAATCTACCTACCTACCTATCTCTATCTATCTACCTACCTACCTATCTGTATCTATCAATTTACCTACCTACCTATCTCTATCTATCTATCTGCCTACCTACCTTTCTCTATCTATCTATCTACCTACCTACCTACCTACCTACCTACCTATCTCTATCTATCTACCTACCTACCTACCTATCTTTATCTATCTATCTATCTATCTATCTATCTATCTATCTATCTATCTACCTACCTATCTGTATCTATCTATCTACCTACCTACCTATCTGTATCTATCTATCTACCTACCTACCTTTCTCTATCTATCTATCTACCTACCTACGTATCTCTATCTATCTATCTACCTACCTACCTATCTCTATCTATCTATCTACCTACCTACATATCTGTATTTATCTATCTACCTACCTATCTGTATCTATCTACCTACTTACCTACCTATCTCTATCTACCTACCTACCTACCTACCTACCTATCTCTATCTAGCTATCTACCTACCTACCTATCTGTATCTATCTATGTACCTACCTACCTATTTGTATCTATCAATTTACCTACCTACCTATCTCTATCTATCTATCTACCTACCTACCTATCTCTATCTATCTACCTACCTACCTACCTATCTCTATCTATCTACCTACCTACCTATCTCTATCTATCTATCTACCTACCTACCTATCTGTTTCTATCAGTCTACCTACCTATATATCTCTATCTATCTACCTACCTATCTATCTCTATCTATCTACCTACCTACCTATCTGTATCTATCTATCTACATACCTACCTATCTGTATCTATCTATCTACCTACCTACCTACCTATCTCTATCTATCTACCTACCTACCTATCTCTATCTATCTATCTTTCTACCTACCTACCTATCTCTATCTATCTATCTACCTACCTACCTATCTGTATCTATCAATCTACCTACCTACCTATCTCTATCTATCTACCTACCTACCTATCTGTATCTATCAATTTACCTACCTAACTATATCTATCTATCTATCTGCCTACCTACCTATCTCTATCTATCTATCTACCTACCTACCTATCTCTATCTATCAATCTACCTACCTATCTATCTCTATCTATCTATCTACCTACCTACCTATCTGTATCTATCTACCTACCTACCTAACTATCTCTACCTACCTACCTACCTATCTCTATCTACCTATCTACCTACCTACCTATCTCTATCTATCTACCTACCTACCTATATTTATCTATCTACCTACCTACCTATCTGTATCTATCTACCTACCTACCTAACTATCTCTATCTATCTATCTACCTACCTATCTATCTCTATCTATCTATCTACCTACCTACCTATCTGTATCCATCTACCTACCTACCTATCTGCATCTATCTACCTACCTACCTATCTGTATCTATCTATCTACCTACCTACCTATCTGTATCTATCTATCCACCTACCCACCTATCTGTATCTATCTACCTACCTACCTATCTCTATCTATCTACCTACCTACCTCTTTCTATCTGTCTACCTACCTACCTATCTGTCTCTATCAATCTACCTACCTATCTATCTTTATCTATCTATCTACCTACCTACCTACCTACCTACCTATCTCTATCTATCTACCTACCTACCTATCTGTATCTATCTATCTACCTACCTACCTATCTTTATCTATCTATCTATCTATCTATCTATCTATCTATCTATCTATCTATCTATCTATCTATCTATCTGTATCTATCTATCTACGTACCTACCTATCTGTATCTATCAATCTACCTACCTACCTATCTCTATCTATCTATCTACCTACCTACCTATGTCTATCTATCTACCTACCTACCTACCTATCTGTATCTATCTATCTACCTACCTACCTATCTCTATCTATCTATCTACCTACCTACATATCTGTATCTATCTATCTACCTACCTACCTATCTGTATCTATCTATCTACCTACCTACCTATCTGTATCTATCAATCTACCTACCTACCTATCTCTATCCATCTATCTACCTACCTACCTGTCTGTGTCTATCAATCTACCTACCTACCTATCTCTATCTATCTATCTATCTACCTACCTATCTGTATCTATCAATTTACCTACCTACCTATCTCTATCTATCTATCTGCCTATCTATCTATCTCTATCTATCTATCTATCTACCTACCTACCTATCTCTATCTATCAATCTACCTACCTATCTATCTCTATCTATCTATCTACCTACCTACCTATCTGTATTTATCTATCTATCTACCTACCTATCTGTATCTCTCTACCTACTTACCTACCTATCTCTATCTACCTACCTACCTATCTCTATCTATCTATCTACCTACCTACCTATCTCTATCTATCTATCTGCCTACCTACCTATCTCTATCTATCAATCTACCTACCTACCTATCTCTATCTATCTATCTATCTACCTACCTACATATCTGTATTTATCTATCTACATACCTACCTATCTGTATCTATCTACCTACTTACCAACCTATCTCTATCTACCTACCTACCTACCTACCTATCTCTATCTATCTACCTACCTACCTATCTCTATCTATCTACCTACCTACCTACCTATCTGTTTCTATCAATCTACCTACCTATATATCTCTATCTATCTACCTACCTACCTATCTGTATCTATCTATCTACCTACCTACCTATCTGTATCTATCTATCTACCTACCTACCTATCTGTATCTATCTATCTACCCACCTACCTACCTATCTCTATCTATCTACCTACCTACCTACCTATCTCTATCTATCTATCTTTCTACCTACCTACCTATCTCTATCTAACTATCTACCTACCTACCTATCTGTATCTATCAATCTACCTACCTACTTACCTATGTCTATCTATCTATCTACCTACCTACCTATCTGTATCTATCTATCTACCTACCTACCTACCTATCTGTATCTATCTATCTACCTACCTACCTACCTATCTCTATCTATCTATCTACCTACCTACCTATCTGTATCTATCTATCTATCTACCTACCTACCTATCTCTATCTATCTATCTACCTACCTACCTATCTGTATCTATCAATCTACCTACCTACCTATCTCTATCTATCTACCTACCTACCTATCTGTATCTATCAATTTACCTACCTACCTATCTCTATCTATCTATCTGCCTACCTACCTATCTCTATCTATCTATCTACCTACCTACGTATCTCTATCTATCTATCTACCTACCTACCTATCTCTATCTATCTATCTACCTACCTACATATCTGTATTTATCTATCTACCTACCTATCTGTATCTATCTACCTACTTACCTACCTATCTCTATCTACCTACCTACCTACCTACCTACCTATCTCTATCTAGCTATCTACCTACCTACCTATCTGTATCTATCTATCTACCTACCTACCTATCTGTATCTATCAATTTACCTACCTACCTATCTCTATCTATCTACCTACCTACCTACCTATCTCTATTTATCTACCTACCTACTTACCTACCTATCTCTATCTATCTACCTACCTACCTATCTCTATCTATCTATCTACCTACCTACCTATCTGTTTCTATCAATCTACCTACCTATATATCTCTATCTATCTACCTACCTATCTATCTCTATCTATCTACCTACCTACCTATCTGTATCTATCTATCTACCTACCTACCTATCTGTATCTATCTATCTACCTACCTACCTACCTATCTCTATCTATCTACCTACCTACCTATCTCTATCTATCTATCTTTCTACCTACCTACCTATCTCTATCTATCTATCTACCTACCTACCTATCTGTATCTATCAATCTACCTACCTACCTATCTCTATCTATCTATCTACCTACCTACCTATCTGTATCTATCAATTTACCTACCTACCTATATCTATCTATCTATCTGCCTACCTACCTATCTCTATCTATCTATCTACCTACCTACCTATCTCTATCTATCAATCTACCTACCTATCTATCTCTATCTATCTATCTACCTACCTACCTATCTGTATCTATCTACCTACCTACCTAACTATCTCTACCTACCTACCTACCTATCTCTATCTACCTATCTACCTACCTACCTATCTCTATCCATCTATCTACCTACCTACCTATCTGTGTCTATCAATCTACCTACCTACCTATCTCTATCTATCTATCTATCTACCTACCTATCTGTATCTATCAATTTACCTACCTACCTATCTCTATCTATCTATCTGCCTATCTATCTATCTCTATCTATCTATCTACCTACCTACCTATCTCTATCTATCAATCTACCTACCTATCTATCTCTATCTATCTATCTACCTACCTACCTATCTGTATTTATCTATCTATCTACCTACCTATCTGTATCTCTATACCTACTTACCTACCTATCTCTATCTACCTACCTACCTATCTCTATCTATCTATCTACCTACCTACCTATCTCTATCTATCTATCTGCCTACCTACCTATCTCTATATATCAATCTACCTACCTACCTATCTCTATCTATCTATCTATCTACCTACCTACATATCTGTATTTATCTATCTACATACCTACCTATCTGTATCTATCTACCTACTTACCAACCTATCTCTATCTACCTACCTACCTACCTACCTATCTCTATCTATCTACCTACCTACCTATCTATATCTATCTACCTACCTACCTACCTATCTGTTTCTATCAATCTACCTACCTATATATCTCTATCTATCTACCTACCTACCTATCTGTATCTATCTATCTACCTACCTACCTATCTGTATCTATCTATCTACCTACCTACCTATCTGTATCTATCTATCTACATACCTACCTATCTGTATCTATCTATCTACCTACCTACCTACCTATCTCTATCTATCTACCTACCTACCTATCTCTATCTATCTATCTTTCTACCTACCTACCTATCTCTATCTATCTATCTACCTACCTACCTATCTGTATCTATCAATCTACCTACCTACCTATCTCTATCTATCTACCTACCTACCTATCTGTATCTATCAATTTACCTACCTACCTCTATCTATCTATCTATCTGCCTACCTACCTATCTCTATCTATCTATCTACCTACCTACCTATCTCTATCTATCAATCTACCTACCTATCTATCTCTATCTATCTATCTACCTACCTACCTATCTGTATCTATCTACCTACCTACCTAACTATCTCTACCTACCTACCTACCTATCTCTATCTACCTATCTACCTACCTACCTATCTCTATCTATCTACCTACCTACCTATATTTATCTATCTACCTACCTACCTATCTGTATCTATCTACCTACCTACCTAACTATCTCTATCTATCTATCTACCTACCTATCTATCTCTATCTATCTATCTACCTACCTACCTATCTGTATCCATCTACCTACCTACCTACCTATCTGCATCTATCTACCTACCTACCTACCTATCTGTATCTATCTATCTACCTACCTACCTATCTGTATCTATCTATCTACCTACCCACCTATCTGTATCTATCTACCTACCTACCTATCTCTATCTATCTACCTACCTATCTCTATCTATCTATCTACCTACCTACCTATCTGTATCTATCTATCTATCTACCTACCTACCTATCTCTATCTATCTATCTACCTACCTACGTATCTCTACCTACCTACCTACCTACCTACCTATCTCTATCTAGCTATCTACCTACCTACCTATCTGTATCTATCTATCTACCTACCTACCTATCTGTATCTATCAATTTACCTACCTAACTATCTCTATCTATCTATCTACCTACCTACCTATCTCTATTTATCTACCTACCTACCTACCTACCTATCTCTATCTATCTACCTACCTACCTATCTCTATCTATCTATCTACCTACCTACCTATCTGTTTCTATCAATCTACCTACCTATATATCTCTATCTATCTACCTACCTATCTATCTCTATCTATCTACCTACCTACCTATCTGTATCTATCTATCTACCTACCTACCTATCTGTATCTATCTATCTACCTACCTACCTACCTATCTCTATCTATCTACCTACCTACCTATCTCTATCTATCTATCTTTCTACCTACCTACCTATCTCTATCTATCTATCTACCTACCTACCTATCTGTATCTATCAATCTACCTACCTACCTATCTCTATCTATCTATCTACCTACCTACCTATCTGTATCTATCAATTTACCTACCTACCTATATCTATCTATCTATCTGCCTACCTACCTATCTCTATCTATCTATCTACCTACCTACCTATCTCTATCTATCAATCTACCTACCTATCTATCTCTATCTATCTATCTACCTACCTACCTATCTGTATCTATCTACCTACCTACCTAACTATCTCTACCTACCTACCTACCTATCTCTATCTACCTATCTACCTACCTACCTATCTCTATCCATCTATCTACCTACCTACCTATCTGTGTCTATCAATCTACCTACCTACCTATCTCTATCTATCTATCTATCTACCTACCTATCTGTATCTATCAATTTACCTACCTACCTATCTCTATCTATCTATCTGCCTATCTATCTATCTCTATCTATCTATCTACCTACCTACCTATCTCTATCTATCAATCTACCTACCTATCTATCTCTATCTATCTATCTACCTACCTACCTATCTGTATTTATCTATCTATCTACCTACCTATCTGTATCTCTCTACCTACTTACCTACCTATCTCTATCTACCTACCTACCTATCTCTATCTATCTATCTACCTACCTACCTATCTCTATCTATCTATCTATCTACCTACCTATCTGTATCTATCAATTTACCTACCTACCTATCTCTATCTATCTATCTGCCTATCTATCTATCTCTATCTATCTATCTACCTACCTACCTATCTCTATCTATCAATCTACCTACCTATCTATCTCTATCTATCTATCTACCTACCTACCTATCTGTATTTATCTATCTATCTACCTACCTATCTGTATCTCTCTACCTACTTACCTACCTATCTCTATCTACCTACCTACCTATCTCTATCTATCTATCTACCTACCTACCTATCTCTATCTATCTATCTGCCTACCTACCTATCTCTATATATCAATCTACCTACCTACCTATCTCTATCTATCTATCTATCTACCTACCTACATATCTGTATTTATCTATCTACATACCTACCTATCTGTATCTATCTACCTACTTACCAACCTATCTCTATCTACCTACCTACCTACCTACCTATCTCTATCTATCTACCTACCTACCTATCTATATCTATCTACCTACCTACCTACCTATCTGTTTCTATCAATCTACCTACCTATATATCTCTATCTATCTACCTACCTACCTATCTGTATCTATCTACCTACCTACCTATCTGTATCTATCTATCTACCTACCTACCTATCTGTATCTATCTATCTACCTACCTACCTATCTGTATCTATCTATCTACCTACCTACCTACCTATCTCTATCTATCTACCTACCTACCTACCTATCTCTATCTATCTATCTTTCTACCTACCTACCTATCTCTATCTATCAATCTACCTACCTACCTACCTATGTCTATCTATCTATCTATCTACCTACCTACCTATCTGTATCTATCTATCTACCTACCAACCTATCTCTATCTATCTACCTACCTACCTACCTATCTGTATCTATCTATCTACCTACCTACCTACCTATCTCTATCTATCTATCTACCTACCTACCTATCTGTATCTATCTATCTATCTACCTACCTACCTATCTCTATCTATCTATCTACCTACCTACCTATCTGTATCTATCAATCTACCTACCTACCTATCTCTATCTATCTACCTACCTACCTATCTGTATCTATCAATTTACCTACCTACCTATCTCTATCTATCTATCTGCCTACCTACCTATCTCTATCTATCTATCTACCTACCTACGTATCTCTATCTATCTATCTACCTACCTACCTATCTCTATCTATCTATCTACCTACCTACATATCTGTATTTATCTATCTACCTACCTATCTATATCTATCTACCTACTTACCTACCTATCTCTATCTACCTACCTACCTACCTACCTACCTATCTCTATCTAGCTATCTACCTACCTACCTATCTGTATCTATCTATCTACCTACCTACCTATCTGTATCTATCAATTTACCTACCTACCTATCTCTATCTATCTATCTACCTTCCTACCTATCTCTATCTATCTACCTACCTACCTACCTACCTATCTCTATCTTTCTACCTACCTACCTATCTCTATCTATCTATCTACCTACCTACCTATCTGTATCTATCAATCTACCTACCTACCTATCTCTATCTATCTATCTACCTACCTACCTATCTGTATCTATCAATTTACCTACCTACCTATATCTATCTATCTATCTGCCTACCTACCTATCTCTATCTATCTATCTACCTACCTACCTATCTCTATCTATCAATCTACCTACCTATCTATCTCTATCTATCTATCTACCTACCTACCTATCTGTATCTATCTACCTACCTACCTAACTATCTCTATCTATCTATCTAAATACCTACCTATCTGTATCTATCTATCTACCTACCCACCTATCTGTATCTATCTACCTACCTACCTATCTCTATCTATCTACCTACCTACCTCTTTCTATCTATCTACCTACCTACCTATCTGTCTCTATCAATCTACCTACCTATCTATCTTTATCTATCTATCTACCTACCTACCTACCTACCTACCTATCTCTATCTATCTACCTACCTATCTCTATCTATCTACCTACCTACCTACCTATCTGTATCTATCTATCTACCTACCTACCTATCTGTATCTATCTATCTACCTACCTACCTATCTGTATCTATCAATCTACCTACCTACCTATCTCTATCTATCTATCTACCTACCTACATATCTGTATCTATCTATCTACCTACCTACCTATCTGTATCTATCTATCTACCTACCTACCTATCTGTATCTATCAATCAACCTACCTACCTATCTCTATCCATCTATCTACCTACCTACCTATCTGTGTCTATCAATCTACCTACCTACCTATCTCTATCTATCTATCTATCTACCTACCTACCTATCTGTATCTATCAATTTACCTACCTACCTATCTCTATCTATCTATCTGCCTATCTATCTATCTCTATCTATCTATCTACCTACCTACCTATCTCTATCTATCAATCTACCTACCTATCTATCTCTATTTATCTATCTACCTACCTACCTATCTGTATTTATCTATCTACCTACCTACCTATCTGTATCTATCTATCTACCTACCTACCTATCTGTATCTATCTACCTACCTACCTACCTATCTCTATCTATCTATCTTTCTACCTACCTACCTATCTCTATCTATCTATCTACCTACCTACCTATCTGTATCTATCAATCTACCTACCTACCTACCTATGTCTATCTATCTATCTACCTACCTACCTATCTGTATCTATCTATCTACCTACCTACCTATCTCTATCTACCTACCTACCTATCTGTATCTATCTATCTACCTACCTACCTACCTATCTCTATCTATCTATCTACCTACCTACCTATCTGTATCTATCTATCTATCTACCTACCTACCTATCTCTTTCTATCTATCTACCTACCTACCTATCTGTTTCTATCAATCTACCTACCTATATATCTCTATCTATCTACCTACCTATCTATCTCTATCTATCTACCTACCTACCTATCTGTATCTATCTATCTACCTACCTACCTATCTGTATCTATCTATCTACCTACCTACCTACCTATCTCTATCTATCTACCTACCTACCTATCTCTATCTATCTATCTTTCTACCTACCTACCTATCTCTATCTATCTACCTACCTACCTACCTATCTGTATCTATCAATCTACCTACCTACCTATCTCTATCTATCTATCTACCTACCTACCTATCTGTATCTATCAATTTACCTACCTACCTATATCTATCTATCTATCTGCCTACCTACCTATCTCTACCTATCTATCTACCTACCTACCTATCTCTATCTATCAATCTACCTACCTATCTATCTCTATCTATCTATCTACCTACCTACCTATCTGTATCTATCTACCTACCTACCTAACTATCTCTACCTACCTACCTACCTATCTCTATCCATCTATCTACCTACCTACCTATCTGTGTCTATCAATCTACCTACCTACCTATCTCTATCTATCTATCTATCTACCTACCTATCTGTATCTATCAATTTACCTACCTACCTATCTCTATCTATCTATCTGCCTATCTATCTATCTCTATCTATCTATCTACCTACCTACCTATCTCTATCTATCAATCTACCTACCTATCTATCTCTATCTATCTATCTACCTACCTACCTATCTGTATTTATCTATCTATCTACCTACCTATCTGTATCTCTCTACCTACTTACCTACCTATCTCTATCTACCTACCTACCTATCTCTATCTATCTATCTACCTACCTACCTATCTCTATCTATCTATCTGCCTACCTACCTATCTCTATATATCAATCTACCTACCTACCTATCTCTATCTATCTATCTATCTACCTACCTACATATCTGTATTTATCTATCTACATACCTACCTATCTGTATCTATCTACCTACTTACCAACCTATCTCTATCTACCTACCTACCTACCTACCTATCTCTATCTATCTACCTACCTACCTATCTATATCTATCTACCTACCTACCTACCTATCTGTTTCTATCAATCTACCTACCTATATATCTCTATCTATCTACCTACCTACCTATCTGTATCTATCTACCTACCTACCTATCTGTATCTATCTATCTACCTACCTACCTATCTGTATCTATCTATCTACCTACCTACCTATCTGTATCTATCTATCTACCTACCTACCTACCTATCTCTATCTATCTACCTACCTACCTACCTATCTCTATCTATCTATCTTTCTACCTACCTACCTATCTCTATCTATCAATCTACCTACCTACCTACCTATGTCTATCTATCTATCTATCTACCTACCTACCTATCTGTATCTATCTATCTACCTACCAACCTATCTCTATCTATCTACCTACCTACCTACCTATCTGTATCTATCTATCTACCTACCTACCTACCTATCTCTATCTATCTATCTACCTACCTACCTATCTGTATCTATCTATCTATCTACCTACCTACCTATCTCTATCTATCTATCTACCTACCTACCTATCTGTATCTATCAATCTACCTACCTACCTATCTCTATCTATCTACCTACCTACCTATCTGTATCTATCAATTTACCTACCTACCTATCTCTATCTATCTATCTGCCTACCTACCTATCTCTATCTATCTATCTACCTACCTACGTATCTCTATCTATCTATCTACCTACCTACCTATCTCTATCTATCTATCTACCTACCTACATATCTGTATTTATCTATCTACCTACCTATCTATATCTATCTACCTACTTACCTACCTATCTCTATCTACCTACCTACCTACCTACCTACCTATCTCTATCTAGCTATCTACCTACCTACCTATCTGTATCTATCTATCTACCTACCTACCTATCTGTATCTATCAATTTACCTACCTACCTTTCTCTATCTATCTATCTACCTTCCTACCTATCTCTATCTATCTACCTACCTACCTACCTACCTATCTCTATCTTTCTACCTACCTACCTATCTCTATCTATCTATCTACCTACCTACCTATCTGTATCTATCAATCTACCTACCTACCTATCTCTATCTATCTACCTACCTACCTATCTGTATCTATCAATTTACCTACCTACCTATATCTATCTATCTATCTGCCTACCTACCTATCTCTATCTATCTATCTACCTACCTACCTATCTCTATCTATCAATCTACCTACCTATCTATCTCTATCTATCTATCTACCTACCTACCTATCTGTATCTATCTACCTACCTACCTAACTATCTCTACCTACCTACCTACCTATCTCTATCTACCTATCTACCTACCTACCTATCTCTATCTATCTACCTACCTACCTATATTTATCTATCTACCTACCTACCTATCTGTATCTATCTACCTACCTACCTAACTATCTCTATCTATCTATCTACCTACCTATCTATCTCTATCTATCTATCTACCTACCTACCTATCTGTATCCATCTACCTACCTACCTACCTATCTGCATCTATCTACCTACCTACCTACCTACCTATCTCTATCTATCTATCTACCTACCTACCTATCTGTATCTATCTATCTACCTACCCACCTATCTGTATCTATCTACCTACCTACCTATCTCTATCTATCTACCTACCTACCTCTTTCTATCTATCTACCTACCTACCTATCTGTCTCTATCAATCTACCTACCTATCTATCTTTATCTATCTATCTACCTACCTACCTACCTACCTACCTATCTCTATCTATCTACCTACCTATCTCTATCTATCTACCTACCTACCTACCTATCTGTATCTATCTATCTACCTACCTACCTATCTGTATCTATCTATCTACCTACCTACCTATCTGTATCTATCAATCTACCTACCTACCTATCTCTATCTATCTATCTACCTACCTACATATCTGTATCTATCTATCTACCTACCTACCTATCTGTATCTATCTATCTACCTACCTACCTATCTGTATCTATCAATCAACCTACCTACCTATCTCTATCCATCTATCTACCTACCTACCTATCTGTGTCTATCAATCTACCTACCTACCTATCTCTATCTAACTATCTATCTACCTACCTACCTATCTGTATCTATCAATTTACCTACCTACCTATCTCTATCTATCTATCTGCCTATCTATCTATCTCTATCTATCTATCTACCTACCTACCTATCTCTATCTATCAATCTACCTACCTATCTATCTCTATTTATCTATCTACCTACCTACCTATCTGTATTTATCTATCTACCTACCTACCTATCTGTATCTATCTATCTACCTACCTACCTATCTGTATCTATCTACCTACCTACCTACCTATCTCTATCTATCTATCTTTCTACCTACCTACCTATCTCTATCTATCTATCTACCTACCTACCTATCTGTATCTATCAATCTACCTACCTACCTACCTATGTCTATCTATCTATCTACCTACCTACCTATCTGTATCTATCTATCTACCTACCTACCTATCTCTATCTACCTACCTACCTATCTGTATCTATCTATCTACCTACCTACCTACCTATCTCTATCTATCTATCTACCTACCTACCTATCTGTATCTATCTATCTATCTACCTACCTACCTATCTCTTTCTATCTATCTACCTACCTACCTATCTGTTTCTATCAATCTACCTACCTATATATCTCTATCTATCTACCTACCTATCTATCTCTATCTATCTACCTACCTACCTATCTGTATCTATCTATCTACCTACCTACCTATCTGTATCTATCTATCTACCTACCTACCTACCTATCTCTATCTATCTACCTACCTACCTATCTCTATCTATCTATCTTTCTACCTACCTACCTATCTCTATCTATCTATCTACCTACCTACCTATCTGTATCTATCAATCTACCTACCTACCTATCTCTATCTATCTATCTACCTACCTACCTATCTGTATCTATCAATTTACCTACCTACCTATATCTATCTATCTATCTGCCTACCTACCTATCTCTACCTATCTATCTACCTACCTACCTATCTCTATCTATCAATCTACCTACCTATCTATCTCTATCTATCTATCTACCTACCTACCTATCTGTATCTATCTACCTACCTACCTAACTATCTCTACCTACCTACCTACCTATCTCTATCCATCTATCTACCTACCTACCTATCTGTGTCTATCAATCTACCTACCTACCTATCTCTATCTATCTATCTATCTACCTACCTATCTGTATCTATCAATTTACCTACCTACCTATCTCTATCTATCTATCTGCCTATCTATCTATCTCTATCTATCTATCTACCTACCTACCTATCTCTATCTATCAATCTACCTACCTATCTATCTCTATCTATCTATCTACCTACCTACCTATCTGTATTTATCTATCTATCTACCTACCTATCTGTATCTCTCTACCTACTTACCTACCTATCTCTATCTACCTACCTACCTATCTCTATCTATCTATCTACCTACCTACCTATCTCTATCTATCTATCTGCCTACCTACCTATCTCTATATATCAATCTACCTACCTACCTATCTCTATCTATCTATCTATCTACCTACCTACATATCTGTATTTATCTATCTACATACCTACCTATCTGTATCTATCTACCTACTTACCAACCTATCTCTATCTACCTACCTACCTACCTACCTATCTCTATCTATCTACCTACCTACCTATCTATATCTATCTACCTACCTACCTACCTATCTGTTTCTATCAATCTACCTACCTATATATCTCTATCTATCTACCTACCTACCTATCTGTATCTATCTACCTACCTACCTATCTGTATCTATCTATCTACCTACCTACCTATCTGTATCTATCTATCTACCTACCTACCTATCTGTATCTATCTATCTACCTACCTACCTACCTATCTCTATCTATCTACCTACCTACCTACCTATCTCTATCTATCTATCTTTCTACCTACCTACCTATCTCTATCTATCAATCTACCTACCTACCTACCTATGTCTATCTATCTATCTATCTACCTACCTACCTATCTGTATCTATCTATCTACCTACCAACCTATCTCTATCTATCTACCTACCTACCTACCTATCTGTATCTATCTATCTACCTACCTACCTACATATCTCTATCTATCTATCTACCTACCTACCTATCTGTATCTATCTATCTATCTACCTACCTACCTATCTCTATCTATCTATCTACCTACCTACCTATCTGTATCTATCAATCTACCTACCTACCTATCTCTATCTATCTACCTACCTACCTATCTGTATCTATCAATTTACCTACCTACCTATCTCTATCTATCTATCTGCCTACCTACCTATCTCTATCTATCTATCTACCTACCTACGTATCTCTATCTATCTATCTACCTACCTACCTATCTCTATCTATCTATCTACCTACCTACATATCTGTATTTATCTATCTACCTACCTATCTATATCTATCTACCTACTTACCTACCTATCTCTATCTACCTACCTACCTACCTACCTACCTACCTATCTCTATCTAGCTATCTACCTACCTACCTATCTGTATCTATCTATCTACCTACCTACCTATCTGTATCTATCAATTTACCTACCTACCTTTCTCTATCTATCTATCTACCTTCCTACCTATCTCTATCTATCTACCTACCTACCTACCTACCTATCTCTATCTTTCTACCTACCTACCTATCTCTATCTATCTATCTACCTACCTACCTATCTGTATCTATCAATCTACCTACCTACCTATCTCTATCTATCTACCTACCTACCTATCTGTATCTATCAATTTACCTACCTACCTATATCTATCTATCTATCTGCCTACCTACCTATCTCTATCTATCTATCTACCTACCTACCTATCTCTATCTATCAATCTACCTACCTATCTATCTCTATCTATCTATCTACCTACCTACCTATCTGTATCTATCTACCTACCTACCTAACTATCTCTACCTACCTACCTACCTATCTCTATCTACCTATCTACCTACCTACCTATCTCTATCTATCTACCTACCTACCTATATTTATCTATCTACCTACCTACCTATCTGTATCTATCTACCTACCTACCTAACTATCTCTATCTATCTATCTACCTACCTATCTATCTCTATCTATCTATCTACCTACCTACCTATCTGTATCCATCTACCTACCTACCTACCTATCTGCATCTATCTACCTACCTACCTACCTACCTATCTCTATCTATCTATCTACCTACCTACCTATCTGTATCTATCTATCTACCTACCCACCTATCTGTATCTATCTACCTACCTACCTATCTCTATCTATCTACCTACCTACCTCTTTCTATCTATCTACCTACCTACCTATCTGTCTCTATCAATCTACCTACCTATCTATCTTTATCTATCTATCTACCTACCTACCTACCTACCTACCTATCTCTATCTATCTACCTACCTATCTCTATCTATCTACCTACCTACCTACCTATCTGTATCTATCTATCTACCTACCTACCTATCTGTATCTATCTATCTACCTACCTACCTATCTGTATCTATCAATCTACCTACCTACCTATCTCTATCTATCTATCTACCTACCTACATATCTGTATCTATCTATCTACCTACCTACCTATCTGTATCTATCTATCTACCTACCTACCTATCTGTATCTATCAATCAACCTACCTACCTATCTCTATCCATCTATCTACCTACCTACCTATCTGTGTCTATCAATCTACCTACCTACCTATCTCTATCTAACTATCTATCTACCTACCTACCTATCTGTATCTATCAATTTACCTACCTACCTATCTCTATCTATCTATCTGCCTATCTATCTATCTCTATCTATCTATCTACCTACCTACCTATCTCTATCTATCAATCTACCTACCTATCTATCTCTATTTATCTATCTACCTACCTACCTATCTGTATTTATCTATCTACCTACCTACCTATCTGTATTTATCTATCTACCTACCTACCTATCTGTATCTATCTATCTACCTACCTACCTATCTGTATCTATCAATCTACCTACCTACCTACCTATCTCTATCTATCTACCTACCTACCTACCTATCTCTATCTATCTATCTTTCTACCTACCTACCTATCTCTATCTATCTATCTACCTACCTACCTATCTGTATCTATCAATCTACCTACCTACCTACCTATGTCTATCTATCTATCTATCTACCTACCTACCTATCTGTATCTATCTATCTACCTACCTACCTATCTCTATCTACCTACCTACCTATCTGTATCTATCTATCTACCTACCTACCTACCTATCTCTATCTATCTATCTACCTACCTACCTATCTGTATCTATCTATCTATCTACCTACCTACCTATCTCTATCTATCTATCTACCTACCTACCTATCTGTATCTATCAATCTACCTACCTACCTATCTCTATCTATCTACCTACCTACCTATCTGTATCTATCAATTTACCTACCTACCTATCTCTATCTATCTATCTGCCTACCTACCTATCTCTATCTATCTATCTACCTACCTACGTATCTCTATCTATCTATCTACCTACCTACCTATCTCTATCTATCTATCTACCTACCTACATATCTGTATTTATCTATCTACCTACCTATCTGTATCTATCTACCTACTTACCTACCTATCTCTATCTACCTACCTACCTACCTACCTACCTACCTATCTCTATCTAGCTATCTACCTACCTACCTATCTGTATCTATCTATCTACCTACCTACCTATCTGTATCTATCAATTTACCTACCTACCTATCTCTATCTATCTACCTACCTACCTATCTCTATCTATCTACCTACCTACCTACCTACCTATCTCTATCTATCTACCTACCTACCTATCTCTATCTATCTATCTACCTACCTACCTATCTGTTTCTATCAATCTACCTACCTATATATCTCTATTTATCTACCTACCTATCTATCTCTATCTATCTACCTACCTACCTGTCTGTATCTATCTATCTACCTACCTACCTATCTGTATCTATCTATCTACCTACCTACCTACCTATCTCTATCTATCTACCTACCTACCTATCTCTATCTATCTATCTTTCTACCTACCTACCTATCTCTATCTATCTATCTACCTACCTACCTATCTGTATCTATCAATCTACCTACCTACCTATCTCTATCTATCTATCTACCTACCTACCTATCTGTATCTATCAATTTACCTACCTACCTATATCTATCTATCTATCTGCCTACCTACCTATCTCTATCTATCTATCTATCTACCTACCTACCTATCTCTATCTATCAATCTACCTACCTATCTATCTCTATCTATCTATCTACCTACCTACCTATCTGTATCTATCTACCTACCTACCTAACTATCTCTACCTACCTACCTACCTATCTCTATCTACCTATCTACCTACCTACCTATCTCTATCTATCTACCTACCTACCTATATTTATCTATCTACCTACCTACCTATCTGTATCTATCTACCTACCTACCTAACTATCTCTATCTATCTATCTACCTACCTATCTATCTCTATCTATCTATCTACCTACCTACCTATCTGTATCCATCTACCTACCTACCTACCTATCTGTATCTATCTACCTACTTACCTACCTATCTCTATCTACCTACCTACCTACCTACCTACCTATCTCTATCTAGCTACCTACCTATCTGTATCTATCTATCTACCTACCTACCTATCTTTATCTATCTATCTATCTATCTATCTATCTATCTATCTATCTATCTATCTACCTACCTACCTACCTACCTATCTCTATCTATCTACCTACCTACCTATCTGTATCTATCTATCTACCTACCTACCTATCTTTATCTATCTATCTATCTATCTATCTATCTATCTATCTATCTATCTATCTATCTATCTATCTATCTATCTACCTACCTACCTATCTGTATCTATCTATCTATCTACCTACCTACCTATCTGTATCTATCTATCTACCTACCTACCTATCTGTATCTATCTACCTACCTACCTAACTATCTCTACCTACCTACCTACCTACCTACCTATCTCTATCTACCTATCTACCTACCAACCTATCTCTATCTATCTACCTACCTACCTATATTTAATGATCTATCTACCTACCTACCTATCTGTATCTATCTACCTACCTACCTAACTATCTCTATCTATCTATCTAGCAACCTATCTATCTCTATCTATCTATCTACCTACCTACCTATCTGTATCCATCTACCTACCTACCTACCTATCTGTATCTATCTACCTACCTACCTACCTATCTGTATCTATCTATCTACCTACCCACCTATCTGTATCTATCTACCTACCTACCTATCTCTATCTATCTACCTACCTACCTATCTCTTTCTATCTATCTACCTACCTACCTATCTGTCTCTATCTATCTACCTACCTACCTATCTCTATCTATCTACCTACCTACCTATATTTATCTATCTACCTACCTACCTATCTGTATCTATCTACCTACCTACCTACCTATCTCTATCTATCAATCTACCTACCTACCTATCTGTATCTATCTATCTACCCACCTACCTATCTGTATTTATCCATCTACCTACCTACCTATCTGTATCTATCTACCTACCTACCTAACTATCTCTATCTATCTACCTACCTACCTATCTGTATCCATCTACCTACCTACCTATCTGTATCTATCTACCTACCTACCTACCTATCTGTATCTATCTATCTACCTATCTACCTATCTGTATCTATCTATCTACCTACCCACCTATCTGTATCTATCTACCTACCTACCTACCTATCTGTATCTATCTACCTACCTACCTATCTGTATCTATCTACCTACCTACCTATCTATCTCTATCTATCAATCTACCTACCTACCTATCTCTATCTATCTATCTATCTATCTATCTATCTATCTACCTACCTACCTATCTCTATCTATCTACCTACCTACCTACCTATCTTTATCTATCTACCTACCTACCTATCTGTATCTATCTACCTACCTACCTATCTCTATCTACCTACCTACCTACATATTTCTATCTATCTACCTACCTACCTACCTATCTGTATCTATCAATCTACCTACCTACCTATCTGTATCTATCTATCTACCCACCTACCTATCTGTATTTATCCATCTACCTACCTACCTATCTGTATCTATCTACCTACCTACCTAACTATCTCTATCTATCTACCTACCTACCTATCTATATCTATCTACCTACCTACCTACCTATCTGTCTCTATCAATCTACCTACCTATCTATCTCTATCTATCTATCTACCTACCTACCTACCTATCTCTATCTATCTATCTACCTACCTAACTACCTATCTCTATCTATCTACCTACCTACTATCTCTATCTATCTATCTACCTACCTACCTATCTGTATCTATCTACCTACCTACCTAACTATCTCTATCTACCTACCTACCTACCTATCTGTATCTATCTACCTACCTACCTATCTCTATCTATCAATATACCTACCTACCTATCTGTATCTATCTATCTACCTACCTACCTCTCTGTATCTACCTATCTACCTACCTTCCTATCTGTATCTATCTATCTACCTACCTACCTATCTGTATCTATCTACCTACCTACCTATCTGTATCTGTCAATCTACCTACCTACCTATCTGTATCTATCTATCTACCTACCTACGTATCTGTATCTATCAATCTACCTACCTACCTATCTCTATCTATCAATCTACCTACCTACCTATCTCTATCTATCTATCTACCTACCTACATATCTGTATTTATCTATCTACCTACCTACCTATCTGTATCTATCTACCTACTTACCTACTTATCTCTATCTACCTACCTACCTACCTACCTATCTCTATCTATCTACCTACCTACCTATCTCTATCTATCTATCTTTCTACCTACCTACCTATCTCTATCTATCTATCTACCTACCTACCTATCTGTATCTATCAATCTACCTACCTACCTATCTCTATCTATCTATCTACCTACCTACCTATCTGTATCTATCAATTTACCTACCTACCTATATCTATCTATCTATCTGCCTACCTACCTATCTCTATCTATCTATCTACCTACCTACCTATCTCTATCTATCAATCTACCTACCTATCTATCTCTATCTATCTATCTACCTACCTACCTATCTGTATCTATCTACCTACCTACCTAACTATCTCTACCTACCTACCTACCTATCTCTATCTACCTATCTACCTACCTACCTATCTCTATCTATCTACCTACCTACCTATATTTATCTATCTACCTACCTACCTATCTGTATCTATCTACCTACCTACCTAACTATCTCTATCTATCTATCTACCTACCTATCTATCTCTATCTATCTATCTACCTACCTACCTATCTGTATCCATCTACCTACCTACCTACCTATCTGTATCTATCTACCTACTTACCTACCTATCTCTATCTACCTACCTACCTACCTACCTACCTATCTCTATCTAGCTACCTACCTATCTGTATCTATCTATCTACCTACCTACCTATCTTTATCTATCTATCTATCTATCTATCTATCTATCTATCTATCTATCTATCTACCTACCTACCTACCTACCTATCTCTATCTATCTACCTACCTACCTATCTGTATCTATCTATCTACCTACCTACCTATCTTTATCTATCTATCTATCTATCTATCTATCTATCTATCTATCTATCTATCTATCTATCTATCTATCTATCTACCTACCTACCTATCTGTATCTATCTATCTATCTACCTACCTACCTATCTGTATCTATCTATCTACCTACCTACCTATCTGTATCTATCTACCTACCTACCTAACTATCTCTACCTACCTACCTACCTACCTACCTATCTCTATCTACCTATCTACCTACCTACCTATCTCTATCTATCTACCTACCTACCTATATTTAATTATCTATCTACCTACCTACCTATCTGTATCTATCTACCTACCTACCTAACTATCTCTATCTATCTATCTAGCAACCTATCTATCTCTATCTATCTATCTACCTACCTACCTATCTGTATCCATCTACCTACCTACCTACCTATCTGTATCTATCTACCTACCTACCTACCTATCTGTATCGATCTATCTACCTACCCACCTATCTGTATCTATCTACCTACCTACCTATCTCTATCTATCTACCTACCTACCTATCTCTTTCTATCTATCTACCTACCTACCTATCTGTCTCTATCTATCTACCTACCTACCTATCTCTATCTATCTACCTACCTACCTATATTTATCTATCTACCTACCTACCTATCTGTATCTATCTACCTACCTACCTACCTATCTCTATCTATCAATCTACCTACCTACCTATCTGTATCTATCTATCTACCCACCTACCTATCTGTATTTATCCATCTACCTACCTACCTATCTGTATCTATCTACCTACCTACCTAACTATCTCTATCTATCTACCTACCTACCTATCTGTATCCATCTACCTACCTACCTATCTGTATCTATCTACCTACCTACCTACCTATCTGTATCTATCTATCTACCTATCTACCTATCTGTATCTATCTATCTACCTACCCACCTATCTGTATCTATCTACCTACCTACCTACCTATCTGTATCTATCTACCTACCTACCTATCTGTATCTATCTACCTACCTACCTATCTATCTCTATCTATCAATCTACCTACCTACCTATCTCTATCTATCTATCTATCTATCTACCTACCTACATATCTCTATCTATCTACCTACCTACCTACCTATCTTTATCTATCTACCTACCTACCTATCTGTATCTATCTACCTACCTACCTATCTCTATCTACCTACCTACCTACCTATTTCTATCTATCTACCTACCTACCTACCTATCTGTATCTATCAATCTACCTACCTACCTATCTGTATCTATCTATCTACCCACCTACCTATCTGTATTTATCCATCTACCTACCTACCTATCTGTATCTATCTACCTACCTACCTAACTATCTCTATCTATCTACCTACCTACCTATCTATATCTATCTACCTACCTACCTACCTACCTACCTATCTGTCTCTATCAATCTACCTACCTATCTATCTCTATCTATCTATCTACCTACCTACCTACCTATCTCTATCTATCTATCTACCTACCTAACTACCTATCTCTATCTATCTACCTACCTACTATCTCTATCTATCTATCTACCTACCTACCTATCTGTATCTATCTACCTACCTACCTAACTATCTCTATCTACCTACCTACCTACCTATCTGTATCTATCTACCTACCTACCTATCTCTATCTATCAATATACCTACCTACCTATCTGTATCTATCTATCTACCTACCTACCTCTCTGTATCTACCTATCTACCTACCTTCCTATCTGTATCTATCTATCTACCTACCTACCTATCTGTATCTATCTACCTACCTACCTATCTGTATCTATCTACCTACCTACCTACCTATCTGTATCTATCTATCTACCTATCTACCTATCTGTATCTATCTATCTACCTACCCACCTATCTGTATCTATCTACCTACCTACCTACCTATCTGTATCTATCTACCTACCTACCTATCTGTATCTATCTACCTACCTACCTATCTATCTCTATCTATCAATCTACCTACCTACCTATCTCTATCTATCTATCTATCTATCTACCTACCTACATATCTCTATCTATCTACCTACCTACCTACCTATCTTTATCTATCTACCTACCTACCTATCTGTATCTATTTACCTACCTACCTATCTCTATCTACCTACCTACCTACCTATTTCTATCTATCTACCTACCTACCTACCTATCTGTATCTATCAATCTACCTACCTACCTATCTGTATCTATCTATCTACCCACCTACCTATCTGTATTTATCCATCTACCTACCTACCTATCTGTATCTATCTACCTACCTACCTAACTATCTCTATCTATCTACCTACCTACCTATCTATATCTATCTACCTACCTACCTACCTACCTACCTATCTGTCTCTATCAATCTACCTACCTATCTATCTCTATCTATCTATCTACCTACCTACCTACCTATCTCTATCTATCTAACTACCTACCTAACTACCTATCTCTATCTATCTACCTACCTACTATCTCTATCTATCTATCTACCTACCTACCTATCTGTATCTATCTACCTACCTACCTAACTATCTCTATCTACCTACCTACCTACCTATCTGTATCTATCTACCTACCTACCTATCTCTATCTATCAATATACCTACCTACCTATCTGTATCTATCTATCTACCTACCTACCTCTCTGTATCTACCTATCTACCTACCTTCCTATCTGTATCTATCTATCTACCTACCTACCTATCTGTATCTATCTACCTACCTACCTATCTGTATCTGTCAATCTACCTACCTACCTATCTGTATCTATCTATCTACCTACCTACGTATCTGTATCTATCAATCTACCTACCTACCTATCTCTATCTATCAATCTACCTACCTACCTATCTCTATCTATCTATCTACCTACCTACATATCTGTATTTATCTATCTACCTACCTACCTATCTGTATCTATCTACCTACTTACCTACCTATCTCTATCTACCTACCTACCTACCTACCTATCTCTTTCTATCTATCTACCTACCTACCTATCTGTATCTATCTACCTACCTACCTATCTGTATCTATCAATTTACCTACCTACCTATCTCTATCTATCTATCTACCTACCTACCTATCTATATCTATCTATCTACCTACCTTCCTATCTCTATCTATCTACCTACCTACCTACCTATCTCTATCTATCTATCTACCTACCTACCTACCTATCTGTATCTATCTATCTACCTACCTACCTATCTCTATCTATCTACCTACCTACCTACCTATCTGTATCTATCAATCTACCTACCTACCTATCTCTATCTATCTATCTACCTACCTACCTATCTCTATCAATCTACCTACCTACCTATCTGTATTTATCTATCTACCTACCTACCTATCTGTATTTATCTATCTACCTACCTACCTATCTGTATCTATCTACATACCTACCTACCTATCTGTATCTATCAATTTACCTACCTACCTATCTCTATATATCTATCTACCTACCTACCTATCTCTATCTATCTATCTACCTATCTACCTATCTCTATCTATCTATCTACCTACCTACCTACCTATCTGTATCTATCAATCTACCAACCTACCTACCTCTATCTATCTACCTACCTACCTACCTATCTGTATCTATCAATTTACCTACCTACCTATCTCTATATATCTACCTACCTACCTATCTCTATCTATCTATCTACCTACCTACCTATCTGTATCTATCTACCTACCTACCTACCTATCTGTATCTATCTATCTACCTACCTATCTGTATCTATCAATCTACCTACCTATCTGTATCTATCAATCTACCTACCTACCTATGTCTATCTATCTACCTACCTACCTATCTCTATCTATCTATCTACCTAGCAACCTATCTCTATCTATCTACCTACCTACCTACCTATCTGTATTTATCTATCTACCTAGCTACCTATCTGTATCTATTTACCTACATACCTAACTATCTCTATCTATCTATCTATCTACCTACCTATCTCTATCTATCTACCTACCTACCTAACTATCTCTATCTATCTATCTACCTACATACCTATCTCTACCTATAAAATCTACCTACCTACCTATCTGTATCTATCTATCTACCTACCTACCTACCTACCTATCTCTATCTATTTACCTACCTACCTAACTATCTCTACCTACCTTCCTACCTACCTATCTCTATCTACCTACCTACCTACCTATCTGTATCCATCTACCTACCTACCTAACTATATCTATCTATCTATCTACCTACCTATCTATCTCTATCTATCTATATATCTACCTACCTACCTATCTGTATCCATCTACCTACCTACCTATCTGTATCTATCTACCTACCTACCTACCTATCTGTATCTATCTATCTACCTACCTACCTATCTGTATCTATCTATCTACCTACCCACCTATCTGTATCTATATACCTACCTACCTACATATCTATATCTATCTACCTACCTACCTATCTGTATCTATCTACCTACCTACCTATCTATGTCTATCTATTTATCAATCTATCTACCTACCTATCTCTATCTATCTACCTACCTACCTATCTCTATCTATCTACCTACCTACCTATCTCTATATATCTATCTACCTACCTACCTATCTGTATCTATCTACCTACCTACCTAACTATCTCTATCTATCTACCTACCTACCTACCTATCTGTATCTATCTACCTACCTACCTATCTCTACCTACCTACCTACCTACCTATCTCTATCTATCTACCTACCTACTACCTATCTGTATCTATCTATCTACCCACCTACCTATCTGTATTTATCCATCTACCTACCTACCTATCTGTATCTATCTACCTACCTACCTAACTATCTCTATCTATCTATCTACCTACCTACCTATCTATATCTATCTACCTACCTACCTACCTATCTGTCTCTATCAATCTACCTACCTATCTATCTCTATCTATCTATCTACCTACCTACCTATCTGTATCTGTCAAACTACCCTACCTACCTATCTCTATCTATCTATCTACCTACCTACCTATCTGTATCTATCAATCTACCTACCTACCTAACTATCTCTATCTATCTATCTACCTACCTACCTATCTCTATCTATCTATCTACCTACCTACATACCTACCTATCTGTATCTATCTATCTACCTACCTACCTATCTCTATCTATCTATCTACCTACCTACCTATCTGTATCTATCAATCTACCTACCTACCTATGTCTATCTATCTACCTACCCACCTACCTATCTCTATCTATCTACCTACCTACCTAACTATCTCTATCAATCTACCTACCTACCTATCTGTATCTATCTATCTACCTACCTACCTATCTCTATTTATCTATCTACCTACCTACCTATCTGTATCTATCTACCTACCTACCTAACTATCTCTACCTACCTACCTACCTACCTATCTGTATCTATCAATCTACCAACCTACCTATCTCTATCTATCTACCTACCTACCTACCTATCTGTATCTATCAATTTACCTACCTACCTATCTCTATCTATCTATCGACCTACCTACCTATCTCTATCTATCTATCTACCTACCTACCTATCTCTATCTATCTACCTACCTACCTACCTATCTTTAACTATCTATCTACCTACCTACCTATCTGTATCTATCTACCTACCTACCTATCTCTATCTACCTACCTACCTACCTATCTCTATCTATCTACCTACCTACCTACCTATCTGTATCTATCAATCTACCTACCTACCTATCTGTATCTATCTATCTACCCACCTACCTATCTGTATTTATCCATCTACCTACCTACCAATCTGTATCTATCTACCTACCTACCTACCTACCTATCTGTCTCTATCAATCTACCTACCTATCTGTCTCTATCAATCTACCTACCTATCTATCTCTATCTATCTATCTACCTACCTACCTACCTATCTATATCTATCTATCTACCTACCTAACTACCTATCTCTATCTATCTACCTACCTACCTATCTCTATCTATCTATCTTCCTACCTACCTATCTCTATCTATCTACCTACCTACCTAACTATCTCTATCTATCTATCTACCTACCTACCTATCTCTATCTATAAAATCTACCTACCTACCTATCTGTATCTATCTATCTACCTACCTACCTATCTGTATCTATCTATCTACCTACCTACCTATCTGTATCTATCAATCTACCTACCTACCTATCTCTATCTATCAATCTACCTACCTACCTATCTCTATCTATCTATCTACCTACCTACATATCTGTATTTATCTATCTACCTACCTACCTATCTGTATCTATCTACCTACTTACCTACCTATCTCTATCTACCTACCTACCTACCTACCTATCTCTTTCTATCTATCTACCTACCTACCTATCTGTATCTATCTACCTACCTACCTATCTGTATCTATCAATTTACCTACCTACCTATCTCTATCTATCTATCTACCTACCTACCTATCTCTATCTATCTATCTACCTACCTTCCTATCTCTATCTATCTACCTACCTACCTACCTATCTCTATCTATCTATCTACCTACCTACCTACCTATCTGTATCTATCAATCTACCAACCTACCTATCTCTATCTATCTACCTACCTACCTACCTATCTGTATCTATCAATTTACCTACCTACCTATCTCTATATATCTACCTACCTACCTATCTCTATCTATCTATCTACCTACCTACCTATCTGTATCTATCTACCTACCTACCTACCTATCTGTATCTATCTATCTACCTACCTATCTGTATCTATCAATCTACCTACCTATCTGTATCTATCAATCTACCTACCTACCTATGTCTATCTATCTACCTACCTACCTATCTCTATCTATCTATCTACCTACCAACCTATCTCTATCTATCTACCTACCTAGCTACCTATCTGTATTTATCTATCTACCTAGCTACCTATCTGTATCTATTTACCTACATACCTAACTATCTCTATCTATCTATCTATCTACCTACCTATCTCTATCTATCTACCTACCTACCTAACTATCTCTATCTATCTATCTACCTACCTACCTATCTCTACCTATAAAATCTACCTACCTACCTATCTGTATCTATCTATCTACCTACCTACCTACCTACCTATCTGTATCTATCTACCTACCTACCTAACTATCTCTACCTACCTACCTACCTACCTATCTCTATCTACCTACCTACCTACCTATCTGTATCCATCTACCTACCTACCTAACTATATCTATCTATCTATCTATCTACCTACCTATCTATCTCTATCTATCTATATATCTACCTACCTACCTATCTGTATCCATCTACCTACCTACCTATCTGTATCTATCTACCTACCTACCTACCTATCTGTATCTATCTATCTACCTACCTACCTATCTGTATCTATCTATCTACCTACCCACCTATCTGTATCTATATACCTACCTACCTACATATCTATATCTATCTACCTACCTACCTATCTGTATCTATCTACCTACCTACCTATCTATGTCTATCTATTTATCAATCTACCTACCTACCTATCTCTATCTATCTACCTACCTACCTATCTCTATCTATCTACCTACCTACCTATCTCTATATATCTATCTACCTACCTACCTATCTGTATCTATCTACCTACCTACCTATCTCTATCTATCTACCTACCTACCTACCTATCTGTATCTATCTACCTACCTACCTATCTCTACCTACCTACCTACCTACCTATCTCTATCTATCTACCTACCTACTACCTATCTGTATCTATCTATCTACCCACCTACCTATCTGTATTTATCCATCTACCTACCTACCTATCTGTATCTATCTACCTACCTACCTAACTATCTCTATCTATCTACCTACCTACCTATCTATATCTATCTACCTACCTACCTACCTATCTGTCTCTATCAATCTACCTACCTATCTATCTCTATCTATCTATCTACCTACCTACCTATCTGTATCTGTCAAACTACCCTACCTACCTATCTCTATCTATCTATCTACCTACCTACCTATCTGTATCTATCAATCTACCTACCTACCTAACTATCTCTATCTATCTATCTACCTACCTACCTATCTCTATCTATCTATCTACCTACCTACCTACCTATCTGTATCTATCTATCTACCTACCTACCTATCTCTATCTATCTATCTACCTACCTACCTATCTGTATCTATCAATCTAACTACCTACCTATGTCTATCTATCTACCTACCCACCTACCTATCTCTATCTATCTACCTACCTACCTAACTATCTCTATCAATCTACCTACCTACCTATCTGTATCTATCTATCTACCTACCTACCTATCTCTATTTATCTATCTACCTACCTACCTATCTGTATCTATCTACCTACCTACCTAACTATCTCTACCTACCTACCTACCTACCTATCTGTATCTATCTATCTACCAACCTACCTATCTCTATCTATCTACCTACCTACCTACCTATCTGTATCTATCAATTTACCTACCTACCTATCTCTATCTATCTATCGACCTACCTACCTATCTCTATCTATCTATCTACCTACCTACCTATCTCTATCTATCTACCTACCTACCTACCTATCTTTAACTATCTATCTACCTACCTACCTATCTGTATCTATCTACCTACCTACCTATCTCTATCTACCTACCTACCTACCTATCTCTATCTATCTACCTACCTACCTACCTATCTGTATCTATCAATCTACCTACCTACCTATCTGTATCTATCTATCTACCCACCTACCTATCTGTATTTATCCATCTACCTACCTACCAATCTGTATCTATCTACCTACCTACCTACCTACCTATCTGTCTCTATCAATCTACCTACCTATCTGTCTCTATCAATCTACCTACCTATCTATCTCTATCTATCTATCTACCTACCTACCTACCTATCTATATCTATCTATCTACCTACCTAACTACCTATCTCTATCTATCTACCTACCTACCTATCTCTATCTATCTATCTTCCTACCTACCTATCTCTATCTATCTACCTACCTACCTAACTATCTCTATCTATCTATCTACCTACCTACCTATCTCTATCTATAAAATCTACCTAACTACCTATCTCTATCTATCTATCTACCTACCTACCTATCTGTATTTATCTATCTACCTACCTACCTATCTGTATCTATCAATCTACCTACCTACCTATCTCTATCTATCTATCTACCTACCTACCTATATGTATCTATCTACCTACCTAAATAACTATCTCTACCTTCCTACCTACCTACCTACCTACCTACCTATCTCAATCTATCTATCTACCTACCTATCTATCTCTATCTATCTATCTATCTACCTACCTACCTATCTCTATCTATCTACCTACCTACCTATCTGTATCTATCTATCTACCTACCTACCTATCTGTATCTGTCAATCTACCTACCTACCTATCTCTATCTATCTATCTACCTACCTACCTATCTGTATCTATCTATCTACCTACCTACCTACCTATCTGTATCTATCTATCTACCTACCTATCTATCTCTATCTATCTACCTACCTACCTACCTATCTGTATCTATCAATCTACCTACCTACCTATGTCTATCTATCTACCTACCTACCTACCTATCTCTATCTATCTATCTACCTACCTACCTATCTCTATCAATCTACCTACCTACCTATCTGTATTTATCTATCTACCTACCTACCTATCTGTATTTATCTATCTACCTACCTACCTATCTGTATCTATCTACATACCTACCTACCTATCTGTATCTATCAATTTACCTACCTACCTATCTCTATATATCTATCTACCTACCTACCTATCTCTATCTATCTATCTACCTATCTACCTATCTCTATCTATCTATCTACCTACCTACCTACCTATCTGTATCTATCAATCTACCAACCTACCTATCTCTATCTATCTACCTACCTACCTACCTATCTGTATCTATCAATTTACCTACCTACCTATCTCTATATATCTACCTACCTACCTATCTCTATCTATCTATCTACCTACCTACCTATCTGTATCTATCTACCTACCTACCTACCTATCTGTATCTATCTATCTACCTACCTACCTATCTGTATCTATCTACCTACCTAACTATCTCTATCTATCTACCTACCTACCTACCTATCTGTATCTATCTACCTACCTACCTATCTCTATCTATCAATATACCTACCTACCTATCTGTATCTATCTATCTACCTACCTACCTCTCTGTATCTACCTATCTACCTACCTTCCTATCTGTATCTATCTATCTACCTACCTACCTATCTGTATCTATCTATCTACCTACCTACCTATCTGTATCTATCAATTTACCTACCTACCTATCTCTATCTATCTATCTACCTACCTACCTATCTCTATCTATCTATCTACCTACCTTCCTATCTCTATCTATCTACCTACCTACCTACCTATCTCTATCTATCTATCTACCTACCTACCTATCTCTATCTATCAATCTACCTACCTACCTATCTGTATTTATCTATCTACCTACTTACCTATCTGCATCTATCTACCTACCTACCTACCTATCTGTATCTATCTACCTACCTATCTGTATCTATCTACCTACCTACCTATCTATCTCTATCTATCTATCAATGTACCTACCTACCTATCTCTATCTATCTATCTACCTACCTACCTATCTCTATCTATCTACCTACCTACCTACCTATCTTTAACTATCTATCTACCTACCTACCTATCTGTATCTATCTACCTACCTTCCTATCTCTATCTATCTACCTACCTACCTACCTATCTCTATCTATCTACCTACCTACCTACCTATCTGTATCTATCAATCTACCTACCTACCTATCTGTATCTATCTATCTACCCACCTACCTATCTGTATTTATCCATCTACCTACCTACCAATCTGTATCTATCTACCTACCTACCTAACTATCTCTATCTATCTACCTACCTACCTATCTATATCTATCTACCTACCTACCTACCTACCTACCTACCTATCTGTCTCTATCAATCTACCTACCTATCTGTCTCTATCAATCTACCTACCTATCTATCTCTATCTATCTATCTACCTACCTACCTACCTATCTATATCTATCTATCTACCTACCTACCTACCTATCTCTATATATCTACCTACCTACCTATCTCTATCTATCTATCTACCTACCTACCTATCTGTATCTATCTACCTACCTACCTACCTATCTGTATCTATCTATCTACCTACCTATCTGTATCTATCAATCTACCTACCTATCTGTATCTATCAATCTACCTACCTACCTATGTCTATCTATCTACCTACCTACCTATCTCTATCTATCTATCTACCTACCAACCTATCTCTATCTATCTACCTACCTACCTACCAATCTGTATTTATCTATCTACCTAGCTACCTATCTGTATCTATTTACCTACATACCTAACTATCTCTATCTATCTATCTATCTATCTACCTACCTATCTCTATCTATCTACCTACCTACCTAACTATCTCTATCTATCTATCTACCTACCTACCTATCTCTACCTATAAAATCTACCTACCTACCTATCTGTATCTATCTATCTACCTACCTACATACCTACCTATCTGTATCTATCTACCTACCTACCTAACTATCTCTACCTACCTACCTACCTACCTACCTATCTCTATCTACCTACCTACCTACCTATCTGTATCCATCTACCTACCTACCTAACTATATCTATCTATCTATCTACCTACCTATCTATCTCTATCTATCTATATATCTACCTACCTACCTATCTGTATCCATCTACCTACCTACCTATATGTATCTATCTACCTACCTACCTACCTATCTGTATCTATCTATCTACCTACCTACCTATCTGTATCTATCTATCTACCTACCCACCTATCTGTATCTATATACCTACCTACCTACATATCTATATCTATCTACCTACCTACCTATCTGTATCTATCTACCTACCTACCTATCTATGTCTATCTATTTATCAATCTACCTACCTACCTATCTCTATCTATCTACCTACCTACCTATCTCTATCTATCTACCTACCTACCTATCTCTATATATCTATCTACCTACCTACCTATCTGTATCTATCTACCTACCTACCTAACTATCTCTATCTATCTACCTACCTACCTACCTATCTGTATCTATCTACCTACCTACCTATCTCTACCTACCTACCTACCTACCTATCTCTATCTATCTACCTACCTACTACCTATCTGTATCTATCTATCTACCCACCTACCTATCTGTATTTATCCATCTACCTACCTACCTATCTGTATCTATCTACCTACCTACCTAACTATCTCTATCTATCTATCTACCTACCTACCTATCTATATCTATCTACCTACCTACCTACCTATCTGTCTCTATCAATCTACCTACCTATCTATCTCTATCTATCTATCTACCTACCTACCTATCTGTATCTGTCAAACTACCCTACCTACCTATCTCTATCTATCTATCTACCTACCTACCTATCTGTATCTATCAATCTACCTACCTACCTAACTATCTCTATCTATCTATCTACCTACCTACCTATCTCTATCTATCTATCTACCTACCTACCTACCTATCTGTATCTATCTATCTACCTACCTACCTATCTCTATCTATCTATCTACCTACCTACCTATCTGTATCTATCAATCTACCTACCTACCTATGTCTATCTATCTACCTACCCACCTACCTATCTCTATCTATCTACCTACCTACCTAACTATCTCTATCAATCTACCTACCTACCTATCTGTATCTATCTATCTACCTACCTACCTATCTCTATTTATCTATCTACCTACCTACCTATCTGTATCTATCTACCTACCTACCTAACTATCTCTACCTACCTACCTACCTACCTATCTGTATCTATCAATCTACCAACCTACCTATCTCTATCTATCTACCTACCTACCTACCTATCTGTATCTATCAATTTACCTACCTACCTATCTCTATCTATCTATCGACCTACCTACCTATCTCTATCTATCTATCTACCTACCTACCTATCTCTATCTATCTACCTACCTACCTACCTATCTTTAACTATCTATCTACCTACCTACCTATCTGTATCTATCTACCTACCTACCTATCTCTATCTACCTACCTACCTACCTATCTCTATCTATCTACCTACCTACCTACCTATCTGTATCTATCAATCTACCTACCTACCTATCTGTATCTATCTATCTACCCACCTACCTATCTGTATTTATCCATCTACCTACCTACCAATCTGTATCTATCTACCTACCTACCTAACTATCTCTATCTATCTACCTACCTACCTATCTATATCTATCTACCTACCTACCTACCTACCTATCTGTCTCTATCAATCTACCTACCTATCTGTCTCTATCAATCTACCTACCTATCTATCTCTATCTATCTATCTACCTACCTACCTACCTATCTATATCTATCTATCTACCTACCTAACTACCTATCTCTATCTATCTACCTACCTACCTATCTCTATCTATCTATCTTCCTACCTACCTATCTCTATCTATCTACCTACCTACCTAACTATCTCTATCTATCTATATACCTACCTACCTATCTCTATCTATAAAATCTACCTACCTACCTATCTGTATCTATCTATCTACCTACCTACCTATCTGTATTTATCTATCTACCTACCTACATATCTGTATCTATCAATCTACCTACCTACCTATCTCTATCTATCTATCTACCTACCTACCTATATGTATCTATCTACCTACCTAAATAACTATCTCTACCTTCCTACCTACCTACCTACCTACCTACCTATCTCAATCTATCTATCTACCTACCTATCTATCTCTATCTATCTATCTATCTACCTACCTACCTATCTCTATCTATCTACCTACCTACCTATCTGTATCTATCTATCTACCTACCTACCTATCTGTATCTGTCAATCTACCTACCTACCTATCTCTATCTATCTATCTACCTACCTACCTATCTGTTTCTATCAATCTACCTACCTACCTAACAATCTCTATCTATCTATCTACCTACCTACCTATCTGTATCTATCTATCTACCTACCTACCTACCTATCTGTATCTATCTATCTACCTACCTATCTATCTCTATCTATCTACCTACCTACCTACCTATCTGTATCTATCAATCTACCTACCTACCTATGTCTATCTATCTACCTACCTACCTACCTATCTCTATCTATCTATCTACCTACCTACCTATCTCTATCAATCTACCTACCTACCTATCTGTATTTATCTATCTACCTACCTACCTATCTGTATTTATCTATCTACCTACCTACCTATCTGTATCTATCTACATACCTACCTACCTATCTGTATCTATCAATTTACCTACCTACCTATCTCTATATATCTATCTACCTACCTACCTATCTCTATCTATCTATCTACCTATCTACCTATCTCTATCTATCTATCTACCTACCTACCTACCTATCTGTATCTATCAATCTACCAACCTACCTATCTCTATCTATCTACCTACCTACCTACCTATCTGTATCTATCAATTTACCTACCTACCTATCTCTATATATCTACCTACCTACCTATCTCTATCTATCTATCTACCTACCTACCTATCTGTATCTATCTACCTACCTACCTACCTATCTGTATCTATCTATCTACCTACCTACCTATCTGTATCTATCTACCTACCTAACTATCTCTATCTATCTACCTACCTACCTACCTATCTGTATCTAGCTACCTACCTACCTATCTCTATCTATCAATATACCTACCTACCTATCTGTATCTATCTATCTACCTACCTGCCTCTCTGTATCTACCTATCTACCTACCTTCCTATCTGTATCTATCTATCTACCTACCTACCTATCTGTATCTATCTATCTACCTACCTACCTATCTGTATCTATCAATTTACCTACCTACCTATCTCTATCTATCAATCTACCAACCTACCTATCTCTATCTATCTACCTACCTACCTACCTATCTGTATCTATCAATTTACCTACCTACCTATCTCTATCTATCTATCGACCTACCTACCTATCTCTATCTATCTATCTACCTACCTACCTATCTCTATCTATCTACCTACCTACCTACCTATCTTTAACTATCTATCTACCTACCTACCTATCTGTATCTATCTACCTACCTACCTATCTCTATCTACCTACCTACCTACCTATTTCTATCTATCTACCTACCTACCTACCTATCTGTATCTATCAATCTACCTACCTACCTATCTGTATCTATCTATCTACCCACCTACCTATCTGTATTTATCCATCTACCTACCTACCAATCTGTATCTATCTACCTACCTACCTACCTACCTATCTGTCTCTATCAATCTACCTACCTATCTGTCTCTATCAATCTACCTACCTATCTATCTCTATCTATCTATCTACCTACCTACCTACCTATCTATATCTATCTATCTACCTACCTAACTACCTATCTCTATCTATCTACCTACCTACCTATCTCTATCTATCTATCTTCCTACCTACCTATCTCTATCTATCTACCTACCTACCTAACTATCTCTATCTATCTATCTACCTACCTACCTATCTCTATCTATAAAATCTACCTACCTACCTATCTGTATCTATCTATCTACCTACCTACCTATCTGTATCTATCTATCTACCTACCTACGTATCTGTATCTATCAATCTACCTACCTACCTATCTCTATCTATCAATCTACCTACCTACCTATCTCTATCTATCTATCTACCTACCTACATATCTGTATTTATCTATCTACCTACCTACCTATCTGTATCTATCTACCTACTTACCTACCTATCTCTATCTACCTACCTACCTACCTACCTATCTCTTTCTATCTATCTACCTACCTACCTATCTGTATCTATCTACCTACCTACCTATCTGTATCTATCAATTTACCTACCTACCTATCTCTATCTATCTATCTACCTACCTACCTATCTCTATCTATCTATCTACCTACCTTCCTATCTCTATCTATCTACCTACCTACCTACCTATCTCTATCTATCTATCTACCTACCTACCTACCTATCTGTATCTATCTATCTACCTACCTACCTATCTCTATCTATCTACCTACCTACCTACCTATCTGTATCTATCAATCTACCTACCTACCTATCTCTATCTATCTATCTATCTACCTACCTACCTATCTCTATCAATCTACCTACCTACCTATCTGTATTTATCTATCTACCTACCTACCTATCTGTATTTATCTATCTACCTACCTACCTATCTGTATCTATCTACATACCTACCTACCTATCTGTATCTATCAATTTACCTACCTACCTATCTCTATATATCTATCTACCTACCTACCTATCTCTATCTATCTATCTACCTATCTACCTATCTCTATCTATCTATCTACCTACCTACCTACCTATCTGTATCTATCAATCTACCAACCTACCTATCTCTATCTATCTACCTACCTACCTACCTATCTGTATCTATCAATTTACCTACCTACCTATCTCTATATATCTACCTACCTACCTATCTCTATCTATCTATCTACCTACCTACCTATCTGTATCTATCTACCTACCTACCTACCTATCTGTATCTATCTATCTACCTACCTATCTGTATCTATCAATCTACCTACCTATCTGTATCTATCAATCTACCTACCTACCTATGTCTATCTATCTACCTACCTACCTATCTCTATCTATCTATCTACCTACCAACCTATCTCTATCTATCTACCTACCTACCTACCTATCTGTATTTATCTATCTACCTAGCTACCTATCTGTATCTATTTACCTACATACCTAACTATCTCTATCTATCTATCTATCTACCTACCTATCTCTATCTATCTACCTACCTACCTAACTATCTCTATCTATCTATCTACCTACATACCTATCTCTACCTATAAAATCTACCTACCTACCTATCTGTATCTATCTATCTACCTACCTACCTACCTACCTATCTGTATCTATCTACCTACCTACCTAACTATCTCTACCTACCTACCTACCTACCTATCTCTATCTACCTACCTACCTACCTATCTGTATCCATCTACCTACCTACCTAACTATATCTATCTATCTATCTACCTACCTATCTATCTCTATCTATCTATATATCTACCTACCTACCTATCTGTATCCATCTACCTACCTACCTATCTGTATCTATCTACCTACCTACCTACCTATCTGTATCTATCTATCTACCTACCTACCTATCTGTATCTATCTATCTACCTACCCACCTATCTGTATCTATATACCTACCTACCTACATATCTATATCTATCTACCTACCTACCTATCTGTATCTATCTACCTACCTACCTATCTATGTCTATCTATTTATCAATCTACCTACCTACCTATCTCTATCTATCTACCTACCTACCTATCTCTATCTATCTACCTACCTACCTATCTCTATATATCTATCTACCTACCTACCTATCTGTATCTATCTACCTACCTACCTAACTATCTCTATCTATCTACCTACCTACCTACCTATCTGTATCTATCTACCTACCTACCTATCTCTACCTACCTACCTACCTACCTACCTATCTCTATCTATCTACCTACCTACTACCTATCTGTATCTATCTATCTACCCACCTACCTATCTGTATTTATCCATCTACCTACCCACCTATCTGTATCTATATACCTACCTACCTACATATCTATATCTATCTACCTACCTACCTATCTGTCTCTATCAATCTACCTACCTATCTATCTCTATCTATCTATCTACCTACCTACCTACCTATCTATATCTATCTATCTACCTACCTACCTACCTATCTCTATATATCTACCTACCTACCTATCTCTATCTATCTATCTACCTACCTACCTATCTGTATCTATCTACCTACCTACCTATCTGTATCTATCAATCTACCTACCTACCTATGTCTATCTATCTACCTACCTACCTATCTCTATCTATCTATCTACCTACCAACCTATCTCTATCTATCTACCTACCTACCTAACAATCTGTATTTATCTATCTACCTAGCTACCTATCTGTATCTATTTACCTACATACCTAACTATCTCTATCTATCTATCTATCTATCTACCTACCTATCTCTATCTATCTACCTACCTACCTAACTATCTCTATCTATCTATCTACCTACCTACCTATCTCTACCTATAAAATCTACCTACCTACCTATCTGTATCTATCTATCTACCTACCTACATACCTACCTATCTGTATCTATCTACCTACCTACCTAACTATCTCTACCTACCTACCTACCTACCTACCTATCTCTATCTACCTACCTACCTACCTATCTGTATCCATCTACCTACCTACCTAACTATATCTATCTATCTATCTACCTACCTATCTATCTCTATCTATCTATATATCTACCTACCTACCTATCTGTATCCATCTACCTACCTACCTATATGTATCTATCTACCTACCTACCTACCTATCTGTATCTATCTATCTACCTACCTACCTATCTGTATCTATCTATCTACCTACCCACCTATCTGTATCTATATACCTACCTACCTACATATCTATATCTATCTACCTACCTACCTATCTGTATCTATCTACCTACCTACCTATCTATGTCTATCTATTTATCAATCTACCTACCTACCTATCTCTATCTATCTACCTACCTACCTATCTCTATCTATCTACCTACCTACCTATCTCTATATATCTATCTACCTACCTACCTATCTGTATCTATCTACCTACCTACCTAACTATCTCTATCTATCTACCTACCTACCTACCTATCTGTATCTATCTACCTACCTACCTATCTCTACCTACCTACCTACCTACCTATCTCTATCTATCTACCTACCTACTACCTATCTGTATCTATCTATCTACCCACCTACCTATCTGTATTTATCCATCTACCTACCTACCTATCTGTATCTATCTACCTACCTACCTAACTATCTCTATCTATCTATCTACCTACCTACCTATCTATATCTATCTACCTACCTACCTACCTATCTGTCTCTATCAATCTACCTACCTATCTATCTCTATCTATCTATCTACCTACCTACCTATCTGTATCTGTCAAACTACCCTACCTACCTATCTCTATCTATCTATCTACCTACCTACCTATCTGTATCTATCAATCTACCTACCTACCTAACTATCTCTATCTATCTATCTACCTACCTACCTATCTCTATCTATCTATCTACCTACCTACCTACCTATCTGTATTTATCTATCTACCTAGCTACCTATCTGTATCTATTTACCTACATACCTAACTATCTCTATCTATCTATCTATCTACCTACCTATCTCTATCTATCTACCTACCTACCTAACTATCTCTATCTATCTATCTACCTACCTACCTATCTCTACCTATAAAATCTACCTACCTACCTATCTGTATCTATCTATCTACCTACCTACCTACCTACCTATCTGTATCTATCTACCTACCTACCTAACTATCTCTACCTATCTACCTACCTACCTATCTCTATCTACCTACCTACCTACCTATCTGTATCCATCTACCTACCTACCTAACTATATCTATCTATCTATCTACCTACCTATCTATCTCTATCTATCTATATATCTACCTACCTACCTATCTGTATCCATCTACCTACCTACCTATCTGTATCTATCTACCTACCTACCTACCTATCTGTATCTATCTATCTACCTACCTACCTATCTGTATCTATCTATCTACCTACCCACCTATCTGTATCTATATACCTACCTACCTACATATCTATATCTATCTACCTACCTACCTATCTGTATCTATCTACCTACCTACCTATCTATGTCTATCTATTTATCAATCTACCTACCTACCTATCTCTATCTATCTACCTACCTACCTATCTCTATCTATCTACCTACCTACCTATCTCTATATATCTATCTACCTACCTACCTATCTGTATCTATCTACCTACCTACCTAACTATCTCTATCTATCTACCTACCTACCTACCTATCTGTATCTATCTACCTACCTACCTATCTCTACCTACCTACCTACCTACCTATCTCTATCTATCTACCTACCTACTACCTATCTGTATCTATCTATCTACCCACCTACCTATCTGTATTTATCCATCTACCTACCTACCTATCTGTATCTATCTACCTACCTACCTAACTATCTCTATCTATCTATCTACCTACCTACCTATCTATATCTATCTACCTACCTACCTACCTATCTGTCTCTATCAATCTACCTACCTATCTATCTCTATCTATCTATCTACCTACCTACCTATCTGTATCTGTCAAACTACCCTACCTACCTATCTCTATCTATCTATCTACCTACCTACCTATCTGTATCTATCAATCTACCTACCTACCTAACTATCTCTATCTATCTATCTACCTACCTACCTATCTCTATCTATCTATCTACCTACCTACCTACCTATCTGTATCTATCTATCTACCTACCTACCTATCTCTATCTATCTATCTACCTACCTACCTATCTGTATCTATCAATCTACCTACCTACCTATGTCTATCTATCTACCTACCCACCTACCTATCTCTATCTATCTACCTACCTACCTAACTATCTCTATCAATCTACCTACCTACCTATCTGTATCTATCTATCTACCTACCTACCTATCTCTATTTATCTATCTACCTACCTACCTATCTGTATCTATCTACCTACCTACCTAACTATCTCTACCTACCTACCTACCTACCTATCTGTATCTATCAATCTACCAACCTACCTATCTCTATCTATCTACCTACCTACCTACCTATCTGTATCTATCAATTTACCTACCTACCTATCTCTATCTATCTATCGACCTACCTACCTATCTCTATCTATCTATCTACCTACCTACCTATCTCTATCTATCTACCTACCTACCTACCTATCTTTAACTATCTACCTACCTACCTATCTGTATCTATCTACCTACCTACCTATCTCTATCTACCTACCTACCTACCTATCTCTATCTATCTACCTACCTACCTACCTATCTGTATCTATCAATCTACCTACCTACCTATCTGTATCTATCTATCTACCCACCTACCTATCTGTATTTATCCATCTACCTACCTACCAATCTGTATCTATCTACCTACCTACCTACCTACCTATCTGTCTCTATCAATCTACCTACCTATCTGTCTCTATCAATCTACCTACCTATCTATCTCTATCTATCTATCTACCTACCTACCTACCTATCTATATCTCTCTATCTACCTACCTAACTACCTATCTCTATCTATCTACCTACCTACCTATCTCTATCTATCTATCTTCCTACCTACCTATCTCTATCTATCTACCTACCTACCTAACTATCTCTATCTATCTATCTACCTACCTACCTATCTCTATCTATAAAATCTACCTACCTACCTATCTGTATCTATCTATCTACCTACCTACCTATCTGTATTTATCTATCTACCTACCTACCTATCTGTATCTATCAATCTACCTACCTACCTATCTCTATCTATCTATCTACCTACCTACCTATATGTATCTATCTACCTACCTAAATAACTATCTCTACCTTCCTACCTACCTACCTACCTACCTACCTATCTCAATCTATCTATCTACCTACCTATCTATCTCTATCTATCTATCTATCTACCTACCTACCTATCTCTATCTATCTACCTACCTACCTATCTGTATCTATCTATCTACCTACCTACCTATCTGTATCTGTCAATCTACCTACCTACCTATCTCTATCTATCTATCTACCTACCTACCTATCTGTATCTATCTATCTACCTACCTACCTACCTATCTGTATCTATCTATCTACCTACCTATCTATCTCTATCTATCTACCTACCTACCTACCTATCTGTATCTATCAATCTACCTACCTACCTATGTCTATCTATCTACCTACCTACCTACCTATCTCTATCTATCTATCTACCTACCTACCTATCTCTATCAATCTACCTACCTACCTATCTGTATTTATCTATCTACCTACCTACCTATCTGTATTTATCTATCTACCTACCTACCTATCTGTATCTATCTACATACCTACCTACCTATCTGTATCTATCAATTTACCTACCTACCTATCTCTATATATCTATCTACCTACCTACCTATCTCTATCTATCTATCTACCTATCTACCTATCTCTATCTATCTATCTACCTACCTACCTACCTATCTCTATCTATCAATCTACCAACCTACCTATCTCTATCTATCTACCTACCTACCTACCTATCTGTATCTATCAATTTACCTACCTACCTATCTCTATATATCTACCTACCTACCTATCTCTATCTATCTATCTACCTACCTACCTATCTGTATCTATCTACCTACCTACCTACCTATCTGTATCTATCTATCTACCTACCTACCTATCTGTATCTATCTACCTACCTAACTATCTCTATCTATCTACCTACCTACCTACCTATCTGTATCTATCTACCTACCTACCTATCTCTATCTATCAATATACCTACCTACCTATCTGTATCTATCTATCTACCTACCTACCTCTCTGTATCTACCTATCTACCTACCTTCCTATCTGTATCTATCTATCTACCTACCTACCTATCTGTATCTATCTATCTACCTACCTACCTATCTGTATCTATCAATTTACCTACCTACCTATCTCTATCTATCTATCTACCTACCTACCTATCTCTATCTATCAATCTACCTACCTACCTATCTGTATTTATCTATCTACCTACTTACCTATCTGCATCTATCTACCTACCTACCTACCTATCTGTATCTATCTACCTACCTATCTGTATCTATCTACCTACCTACCTATCTATCTCTATCTATCTATCAATGTACCTACCTACCTATCTCTATCTATCTATCTACCTACCTACCTATCTCTATCTATCTACCTACCTACCTACCTATCTTTAACTATCTATCTACCTACCTACCTATCTGTATCTATCTACCTACCTTCCTATCTCTATCTATCTACCTACCTACCTATCTCTATCTATCTACCTACCTACCTACCTATCTGTATCTATCAATCTACCTACCTACCTATCTGTATCTATCTATCTACCCACCTACCTATCTGTATTTATCCATCTACCTACCTACCAATCTGTATCTATCTACCTACCTACCTAACTATCTCTATCTATCTACCTACCTACCTATCTATATCTATCTACCTACCTACCTACCTACCTACCTACCTATCTGTCTCTATCAATCTACCTACCTATCTGTCTCTATCAATCTACCTACCTATCTATCTCTATCTATCTATCTACCTACCTACCTACCTATCTATATCTATCTATCTACCTACCTACCTACCTATCTCTATATATCTACCTACCTACCTATCTCTATCTATCTATCTACCTACCTACCTATCTGTATCTATCTACCTACCTACCTACCTATCTGTATCTATCAATCTACCTACCTATCTGTATCTATCAATCTACCTACCTACCTATGTCTATCTATCTACCTACCTACCTATCTCTATCTATCTATCTACCTACCAACCTATCTCTATCTATCTACCTACCTACCTACCAATCTGTATTTATCTATCTACCTAGCTACCTATCTGTATCTATTTACCTACATACCTAACTATCTCTATCTATCTATCTATCTATCTACCTACCTATCTCTATCTATCTACCTACCTACCTAACTATCTCTATCTATCTATCTACCTACCTACCTATCTCTACCTATAAAATCTACCTACCTACCTATCTGTATCTATCTATCTACCTACCTACATACCTACCTATCTGTATCTATCTACCTACCTACCTAACTATCTCTACCTACCTACCTACCTACCTACCTATCTCTATCTACCTACCTACCTACCTATCTGTATCCATCTACCTACCTACCTAACTATATCTATCTATCTATCTACCTACCTATCTATCTCTATCTATCTCTATCTATCTATATATCTACCTACCTACCTATCTGTATCCATCTACCTACCTACCTATATGTATCTATCTACCTACCTACCTACCTATCTGTATCTATCTATCTACCTACCTACCTATCTGTATCTATCTATCTACCTACCCACCTATCTGTATCTATATACCTACCTACCTACATATCTATATCTATCTACCTACCTACCTATCTGTATCTATCTACCTACCTACCTATCTATGTCTATCTATTTATCAATCTACCTACCTACCTATCTCTATCTATCTACCTACCTACCTATCTCTATCTATCTACCTACCTACCTATCTCTATATATCTATCTACCTACCTACCTATCTGTATCTATCTACCTACCTACCTAACTATCTCTATCTATCTACCTACCTACCTACCTACCTATCTGTATCTATCTACCTACCTACCTATCTCTACCTACCTACCTACCTACCTATCTCTATCTATCTACCTACCTACTACCTATCTGTATCTATCTATCTACCCACCTACCTATCTGTATTTATCCATCTACCTACCTACCTATCTGTATCTATCTACCTACCTACCTAACTATCTCTATCTATCTACCTACCTACCTATCTATATCTATCTACCTACCTACCTACCTATCTGTCTCTATCAATCTACCTACCTATCTATCTCTATCTATCTATCTACTACCTACCTATCTGTATCTGTCAAACTACCCTACCTACCTATCTCTATCTATCTATCTACCTACCTACCTATCTGTATCTATCAATCTACCTACCTACCTAACTATCTCTATCTATCTATCTACCTACCTACCTATCTCTATCTATCTATCTACCTACCTACCTACCTATCTGTATCTATCTATCTACCTACCTACCTATCTCTATCTATCTATCTACCTACCTACCTATCTGTATCTATCAATCTACCTACCTACCTATGTCTATCTATCTACCTACCCACCTACCTATCTCTATCTATCTACCTACCTACCTAACTATCTCTATCAATCTACCTACCTACCTATCTGTATCTATCTATCTACCTACCTACCTATCTCTATTTATCTATCTACCTACCTACCTATCTGTATCTATCTACCTACCTACCTAACTATCTCTACCTACCTACCTACCTACCTATCTGTATCTATCAATCTACCAACCTACCTATCTCTATCTATCTACCTACCTACCTACCTATCTGTATCTATCAATTTACCTACCTACCTATCTCTATCTATCTATCGACCTACCTACCTATCTCTATCTATCTATCTACCTACCTACCTATCTCTATCTATCTACCTACCTACCTACCTATCTTTAACTATCTATCTACCTACCTACCTATCTGTATCTATCTACCTACCTACCTATCTCTATCTACCTACCTACCTACCTATCTCTATCTATCTACCTACCTACCTACCTATCTGTATCTATCAATCTACCTACCTACCTATCTGTATCTATCTATCTACCCACCTACCTATCTGTATTTATCCATCTACCTACCTACCAATCTGTATCTATCTACCTACCTACCTAACTATCTCTATCTATCTACCTACCTACCTATCTATATCTATCTACCTACCTACCTACCTACCTATCTGTCTCTATCAATCTACCTACCTATCTGTCTCTATCAATCTACCTACCTATCTATCTCTATCTATCTATCTACCTACCTACCTACCTATCTATATCTATCTATCTACCTACCTAACTACCTATCTCTATCTATCTACCTACCTACCTATCTCTATCTATCTATCTTCCTACCTACCTATCTCTATCTATCTACCTACCTACCTAACTATCTCTATCTATCTATCTACCTACCTACCTATCTCTATCTATAAAATCTACCTACCTACCTATCTGTATCTATCTATCTACCTACCTACCTATCTGTATTTATCTATCTACCTACCTACATATCTGTATCTATCAATCTACCTACCTACCTATCTCTATCTATCTATCTACCTACCTACCTATATGTATCTATCTACCTACCTAAATAACTATCTCTACCTTCCTACCTACCTACCTACCTACCTACCTATCTCAATCTATCTATCTACCTACCTATCTATCTCTATCTATCTATCTATCTACCTACCTACCTATCTCTATCTATCTACCTACCTACCTATCTGTATCTATCTATCTACCTACCTACCTATCTGTATCTATCTACCTACCTACCTACCTATCTGTATCTATCTATCTACCTACCTATCTGTATCTATCAATCTACCTACCTATCTGTATCTATCAATCTACCTACCTACCTATGTCTATCTATCTACCTACCTACCTATCTCTATCTATCTATCTACCTAGCAACCTATCTCTATCTATCTACCTACCTACCTACCTATCTGTATTTATCTATCTACCTAGCTACCTATCTGTATCTATTTACCTACATACCTAACTATCTCTATCTATCTATCTATCTACCTACCTATCTCTATCTATCTACCTACCTACCTAACTATCTCTATCTATCTATCTACCTACATACCTATCTCTACCTATAAAATCTACCTACCTACCTATCTGTATCTATCTATCTACCTACCTACCTACCTACCTATCTCTATCTATTTACCTACCTACCTAACTATCTCTACCTACCTTCCTACCTACCTATCTCTATCTACCTACCTACCTACCTATCTGTATCCATCTACCTACCTACCTAACTATATCTATCTATCTATCTACCTACCTATCTATCTCTATCTATCTATATATCTACCTACCTACCTATCTGTATCCATCTACCTACCTACCTATCTGTATCTATCTACCTACCTACCTACCTATCTGTATCTATCTATCTACCTACCTACCTATCTGTATCTATCTATCTACCTACCCACCTATCTGTATCTATATACCTACCTACCTACATATCTATATCTATCTACCTACCTACCTATCTGTATCTATCTACCTACCTACCTATCTATGTCTATCTATTTATCAATCTACCTACCTACCTATCTCTATCTATCTACCTACCTACCTATCTCTATCTATCTACCTACCTACCTATCTCTATATATCTATCTACCTACCTACCTATCTGTATCTATCTACCTACCTACCTAACTATCTCTATCTATCTACCTACCTACCTACCTATCTGTATCTATCTACCTACCTACCTATCTCTACCTACCTACCTACCTACCTATCTCTATCTATCTACCTACCTACTACCTATCTGTATCTATCTATCTACCCACCTACCTATCTGTATTTATCCATCTACCTACCTACCTATCTGTATCTATCTACCTACCTACCTAACTATCTCTATCTATCTATCTACCTACCTACCTATCTATATCTATCTACCTACCTACCTACCTATCTGTCTCTATCAATCTACCTACCTATCTATCTCTATCTATCTATCTACCTACCTACCTATCTGTATCTGTCAAACTACCCTACCTACCTATCTCTATCTATCTATCTACCTACCTACCTATCTGTATCTATCAATCTACCTACCTACCTAACTATCTCTATCTATCTATCTACCTACCTACCTATCTCTATCTATCTATCTACCTACCTACATACCTACCTATCTGTATCTATCTATCTACCTACCTACCTATCTCTATCTATCTATCTACCTACCTACCTATCTGTATCTATCAATCTACCTACCTACCTATGTCTATCTATCTACCTACCCACCTACCTATCTCTATCTATCTACCTACCTACCTAACTATCTCTATCAATCTACCTACCTACCTATCTGTATCTATCTATCTACCTACCTACCTATCTCTATTTATCTATCTACCTACCTACCTATCTGTATCTATCTACCTACCTACCTAACTATCTCTACCTACCTACCTACCTACCTATCTGTATCTATCAATCTACCAACCTACCTATCTCTATCTATCTACCTACCTACCTACCTATCTGTATCTATCAATTTACCTACCTACCTATCTCTATCTATCTATCGACCTACCTACCTATCTCTATCTATCTATCTACCTACCTACCTATCTCTATCTATCTACCTACCTACCTACCTATCTTTAACTATCTATCTACCTACCTACCTATCTGTATCTATCTACCTACCTACCTATCTCTATCTACCTACCTACCTACCTATCTCTATCTATCTACCTACCTACCTACCTATCTGTATCTATCAATCTACCTACCTACCTATCTGTATCTATCTATCTACCCACCTACCTATCTGTATTTATCCATCTACCTACCTACCAATCTGTATCTATCTACCTACCTACCTACCTACCTATCTGTCTCTATCAATCTACCTACCTATCTGTCTCTATCAATCTACCTACCTATCTATCTCTATCTATCTATCTACCTACCTACCTACCTATCTATATCTATCTATCTACCTACCTAACTACCTATCTCTATCTATCTACCTACCTACCTATCTCTATCTATCTATCTTCCTACCTACCTATCTCTATCTATCTACCTACCTACCTAACTATCTCTATCTATCTATCTACCTACCTACCTATCTCTATCTATAAAATCTACCTACCTACCTATCTGTATCTATCTATCTACCTACCTACCTATCTGTATCTATCTATCTACCTACCTACCTATCTGTATCTATCAATCTACCTACCTACCTATCTCTATCTATCAATCTACCTACCTACCTATCTCTATCTATCTATCTACCTACCTACATATCTGTATTTATCTATCTACCTACCTACCTATCTGTATCTATCTACCTACTTACCTACCTATCTCTATCTACCTACCTACCTACCTACCTATCTCTTTCTATCTATCTACCTACCTACCTATCTGTATCTATCTACCTACCTACCTATCTGTATCTATCAATTTACCTACCTACCTATCTCTATCTATCTATCTACCTACCTACCTATCTCTATCTATCTATCTACCTACCTTCCTATCTCTATCTATCTACCTACCTACCTACCTATCTCTATCTATCTATCTACCTACCTACCTACCTATCTGTATCTATCAATCTACCAACCTACCTATCTCTATCTATCTACCTACCTACCTACCTATCTGTATCTATCAATTTACCTACCTACCTATCTCTATATATCTACCTACCTACCTATCTCTATCTATCTATCTACCTACCTACCTATCTGTATCTATCTACCTACCTACCTACCTATCTGTATCTATCTATCTACCTACCTATCTGTATCTATCAATCTACCTACCTATCTGTATCTATCAATCTACCTACCTACCTATGTCTATCTATCTACCTACCTACCTATCTCTATCTATCTATCTACCTACCAACCTATCTCTATCTATCTACCTACCTAGCTACCTATCTGTATTTATCTATCTACCTAGCTACCTATCTGTATCTATTTACCTACATACCTAACTATCTCTATCTATCTATCTATCTACCTACCTATCTCTATCTATCTACCTACCTACCTAACTATCTCTATCTATCTATCTACCTACCTACCTATCTCTACCTATAAAATCTACCTACCTACCTATCTGTATCTATCTATCTACCTACCTACCTACCTGTATCTATCTACCTACCTACCTAACTATCTCTACCTACCTACCTACCTACCTATCTCTATCTACCTACCTACCTACCTATCTGTATCCATCTACCTACCTACCTAACTATATCTATCTATCTATCTATCTACCTACCTATCTATCTCTATCTATCTATATATCTACCTACCTACCTATCTGTATCCATCTACCTACCTACCTATCTGTATCTATCTACCTACCTACCTACCTATCTGTATCTATCTATCTACCTACCTACCTATCTGTATCTATCTATCTACCTACCCACCTATCTGTATCTATATACCTACCTACCTACATATCTATATCTATCTACCTACCTACCTATCTGTATCTATCTACCTACCTACCTATCTATGTCTATCTATTTATCAATCTACCTACCTACCTATCTCTATCTATCTACCTACCTACCTATCTCTATCTATCTACCTACCTACCTATCTCTATATATCTATCTACCTACCTACCTATCTGTATCTATCTACCTACCTACCTAACTATCTCTATCTATCTACCTACCTACCTACCTATCTGTATCTATCTACCTACCTACCTATCTCTACCTACCTACCTACCTACCTATCTCTATCTATCTACCTACCTACTACCTATCTGTATCTATCTATCTACCCACCTACCTATCTGTATTTATCCATCTACCTACCTACCTATCTGTATCTATCTACCTACCTACCTAACTATCTCTATCTATCTACCTACCTACCTATCTATATCTATCTACCTACCTACCTACCTATCTGTCTCTATCAATCTACCTACCTATCTATCTCTATCTATCTATCTACCTACCTACCTATCTGTATCTGTCAAACTACCCTACCTACCTATCTCTATCTATCTATCTACCTACCTACCTATCTGTATCTATCAATCTACCTACCTACCTAACTATCTCTATCTATCTATCTACCTACCTACCTATCTCTATCTATCTATCTACCTACCTACCTACCTATCTGTATCTATCTATCTACCTACCTACCTATCTCTATCTATCTATCTACCTACCTACCTATCTGTATCTATCAATCTAACTACCTACCTATGTCTATCTATCTACCTACCCACCTACCTATCTCTATCTATCTACCTACCTACCTAACTATCTCTATCAATCTACCTACCTACCTATCTGTATCTATCTATCTACCTACCTACCTATCTCTATTTATCTATCTACCTACCTACCTATCTGTATCTATCTACCTACCTACCTAACTATCTCTACCTACCTACCTACCTACCTATCTGTATCTATCTATCTACCAACCTACCTATCTCTATCTATCTACCTACCTACCTACCTATCTGTATCTATCAATTTACCTACCTACCTATCTCTATCTATCTATCTACCTACCTACCTATCTCTATCTATCTACCTACCTACCTACCTATCTTTAACTATCTATCTACCTACCTACCTATCTGTATCTATCTACCTACCTACCTATCTCTATCTACCTACCTACCTACCTATCTCTATCTATCTACCTACCTACCTACCTATCTGTATCTATCAATCTACCTACCTACCTATCTGTATCTATCTATCTACCCACCTACCTATCTGTATTTATCCATCTACCTACCTACCAATCTGTATCTATCTACCTACCTACCTACCTACCTATCTGTCTCTATCAATCTACCTACCTATCTGTCTCTATCAATCTACCTACCTATCTATCTCTATCTATCTATCTACCTACCTACCTACCTATCTATATCTATCTATCTACCTACCTAACTACCTATCTCTATCTATCTACCTACCTACCTATCTCTATCTATCTATCTTCCTACCTACCTATCTCTATCTATCTACCTACCTACCTAACTATCTCTATCTATCTATCTACCTACCTACCTATCTCTATCTATAAAATCTACCTACCTACCTATCTCTATCTATCTATCTACCTACCTACCTATCTGTATTTATCTATCTACCTACCTACCTATCTGTATCTATCAATCTACCTACCTACCTATCTCTATCTATCTATCTACCTACCTACCTATATGTATCTATCTACCTACCTAAATAACTATCTCTACCTTCCTACCTACCTACCTACCTACCTACCTATCTCAATCTATCTATCTACCTACCTATCTATCTCTATCTATCTATCTATCTACCTACCTACCTATCTCTATCTATCTACCTACCTACCTATCTGTATCTATCTATCTACCTACCTACCTATCTGTATCTGTCAATCTACCTACCTACCTATCTCTATCTATCTATCTACCTACCTACCTATCTGTATCTATCTATCTACCTACCTACCTACCTATCTGTATCTATCTATCTACCTACCTATCTATCTCTATCTATCTACCTACCTACCTACCTATCTGTATCTATCAATCTACCTACCTACCTATGTCTATCTATCTACCTACCTACCTACCTATCTCTATCTATCTATCTACCTACCTACCTATCTCTATCAATCTACCTACCTACCTATCTGTATTTATCTATCTACCTACCTACCTATCTGTATTTATCTATCTACCTACCTACCTATCTGTATCTATCTACATACCTACCTACCTATCTGTATCTATCAATTTACCTACCTACCTATCTCTATATATCTATCTACCTACCTACCTATCTCTATCTATCTATCTACCTATCTACCTATCTCTATCTATCTATCTACCTACCTACCTACCTATCTGTATCTATCAATCTACCAACCTACCTATCTCTATCTATCTACCTACCTACCTACCTATCTGTATCTATCAATTTACCTACCTACCTATCTCTATATATCTACCTACCTACCTATCTCTATCTATCTATCTACCTACCTACCTATCTGTATCTATCTACCTACCTACCTACCTATCTGTATCTATCTATCTACCTACCTACCTATCTGTATCTATCTACCTACCTACCTATCTCTATCTATCAATATACCTACCTACCTATCTGTATCTATCTATCTACCTACCTACCTCTCTGTATCTACCTATCTACCTACCTTCCTATCTGTATCTATCTATCTACCTACCTACCTATCTGTATCTATCTATCTACCTACCTACCTATCTGTATCTATCAATTTACCTACCTACCTATCTCTATCTATCTATCTACCTACCTACCTATCTCTATCTATCTATCTACCTACCTTCCTATCTCTATCTATCTACCTACCTACCTACCTATCTCTATCTATCTATCTACCTACCTACCTATCTCTATCTATCAATCTACCTACCTACCTATCTGTATTTATCTATCTACCTACTTACCTATCTGCATCTATCTACCTACCTACCTACCTATCTGTATCTATCTACCTACCTATCTGTATCTATCTACCTACCTACCTATCTATCTCTATCTATCTATCAATGTACCTACCTACCTATCTCTATCTATCTATCTACCTACCTACCTATCTCTATCTATCTACCTACCTACCTACCTATCTTTAACTATCTATCTACCTACCTACCTATCTGTATCTATCTACCTACCTTCCTATCTCTATCTATCTACCTACCTACCTACCTATCTCTATCTATCTACCTACCTACCTACCTATCTGTATCTATCAATCTACCTACCTACCTATCTGTATCTATCTATCTACCCACCTACCTATCTGTATTTATCCATCTACCTACCTACCAATCTGTATCTATCTACCTACCTACCTAACTATCTCTATCTATCTACCTACCTACCTATCTATATCTATCTACCTACCTACCTACCTACCTACCTACCTATCTGTCTCTATCAATCTACCTACCTATCTGTCTCTATCAATCTACCTACCTATCTATCTCTATCTATCTATCTACCTACCTACCTACCTATCTATATCTATCTATCTACCTACCTACCTACCTATCTCTATATATCTACCTACCTACCTATCTCTATCTATCTATCTACCTACCTACCTATCTGTATCTATCTACCTACCTACCTACCTATCTGTATCTATCTATCTACCTACCTATCTGTATCTATCAATCTACCTACCTATCTGTATCTATCAATCTACCTACCTACCTATGTCTATCTATCTACCTACCTACCTATCTCTATCTATCTATCTACCTACCAACCTATCTCTATCTATCTACCTACCTACCTACCAATCTGTATTTATCTATCTACCTAGCTACCTATCTGTATCTATTTACCTACATACCTAACTATCTCTATCTATCTATCTATCTATCTACCTACCTATCTCTATCTATCTACCTACCTACCTAACTATCTCTATCTATCTATCTACCTACCTACCTATCTCTACCTATAAAATCTACCTACCTACCTATCTGTATCTATCTATCTACCTACCTACATACCTACCTATCTGTATCTATCTACCTACCTACCTAACTATCTCTACCTACCTACCTACCTACCTACCTATCTCTATCTACCTACCTACCTACCTATCTGTATCCATCTACCTACCTACCTAACTATATCTATCTATCTATCTACCTACCTATCTATCTCTATCTATCTATATATCTACCTACCTACCTATCTGTATCCATCTACCTACCTACCTATATGTATCTATCTACCTACCTACCTACCTATCTGTATCTATCTATCTACCTACCTACCTATCTGTATCTATCTATCTACCTACCCACCTATCTGTATCTATATACCTACCTACCTACATATCTATATCTATCTACCTACCTACCTATCTGTATCTATCTACCTACCTACCTATCTATGTCTATCTATTTATCAATCTACCTACCTACCTATCTCTATCTATCTACCTACCTACCTATCTCTATCTATCTACCTACCTACCTATCTCTATATATCTATCTACCTACCTACCTATCTGTATCTATCTACCTACCTACCTAACTATCTCTATCTATCTACCTACCTACCTACCTATCTGTATCTATCTACCTACCTACCTATCTCTACCTACCTACCTACCTACCTATCTCTATCTATCTACCTACCTACTACCTATCTGTATCTATCTATCTACCCACCTACCTATCTGTATTTATCCATCTACCTACCTACCTATCTGTATCTATCTACCTACCTACCTAACTATCTCTATCTATCTATCTACCTACCTACCTATCTATATCTATCTACCTACCTACCTACCTATCTGTCTCTATCAATCTACCTACCTATCTATCTCTATCTATCTATCTACCTACCTACCTATCTGTATCTGTCAAACTACCCTACCTACCTATCTCTATCTATCTATCTACCTACCTACCTATCTGTATCTATCAATCTACCTACCTACCTAACTATCTCTATCTATCTATCTACCTACCTACCTATCTCTATCTATCTATCTACCTACCTACCTACCTATCTGTATCTATCTATCTACCTACCTACCTATCTCTATCTATCTATCTACCTACCTACCTATCTGTATCTATCAATCTACCTACCTACCTATGTCTATCTATCTACCTACCCACCTACCTATCTCTATCTATCTACCTACCTACCTAACTATCTCTATCAATCTACCTACCTACCTATCTGTATCTATCTATCTACCTACCTACCTATCTCTATTTATCTATCTACCTACCTACCTATCTGTATCTATCTACCTACCTACCTAACTATCTCTACCTACCTACCTACCTACCTATCTGTATCTATCAATCTACCAACCTACCTATCTCTATCTATCTACCTACCTACCTACCTATCTGTATCTATCAATTTACCTACCTACCTATCTCTATCTATCTATCGACCTACCTACCTATCTCTATCTATCTATCTACCTACCTACCTATCTCTATCTATCTACCTACCTACCTACCTATCTTTAACTATCTATCTACCTACCTACCTATCTGTATCTATCTACCTACCTACCTATCTCTATCTACCTACCTACCTACCTATCTCTATCTATCTACCTACCTACCTACCTATCTGTATCTATCAATCTACCTACCTACCTATCTGTATCTATCTATCTACCCACCTACCTATCTGTATTTATCCATCTACCTACCTACCAATCTGTATCTATCTACCTACCTACCTAACTATCTCTATCTATCTACCTACCTACCTATCTATATCTATCTACCTACCTACCTACCTACCTATCTGTCTCTATCAATCTACCTACCTATCTGTCTCTATCAATCTACCTACCTATCTATCTCTATCTATCTATCTACCTACCTACCTACCTATCTATATCTATCTATCTACCTACCTAACTACCTATCTCTATCTATCTACCTACCTACCTATCTCTATCTATCTATCTTCCTACCTACCTATCTCTATCTATCTACCTACCTACCTAACTATCTCTATCTATCTATATACCTACCTACCTATCTCTATCTATAAAATCTACCTACCTACCTATCTGTATCTATCTATCTACCTACCTACCTATCTGTATTTATCTATCTACCTACCTACATATCTGTATCTATCAATCTACCTACCTACCTATCTCTATCTATCTATCTACCTACCTACCTATATGTATCTATCTACCTACCTAAATAACTATCTCTACCTTCCTACCTACCTACCTACCTACCTACCTATCTCAATCTATCTATCTACCTACCTATCTATCTCTATCTATCTATCTATCTACCTACCTACCTATCTCTATCTATCTACCTACCTACCTATCTGTATCTATCTATCTACCTACCTACCTATCTGTATCTGTCAATCTACCTACCTACCTATCTCTATCTATCTATCTACCTACCTACCTATCTGTTTCTATCAATCTACCTACCTACCTAACAATCTCTATCTATCTATCTACCTACCTACCTATCTGTATCTATCTATCTACCTACCTACCTACCTATCTGTATCTATCTATCTACCTACCTATCTATCTCTATCTATCTACCTACCTACCTACCTATCTGTATCTATCAATCTACCTACCTACCTATGTCTATCTATCTACCTACCTACCTACCTATCTCTATCTATCTATCTACCTACCTACCTATCTCTATCAATCTACCTACCTACCTATCTGTATTTATCTATCTACCTACCTACCTATCTGTATTTATCTATCTACCTACCTACCTATCTGTATCTATCTACATACCTACCTACCTATCTGTATCTATCAATTTACCTACCTACCTATCTCTATATATCTATCTACCTACCTACCTATCTCTATCTATCTATCTACCTATCTACCTATCTCTATCTATCTATCTACCTACCTACCTACCTATCTGTATCTATCAATCTACCAACCTACCTATCTCTATCTATCTACCTACCTACCTACCTATCTGTATCTATCAATTTACCTACCTACCTATCTCTATATATCTACCTACCTACCTATCTCTATCTATCTATCTACCTACCTACCTATCTGTATCTATCTACCTACCTACCTACCTATCTGTATCTATCTATCTACCTACCTACCTATCTGTATCTATCTACCTACCTAACTATCTCTATCTATCTACCTACCTACCTACCTATCTGTATCTATCTACCTACCTACCTATCTCTATCTATCAATATACCTACCTACCTATCTGTATCTATCTATCTACCTACCTGCCTCTCTGTATCTACCTATCTACCTACCTTCCTATCTGTATCTATCTATCTACCTACCTACCTATCTGTATCTATCTATCTACCTACCTACCTATCTGTATCTATCAATTTACCTACCTACCTATCTCTATCTATCAATCTACCAACCTACCTATCTCTATCTATCTACCTACCTACCTACCTATCTGTATCTATCAATTTACCTACCTACCTATCTCTATCTATCTATCGACCTACCTACCTATCTCTATCTATCTATCTACCTACCTACCTATCTCTATCTATCTACCTACCTACCTACCTATCTTTAACTATCTATCTACCTACCTACCTATCTGTATCTATCTACCTACCTACCTATCTCTATCTACCTACCTACCTACCTATTTCTATCTATCTACCTACCTACCTACCTATCTGTATCTATCAATCTACCTACCTACCTATCTGTATCTATCTATCTACCCACCTACCTATCTGTATTTATCCATCTACCTACCTACCAATCTGTATCTATCTACCTACCTACCTACCTACCTATCTGTCTCTATCAATCTACCTACCTATCTGTCTCTATCAATCTACCTACCTATCTATCTCTATCTATCTATCTACCTACCTACCTACCTATCTATATCTATCTATCTACCTACCTAACTACCTATCTCTATCTATCTACCTACCTACCTATCTCTATCTATCTATCTTCCTACCTACCTATCTCTATCTATCTACCTACCTACCTAACTATCTCTATCTATCTATCTACCTACCTACCTATCTCTATCTATAAAATCTACCTACCTACCTATCTGTATCTATCTATCTACCTACCTACCTATCTGTATCTATCTATCTACCTACCTACGTATCTGTATCTATCAATCTACCTACCTACCTATCTCTATCTATCAATCTACCTACCTACCTATCTCTATCTATCTATCTACCTACCTACATATCTGTATTTATCTATCTACCTACCTACCTATCTGTATCTATCTACCTACTTACCTACCTATCTCTATCTACCTACCTACCTACCTACCTATCTCTTTCTATCTATCTACCTACCTACCTATCTGTATCTATCTACCTACCTACCTATCTGTATCTATCAATTTACCTACCTACCTATCTCTATCTATCTATCTACCTACCTACCTATCTCTATCTATCTATCTACCTACCTTCCTATCTCTATCTATCTACCTACCTACCTACCTATCTCTATCTATCTATCTACCTACCTACCTACCTATCTGTATCTATCTATCTACCTACCTACCTATCTCTATCTATCTACCTACCTACCTACCTATCTGTATCTATCAATCTACCTACCTACCTATCTCTATCTATCTATCTATCTACCTACCTACCTATCTCTATCAATCTACCTACCTACCTATCTGTATTTATCTATCTACCTACCTACCTATCTGTATTTATCTATCTACCTACCTACCTATCTGTATCTATCTACATACCTACCTACCTATCTGTATCTATCAATTTACCTACCTACCTATCTCTATATATCTATCTACCTACCTACCTATCTCTATCTATCTATCTACCTATCTACCTATCTCTATCTATCTATCTACCTACCTACCTACCTATCTGTATCTATCAATCTACCAACCTACCTATCTCTATCTATCTACCTACCTACCTACCTATCTGTATCTATCAATTTACCTACCTACCTATCTCTATATATCTACCTACCTACCTATCTCTATCTATCTATCTACCTACCTACCTATCTGTATCTATCTACCTACCTACCTACCTATCTGTATCTATCTATCTACCTACCTATCTGTATCTATCAATCTACCTACCTATCTGTATCTATCAATCTACCTACCTACCTATGTCTATCTATCTACCTACCTACCTATCTCTATCTATCTATCTACCTACCAACCTATCTCTATCTATCTACCTACCTACCTACCTATCTGTATTTATCTATCTACCTAGCTACCTATCTGTATCTATTTACCTACATACCTAACTATCTCTATCTATCTATCTATCTACCTACCTATCTCTATCTATCTACCTACCTACCTAACTATCTCTATCTATCTATCTACCTACATACCTATCTCTACCTATAAAATCTACCTACCTACCTATCTGTATCTATCTATCTACCTACCTACCTACCTACCTATCTGTATCTATCTACCTACCTACCTAACTATCTCTACCTACCTACCTACCTACCTATCTCTATCTACCTACCTACCTACCTATCTGTATCCATCTACCTACCTACCTAACTATATCTATCTATCTATCTACCTACCTATCTATCTCTATCTATCTATATATCTACCTACCTACCTATCTGTATCCATCTACCTACCTACCTATCTGTATCTATCTACCTACCTACCTACCTATCTGTATCTATCTATCTACCTACCTACCTATATGTATCTATCTATCTACCTACCCACCTATCTGTATCTATATACCTACCTACCTACATATCTATATCTATCTACCTACCTACCTATCTGTATCTATCTACCTACCTACCTATCTATGTCTATCTATTTATCAATCTACCTACCTACCTATCTCTATCTATCTACCTACCTACCTATCTCTATCTATCTACCTACCTACCTATCTCTATATATCTATCTACCTACCTACCTATCTGTATCTATCTACCTACCTACCTAACTATCTCTATCTATCTACCTACCTACCTACCTATCTGTATCTATCTACCTACCTACCTATCTCTACCTACCTACCTACCTACCTACCTATCTCTATCTATCTACCTACCTACTACCTATCTGTATCTATCTATCTACCCACCTACCTATCTGTATTTATCCATCTACCTAACCACCTATCTGTATCTATATACCTACCTACCTACATATCTATATCTATCTACCTACCTACCTATCTGTCTCTATCAATCTACCTACCTATCTATCTCTATCTATCTATCTACCTACCTACCTACCTATCTATATCTATCTATCTACCTACCTACCTACCTATCTCTATATATCTACCTACCTACCTATCTCTATCTATCTATCTACCTACCTACCTATCTGTATCTATCTACCTACCTACCTATCTGTATCTATCAATCTACCTACCTACCTATGTCTATCTATCTACCTACCTACCTATCTCTATCTATCTATCTACCTACCAACCTATCTCTATCTATCTACCTACCTACCTACCAATCTGTATTTATCTATCTACCTAGCTACCTATCTGTATCTATTTACCTACATACCTAACTATCTCTATCTATCTATCTATCTATCTACCTACCTATCTCTATCTATCTACCTACCTACCTAACTATCTCTATCTATCTATCTACCTACCTACCTATCTCTACCTATAAAATCTACCTACCTACCTATCTGTATCTATCTATCTACCTACCTACATACCTACCTATCTGTATCTATCTACCTACCTACCTAACTATCTCTACCTACCTACCTACCTACCTACCTATCTCTATCTACCTACCTACCTACCTATCTGTATCCATCTACCTACCTACCTAACTATATCTATCTATCTATCTACCTACCTATCTATCTCTATCTATCTATATATCTACCTACCTACCTATCTGTATCCATCTACCTACCTACCTATATGTATCTATCTACCTACCTACCTACCTATCTGTATCTATCTATCTACCTACCTACCTATCTGTATCTATCTATCTACCTACCCACCTATCTGTATCTATATACCTACCTACCTACATATCTATATCTATCTACCTACCTACCTATCTGTATCTATCTACCTACCTACCTATCTATGTCTATCTATTTATCAATCTACCTACCTACCTATCTCTATCTATCTACCTACCTACCTATCTCTATCTATCTACCTACCTACCTATCTCTATATATCTATCTACCTACCTACCTATCTGTATCTATCTACCTACCTACCTAACTATCTCTATCTATCTACCTACCTACCTACCTATCTGTATCTATCTACCTACCTACCTATCTCTACCTACCTACCTACCTACCTATCTCTATCTATCTACCTACCTACTACCTATCTGTATCTATCTATCTACCCACCTACCTATCTGTATTTATCCATCTACCTACCTACCTATCTGTATCTATCTACCTACCTACCTAACTATCTCTATCTATCTATCTACCTACCTACCTATCTATATCTATCTACCTACCTACCTACCTATCTGTCTCTATCAATCTACCTACCTATCTATCTCTATCTATCTATCTACCTACCTACCTATCTGTATCTGTCAAACTACCCTACCTACCTATCTCTATCTATCTATCTACCTACCTACCTATCTGTATCTATCAATCTACCTACCTACCTAACTATCTCTATCTATCTATCTACCTACCTACCTATCTCTATCTATCTATCTACCTACCTACCTACCTATCTGTATTTATCTATCTACCTAGCTACCTATCTGTATCTATTTACCTACATACCTAACTATCTCTATCTATCTATCTATCTACCTACCTATCTCTATCTATCTACCTACCTACCTAACTATCTCTATCTATCTATCTACCTACCTACCTATCTCTACCTATAAAATCTACCTACCTACCTATCTGTATCTATCTATCTACCTACCTACCTACCTACCTATCTGTATCTATCTACCTACCTACCTAACTATCTCTACCTATCTACCTACCTACCTATCTCTATCTACCTACCTACCTACCTATCTGTATCCATCTACCTACCTACCTAACTATATCTATCTATCTATCTACCTACCTATCTATCTCTATCTATCTATATATCTACCTACCTACCTATCTGTATCCATCTACCTACCTACCTATCTGTATCTATCTACCTACCTACCTACCTATCTGTATCTATCTATCTACCTACCTACCTATCTGTATCTATCTATCTACCTACCCACCTATCTGTATCTATATACCTACCTACCTACATATCTATATCTATCTACCTACCTACCTATCTGTATCTATCTACCTACCTACCTATCTATGTCTATCTATTTATCAATCTACCTACCTACCTATCTCTATCTATCTACCTACCTACCTATCTCTATCTATCTACCTACCTACCTATCTCTATATATCTATCTACCTACCTACCTATCTGTATCTATCTACCTACCTACCTAACTATCTCTATCTATCTACCTACCTACCTACCTATCTGTATCTATCTACCTACCTACCTATCTCTACCTACCTACCTACCTACCTATCTCTATCTATCTACCTACCTACTACCTATCTGTATCTATCTATCTACCCACCTACCTATCTGTATTTATCCATCTACCTACCTACCTATCTGTATCTATCTACCTACCTACCTAACTATCTCTATCTATCTATCTACCTACCTACCTATCTATATCTATCTACCTACCTACCTACCTATCTGTCTCTATCAATCTACCTACCTATCTATCTCTATCTATCTATCTACCTACCTACCTATCTGTATCTGTCAAACTACCCTACCTACCTATCTCTATCTATCTATCTACCTACCTACCTATCTGTATCTATCAATCTACCTACCTACCTAACTATCTCTATCTATCTATCTACCTACCTACCTATCTCTATCTATCTATCTACCTACCTACCTACCTATCTGTATCTATCTATCTACCTACCTACCTATCTCTATCTATCTATCTACCTACCTACCTATCTGTATCTATCAATCTACCTACCTACCTATGTCTATCTATCTACCTACCCACCTACCTATCTCTATCTATCTACCTACCTACCTAACTATCTCTATCAATCTACCTACCTACCTATCTGTATCTATCTATCTACCTACCTACCTATCTCTATTTATCTATCTACCTACCTACCTATCTGTATCTATCTACCTACCTACCTAACTATCTCTACCTACCTACCTACCTACCTATCTGTATCTATCAATCTACCAACCTACCTATCTCTATCTATCTACCTACCTACCTACCTATCTGTATCTATCAATTTACCTACCTACCTATCTCTATCTATCTATCGACCTACCTACCTATCTCTATCTATCTATCTACCTACCTACCTATCTCTATCTATCTACCTACCTACCTACCTATCTTTAACTATCTACCTACCTACCTATCTGTATCTATCTACCTACCTACCTATCTCTATCTACCTACCTACCTACCTATCTCTATCTATCTACCTACCTACCTACCTATCTGTATCTATCAATCTACCTACCTACCTATCTGTATCTATCTATCTACCCACCTACCTATCTGTATTTATCCATCTACCTACCTACCAATCTGTATCTATCTACCTACCTACCTACCTACCTATCTGTCTCTATCAATCTACCTACCTATCTGTCTCTATCAATCTACCTACCTATCTATCTCTATCTATCTATCTACCTACCTACCTACCTATCTATATCTCTCTATCTACCTACCTAACTACCTATCTCTATCTATCTACCTACCTACCTATCTCTATCTATCTATCTTCCTACCTACCTATCTCTATCTATCTACCTACCTACCTAACTATCTCTATCTATCTATCTACCTACCTACCTATCTCTATCTATAAAATCTACCTACCTACCTATCTGTATCTATCTATCTACCTACCTACCTATCTGTATTTATCTATCTACCTACCTACCTATCTGTATCTATCAATCTACCTACCTACCTATCTCTATCTATCTATCTACCTACCTACCTATATGTATCTATCTACCTACCTAAATAACTATCTCTACCTTCCTACCTACCTACCTACCTACCTACCTATCTCAATCTATCTATCTACCTACCTATCTATCTCTATCTATCTATCTATCTACCTACCTACCTATCTCTATCTATCTACCTACCTACCTATCTGTATCTATCTATCTACCTACCTACCTATCTGTATCTGTCAATCTACCTACCTACCTATCTCTATCTATCTATCTACCTACCTACCTATCTGTATCTATCTATCTACCCACCTACCTACCTATCTGTATCTATCTATCTACCTACCTATCTATCTCTATCTATCTACCTACCTACCTACCTATCTGTATCTATCAATCTACCTACCTACCTATGTCTATCTATCTACCTACCTACCTACCTATCTCTATCTATCTATCTACCTACCTACCTATCTCTATCAATCTACCTACCTACCTATCTGTATTTATCTATCTACCTACCTACCTATCTGTATTTATCTATCTACCTACCTACCTATCTGTATCTATCTACATACCTACCTACCTATCTGTATCTATCAATTTACCTACCTACCTATCTCTATATATCTATCTACCTACCTACCTATCTCTATCTATCTATCTACCTATCTACCTATCTCTATCTATCTATCTACCTACCTACCTACCTATCTCTATCTATCAATCTACCAACCTACCTATCTCTATCTATCTACCTACCTACCTACCTATCTGTATCTATCAATTTACCTACCTACCTATCTCTATATATCTACCTACCTACCTATCTCTATCTATCTATCTACCTACCTACCTATCTGTATCTATCTACCTACCTACCTACCTATCTGTATCTATCTATCTACCTACCTACCTATCTGTATCTATCTACCTACCTAACTATCTCTATCTATCTACCTACCTACCTACCTATCTGTATCTATCTACCTACCTACCTATCTCTATCTATCAATATACCTACCTACCTATCTGTATCTATCTATCTACCTACCTACCTCTCTGTATCTACCTATCTACCTACCTTCCTATCTGTATCTATCTATCTACCTACCTACCTATCTGTATCTATCTATCTACCTACCTACCTATCTGTATCTATCAATTTACCTACCTACCTATCTCTATCTATCTATCTACCTACCTACCTATCTCTATCTATCAATCTACCTACCTACCTATCTGTATTTATCTATCTACCTACTTACCTATCTGCATCTATCTACCTACCTACCTACCTATCTGTATCTATCTACCTACCTATCTGTATCTATCTACCTACCTACCTATCTATCTCTATCTATCAATGTACCTACCTACCTATCTCTATCTATCTATCTACCTACCTACCTATCTCTATCTATCTACCTACCTACCTACCTATCTTTAACTATCTATCTACCTACCTACCTATCTGTATCTATCTACCTACCTTCCTATCTCTATCTATCTACCTACCTACCTACCTATCTCTATCTATCTACCTACCTACCTACCTATCTGTATCTATCAATCTACCTACCTACCTATCTGTATCTATCTATCTACCCACCTACCTATCTGTATTTATCCATCTACCTACCTACCAATCTGTATCTATCTACCTACCTACCTAACTATCTCTATCTATCTACCTACCTACCTATCTATATCTATCTACCTACCTACCTACCTACCTACCTATCTGTCTCTATCAATCTACCTACCTATCTGTCTCTATCAATCTACCTACCTATCTATCTCTATCTATCTATCTACCTACCTACCTACCTATCTATATCTATCTATCTACCTACCTACCTACCTATCTCTATATATCTACCTACCTACCTATCTCTATCTATCTATCTACCTACCTACCTATCTGTATCTATCTACCTACCTACCTACCTATCTGTATCTATCAATCTACCTACCTATCTGTATCTATCAATCTACCTACCTACCTATGTCTATCTATCTACCTACCTACCTATCTCTATCTATCTATCTACCTACCAACCTATCTCTATCTATCTACCTACCTACCTACCAATCTGTATTTATCTATCTACCTAGCTACCTATCTGTATCTATTTACCTACATACCTAACTATCTCTATCTATCTATCTATCTATCTACCTACCTATCTCTATCTATCTACCTACCTACCTAACTATCTCTATCTATCTATCTACCTACCTACCTATCTCTACCTATAAAATCTACCTACCTACCTATCTGTATCTATCTATCTACCTACCTACATACCTACCTATCTGTATCTATCTACCTACCTACCTAACTATCTCTACCTACCTACCTACCTACCTACCTATCTCTATCTACCTACCTACCTACCTATCTGTATCCATCTACCTACCTACCTAACTATATCTATCTATCTATCTACCTACCTATCTATCTCTATCTATCTATATATCTACCTACCTACCTATCTGTATCCATCTACCTACCTACCTATATGTATCTATCTACCTACCTACCTACCTATCTGTATCTATCTATCTACCTACCTACCTATCTGTATCTATCTATCTACCTACCCACCTATCTGTATCTATATACCTACCTACCTACATATCTATATCTATCTACCTACCTACCTATCTGTATCTATCTATCTACCTACCTATCTATGTCTATCTATTTATCAATCTACCTACCTACCTATCTCTATCTATCTACCTACCTACCTATCTCTATCTATCTACCTACCTACCTATCTCTATATATCTATCTACCTACCTACCTATCTGTATCTATCTACCTACCTACCTAACTATCTCTATCTATCTACCTACCTACCTACCTATCTGTATCTATCTACCTACCTACCTATCTCTACCTACCTACCTACCTACCTATCTCTATCTATCTACCTACCTACTACCTATCTGTATCTATCTATCTACCCACCTACCTATCTGTATTTATCCATCTACCTACCTACCTATCTGTATCTATCTACCTACCTACCTAACTATCTCTATCTATCTATCTACCTACCTACCTATCTATATCTATCTACCTACCTACCTACCTATCTGTCTCTATCAATCTACCTACCTATCTATCTCTATCTATCTATCTACTACCTACCTATCTGTATCTGTCAAACTACCCTACCTACCTATCTCTATCTATCTATCTATCTACCTACCTATCTGTATCTATCAATCTACCTACCTACCTAACTATCTCTATCTATCTATCTACCTACCTACCTATCTCTATCTATCTATCTACCTACCTACCTACCTATCTGTATCTATCTATCTACCTACCTACCTATCTCTATCTATCTATCTACCTACCTACCTATCTGTATCTATCAATCTACCTACCTACCTATGTCTATCTATCTACCTACCCACCTACCTATCTCTATCTATCTACCTACCTACCTAACTATCTCTATCAATCTACCTACCTACCTATCTGTATCTATCTATCTACCTACCTACCTATCTCTATTTATCTATCTACCTACCTACCTATCTGTATCTATCTACCTACCTACCTAACTATCTCTACCTACCTACCTACCTACCTATCTGTATCTATCAATCTACCAACCTACCTATCTCTATCTATCTACCTACCTACCTACCTATCTGTATCTATCAATTTACCTACCTACCTATCTCTATCTATCTATCGACCTACCTACCTATCTCTATCTATCTATCTACCTACCTACCTATCTCTATCTATCTACCTACCTACCTACCTATCTTTAACTATCTATCTACCTACCTACCTATCTGTATCTATCTACCTACCTACCTATCTCTATCTACCTACCTACCTACCTATCTCTATCTATCTACCTACCTACCTACCTATCTGTATCTATCAATCTACCTACCTACCTATCTGTATCTATCTATCTACCCACCTACCTATCTGTATTTATCCATCTACCTACCTACCAATCTGTATCTATCTACCTACCTACCTACCTATCTGTATCTATCTACCTACCTACCTAACTATCTCTATCTATCTACCTACCTACCTACCTACCTATCTGTCTCTATCAATCTACCTACCTATCTGTCTCTATCAATCTACCTACCTATCTATCTCTATCTATCTATCTACCTACCTACCTACCTATCTATATCTATCTATCTACCTACCTAACTACCTATCTCTATCTATCTACCTACCTACCTATCTCTATCTATCTATCTTCCTACCTACCTATCTCTATCTATCTACCTACCTACCTAACTATCTCTATCTATCTATCTACCTACCTACCTATCTCTATCTATAAAATCTACCTACCTACCTATCTGTATCTATCTATCTACCTACCTACCTATCTGTATTTATCTATCTACCTACCTACATATCTGTATCTATCAATCTACCTACCTACCTATCTCTATCTATCTATCTACCTACCTACCTATATGTATCTATCTACCTACCTAAATAACTATCTCTACCTTCCTACCTACCTACCTACCTACCTACCTATCTCAATCTATCTATCTACCTACCTATCTATCTCTATCTATCTATCTATCTACCTACCTACCTATCTCTATCTATCTACCTACCTACCTATCTGTATCTATCTATCTACCTACCTACCTATCTGTATCTGTCAATCTACCTACCTACCTATCTCTATCTATCTATCTACCTACCTACCTATCTGTTTCTATCAATCTACCTACCTACCTAACAATCTCTATCTATCTATCTACCTACCTACCTATCTGTATCTATCTATCTACCTACCTACCTACCTATCTGTATCTATCTATCTACCTACCTATCTATCTCTATCTATCTACCTACCTACCTACCTATCTGTATCTATCAATCTACCTACCTACCTATGTCTATCTATCTACCTACCTACCTACCTATCTCTATCAATCTACCTACCTACCTATC